>CM073768.1:60643267-61243267 GCA_037158775.1 Hetaerina titia | reverse complement strand
TTGCCTTTGTACTTGATCATATGATTTGGGAATATTTAAAATATTAATTCCAGAGTTAAGTAATTGCATGTGCACTTCCTTCAGGATTAGTTTATCGAGACAATGAATGGTAGGCACTTGAATTTCTTTGAATTGTAGAACAGATTTTTTGTCATGCACTTCTAGTGTAGCAGCTATAAACATTTTTTCGCTGGTATTTTCACGGTTGGTAATTGCCCATATTGTTTTACTGGTTAATTTCCCATGTACAACTCACCAAATTGATTTCGCCAGTACATATGTACATATTGCCATGAAACTCAAGTCAGGAAATATATTTTTGGCAAGGAAGGCCAAAATGTTGCATCTAAATCTGTGATACATTTTCAATTTATTTTCTGCCCAGGTGGTATGTATGGTAATGCACCCAAATCTAAAGGTAATATGTCCATAATTTCAAAGGGCTAATGCAGTCACAAGAAACTGGTATATGGTAAAATACCAAATGCTTGAGATAATATGATATGCATCCAAAGTACATAAATATGATCTCGTTTAATGAATGAATTATGTGAAGAAAGATATTACTGACACTGAAGAAAATAATACTGAATTGTACTATATGTGAAACTGTAGTACACATTATGTGCTTTTTATCCATCATATGCATGTAATTTAATTTTCTGCTTTTTTGGGGCCACTGATAACTTTGGATAGCTGAAATCTTGGGTGCCATAACTGTGGTTTGGGGACACAATTTTATGTATGCCAAAAAATTCAAACCCTTCTTTAAATAAGGTAACTCTTGACGAAGGAAACCCTCCAGAGAACTGCATTTGCATGCAAGTGCATTTAACACATTCACTGTCTATAACATACCTGTTGCTATCATCCGGCTTATAGTTTATACGTCAGGTTCCCCTAACTTGCCTCAACATTTTTATCATGTGCTATACCTGGTATCTGTTTTTCATGCTTAGAGCATGCAATTCTTAAAAAAAACTATGGCATATCACCAAAATATCATAGAAGAATTGAACAATTTTAACAATTAAATACATTTAAAAAATCTTATAAGGTATAAATTGTATTGTGTTCACAAAAGCAAGGATATCAGGAAATTGAGGTTTTCAACTAAATATATCGTATCAATCTTTTTGCTGATGTATTAATATCATTATTTCTGTGCATAAAGTTTAAGATAAATATTTGAAAAATTATCACCAGAAGAAAATATGTATAATAGGGTTATTGGAGAATGAAGATTTGAACTCCTTCCAGGTGAAAAAATACTAAGTAAGGGTGTTTGCGTAAGACTATTAAAAGATTGATTTTTAATGAATTTTTTAGATGGGAACTTTTAGTTCATTTTAAGTCCAATGGAATTATTAGAATTCTTCAAAAAATCAGCTGATAGGACAGCTGGATTAAACAAGAGACATTGACTCAAACACTGACAGACTTTTCATTCTCCTTCCCTCGTACAGTTCATGACTTTCTCATTTACATAGCATTACAGTTCAAATTTAAACATTACCTACATACAATTAAAAGGTTCCGTTGGTGTCCATCTTTGCTCTTTCTAACACATAATTAAGTTGTGTGCCCTAACGTACACTGCCACAAATTGGGTGGATTGTGATTACTTTTATTGCTGTAGTGGAGCTTTAGTTAAGATAAGACAGAAGATAAAATTTTGGTGACACAGCCTGTCTACAAAGATTATTTTTTTTGTAAGTACAATATTGTGATTAGTCTAGATTTCCAAATTGATCACTGTATTAATATATGTTAAAATCTGTTTTTAACTATGCGTGTTGGAAATAAAGTTAAAAGAAGTGCTGATGGGACAAATAATCGGTTAATAATGTCTTATTGGTGGTTTTTTTTATTATGTTATATTTGTTTGTGGTCAATATAGATCTTACTTTTTAGCATCAGTTTTAATGCGTGATTATCCTGTAAACAGTAATAGGCAGTCACTAATATGGGTTGTTTATTTTTATCATATGAGTACTAGCATATTTTGTTTTTGAAGCATTACAGATGTTTAATTGAATGAAATATAATTATTAGTAATTAAATTATGCAAGTTGAGTAAAAATTCATTCAGATTGCAATTAAGGAACATTATTGAAAACAAAATTTATATTTCAAATATTAAAATCAGTTGTATGTCATTTTGTGAATAAGAGCGTGAAAAATTCAGAATCTATTTTACTAGAGGTATTAGTATTATTAAAAAACTAAGTGTTTTTCTATCACTGATATGACTTTATCTTTTTGCTGTTTTTAGATGGTGGGATTGGGGGTTTGTTTCTTACGAGAGAAGATCATCTTTTTTCCATTGGAAGAATCTTCAGCAATTGCTTGGGAGTGGGGAAATTCTTTACTCCCAAGAAATTATTAAAAGTCATCTTTCCAAATGATGTTAAAATTCAGGGTTAGTTTCAAAGTATCAAAGGAAACTTTGATACCATTCGATCATGAATGGATCAGTAGTATAAATCTCCTAGTAGCATGCCCATGTTTAATCAGATATTTTTTTTTAATTTTTGTAGTGTAATCATCAAGGTGTATTAGTTAGCTTGCATGAATAGGCTGTTCTTCTTTTGTGAAAGCTTGCATGGTTACATTCTTTTCTCTGTGAATGAGCCTTGCCACACTGAAATAATTCTGCTGGCTCTTCAACACTCAAAGCAAGAGAGAGACTATGCAAAAGGATGATCCAGAAATCAAAAAAGTTTTCAATTTCCCTGGGCTAGCTGCTCAGTTGGTGCATGTTGGTGAGAAAAAAATGTGAGTGAAGAGAAATGACATTTGAAAAATATTTAGAGGTTGCTGTAATTGGCCTAAGTTAATAATTTTTTAGGTTTTGATTGTGACTGTTTAGAAGCCACGACTCCATAGGTGTTGCACACACACAAATTATCTCAGCAAATAACTAATTTGGTATCATGAGATGGTTATACCATTAATTTGTTACTGCATATAAATAAACAATTGAATCTTATCTTACTGCTGCCTACCTCACATAGGTAGGCAGCAGTAAGATAGAATTAGGTAATGGTACCCATTAAGACATATATCTTCATGTGTGTATATAGCTGCACACTTTAAAGACATAATAAATGCTGTGTATGAGGTGAAGTCTTGCAGAATTTTATGACTTCATTAATATCTTTTCATTTCTTCTGGTCTAGTATTATCCAATCTTTTTAGAAGCATTAGGGTAAAGAAATCTGTGTTGTGCAACCACCTTTAAAAGCTGTCATTGTTGAGTGTGCAACTTATTGGTGAGACTCAAGAGTAATGGATTATTGCTTATCAAGAATAATCCTGAGACTGTGAGGATAATATATGGTTGCCTATCGAACAATCATAAATTATTCTCCGATGATTCTCTGGCTCAGAAACCTTGGATATGCCAACAATGGTAAATTTTTAGGTGTGGTTCTTTCGTTTGTTTGATTTAACAATAATGTTACGCCCTCAGACCAGTGTCAATAAGGTGACCAATCCAATATCCTGACAAAAACCCAAAATTACTTTATCATCATAATTTAAGTCAAGGTTCAAAATAAAATGTTATTTATGGTAAAGTTAGCCTTATATTTCCCCATTAAGTGAACTGTACTTGTGAATTATACCAAAACAATTATCATTCTCATTGCATTTTATTCATACAGAATACGATTAAGGCAAGGTGCAAGAGTGTTTTATTGTATGTGGCACTTCCTGTAGCATCATGTACAACTGTGAGCAAATCTGCATGTAAAAATGTCAGTAATAATTTAAGCATTTCTCCTTTAGAATTCATTACATGTGGTACCCATTGTACCCACTGTGGTCTTTTCTTGTTCCCATATACTGTAGTTTTCTATCTTGCTGCCATCTTCCATCCACCCACCTCCATGTTCCAATTATCCATCACTATTAAATATTTCCCTTCAGTGGCATGGATAACTATTTCCTTTAGTTGATTATTTAGAGTGTTTATTTTTCCTCCCTTTGATTAATTGTTGGCATGTAGACATGAAAGATGGCAAAGATCAATGGTTCAGTTTTTTCCTCTACTTATAATGTTGAAACACTCACCTGCTCTAAGTTTAATTTTAGTCGTTGTTCATATTTACTCAATACTATTACCACCCCTTGCTGGCTCTCTTCCCCTGCTCTATGTTATTATTATAAGGCAATCTACCAGTTAAGGTAAGTTTTTGGATGAACACGACTACCAAATAAATATTTTGTGACTCCTAACAAAACACTATCCAGCAACCTACTCCACATCAGGTCCCTCTTCATCTCTGTGTACTTCCTTCCTCCCTTCATCCCATCCAACATCCCTATCCTGTTCCTGCCCTTTCCTCGTTTACCTAACATTCTCCTCTCTATTACCCTCTTCAACATCCCACTGCTGCTCAAAACGCCTTTCATCCATTTTTCCTACCTCCATAGGATTTCTCCCAACAAACCCCTCTCCTTGCCTACCATCCCTAGTACTTCCTCATTTGTTTTCCTTTTGGTCCATTTCACTTTCTCCATTCTTCTCCTCATCCACATTTCAAAAGCCTCCAATCTACGTCTATCCTCCTGCTTAAAATGACCACATTTCCACTCCATGCATAGCTATGCTCCATATCAAAGTTTTCTTTACCTCCCTACTCAACGTCCCCGTCATTAACTTCCTCCTCCTTGTGAAAGCCTCTTTGCCCAGCACAATTCTTCTTCTTACGACCCTACTACTTTGACCATGTTGGTTCAAAACACTTCCGAGATACGTAAACTGTTCTACCTGCTATAGTTTTTGCCCTCCTATTTTAATGTTTAGCTTAGCCTTTTTCTTTCTGGAAAATTGCATAACCTTTGTTTTATTAATATTGATTCTCATTCCATATCGGTCCCACTGAATTTTCAATTCACTCAGCAATGCTTGGACCCCTTGGCTGACTGACAAACCAAAGCTTGGTCATCAGCAAACCTAACTGATTTCACGAATTCCCTGCTGACTTTCATTCCTACCTCCAGTTCTTGTCATGCCTCTTTAATCACATCCTCTACGTATATGTTGAACAGCACCAGTGATAAAGGGCAACCCTGCCTTACACCTCTTCCTAACACTGCCCATCCAGACCCTCCATTCCCCACTCGCACCAGAGCAGTCTGAGACATGTACATGTTGCGGATTAGTCTTCTGTCCCTCCAATCTGTTCCTATTTTCTGCAATATACTCATTAGTTTTTTCCAATTCATTCTATCAAACGCTTTTTCAAAATCTACAAAACAAGCAAATACATCCTGATTGTATTCTATATTCCTCTCGATTAGTGATCTCATTACTGCAAAGGCATCACGCATACCTCTCCTCTTCCTAAATCCAAACTGATCATCCCCTAAGTAACCATTTGCCCTACTCTCTTATCCATTTGTTGATGATACTGAGAACAACTTTAGCTGTGTGGAATATCAAACTTATTGTTCTGTAGTCCTCACATGATGCAGCCTTTACCTTTTTCGGTATAGGAACTAACACTGTTCTAACAAAGTCTTCTGGCCAGATTCCTTCCTCATATATACTACAAATCAGTCCATATAGTCTTCCTCCCACATTTTCCTAAACATTTCAGTATTTCCACAGGGATGTTCTCTACCCCCACGACCTTATTTGGTTTCATCTCCCTTAATGCCCTTTCTATCTCATCATGGAATATGCCTGGACCTAAGGTATCTTCCTCTATGGCATGTTCCTTTTCTATGTCTAATCTTGTTGGCCTAAGTTCTATACTTCCTCTGTATAGTCCCCAAAGATGCCTTCCAGGGCATGGACCAGTCATGGCAGAGTCACTGGAAAAAAATGTGTAGAGGCCCAAGGACATTACTTTGAAGAATTTTAAGTTTTCGTTCTGTTCAATAAAGTACTTAAAAAAATAATTGCATCACTTTCGGAACACACCCTGCAAATGCTAAAAATTAGTCCATAAAGACTTCCACCTACATTTTCCTAAACCTTTAAGTAGTTCTGTATGAATGATGTCCACCCCCATGGTCTTATTTGGTTACGTTTCCCTTAATGTCCTTTTTATCGCATTGTTGAGTAAGTCTGGACATATGCTATCTTCATCTATATCATATTCACTTTCTATGGCTAACCTTGCTGACCTTCGTTCTTTTTGATATGGTTCTTCAATATATTCCTTCCATCTCTTTTGGATCTTTTCAGATTCAACTAATATTTATCCCATATTATCTCTGATTGTTAACATAGGTTTACCTTCTTGTAGTATAGTGTACTAATTTTAACTTTCCTCTGCAACCTTTCCGCATTCTATCTGCCTAATCATTTCATCCATAATCCATTCCTTCAGGTAAAAGGCTGTGTACATTCATCCCCTCAAGCATAGTGTTACTATTTAACTATATGTCGCAAAAAGCTATATGGTCTAGCAATTTTGTCCATCAAAAATGACATTGCCTAATATTAAATTATTTTCATACCACGCTAATCATTTTCATTCCAAGGGAACTTACCCTCTAGATGATTTAACATGAATATGCATTTCTTAGTAGCAAGTTCGGTAAAATTTTTTTGGGGTCAGGTGCATGAAACCCTGGATTGGTCTATTTATGTGTCTGGATTAGCTAAGAAACTGTCTGTGTATTTTCATGATGAGAAAGTTAGCCTCTTTGTTGTACTTTGACACACTTATTGACTCTTATCATGTTTAAAAGCATGCTTAACTTGCATATGGCATGTTATGGGAGAACTCATTTATTATGTTTGTTGGAATTCATTTCATTCTTCCTAAGCCCTTATATTATAATAGCAACCTATAAAAGCTTTTGCGTGGAACATCTATCTCTACTCTTGGTTAATCATTCTGGATCCAAGGATTTTTATCATAAAATGTTAACTCTTCTTCACTCTTTGTTTTTTAATGTGCCTTATTTGTGAAAAGCCTTTTTTTCCTCTGTAAATGCTAGTATTCTAATTTCACATCCATGGGAATATTACTTTCTCTGCAATCAGTGTTCATACAATATCTGCCTCATAGGGTCACCCTACTCGGCATCTGTTATATTTGTATACGATTCCTCTACATATCCAGTCCACTTCACTGGGATTGGTTGTCTTCTTCAGATCACTTTTTAAAAGAATAATATGGTTAATCCTGAATGTCAAAGAATGCATAGTTATTTGAATTTTTGGATCATAAATTGTAATATGTTCATGTATGTTTCTTAATGTCTGTATGAGTGTTCATGGTGATGCACATACGAGGGTAGGCTGAAAACTAATGCATATATGCTTGTAGACCACACACAAAATGACCTTCAGAAGCACTCCTGGTGGCATGTGGAAGTAACATTCCCCCTCAACACGCATGCATAGGTTTGTGGTTATGACATTCGTCCAGTGTATTTTGAGAAGCAGAAGTATGGAGATGTGTTCTAGTGCTATGTTAGTGTGAGTTAAACAGTGTGCTGTTATTGACAACTGCCTTCATCTCATTGTCCTGAGGTGTAATGATTTCCCTTGAGGTGTCTCTTGAATTAAGGAAAAAAATTAAAATCATAAGGAGCATGATTGGGGAAATAAGGAGGGTGTGGAATCGGTTCAAATTTCAGGTTTCATAGTACGTATCCATTTATGACCGAGGTGTGAGGACAAGAGTTGTCATGTTGTAAGAATATTGGTGCCAGGCTGCCTTTAACATGACAAACTTGACCAATATGGTTTGTGATATGCTTTTGAGTGATTCACTGGTCATTTTGAATCAAATCTTCAACGAGTTTGCAATGTTTATTGTCTGTGGCAGTAATCGGACGTCCGCTGCGTGTTTCATCAACAATTATGGCTTTTCCAGGTTTGCAACCATGGAATTTTACTACCCATCAATTTAAAGTAGACCTGATAATCAACAGCATCGTCACCATAAAGAGCCTTTAAACAACAATGAATCATAGTAGGAGTCACTTTTTCAGCAGTTAAAAATTTAATAACAGCAGCATGCTGTTTAACTCATGTTGACATAGCACAAGAACACGTCTCCATACTTACACTCCTCAAAATACAATGGATGAATAAAACGACCTCAAACCTGCGTATGAGTGTTGAGGGGGAATATTAATTCCACACGGCACCAGGAGTGCTTCTGAAGGTCATTTTGTTTGTGGTCTACAAGCAGTTGTGCATTAATTTTCAGCCTACCCGTGTTTATGATTAAATGGGTCTATGGAATGGAAATAAATAATTAGTATTATTCAGGTTTAATCTATAAATTTTCCATAGTGAAGACGAGAAAAGTGGCCAAATAATAATCAAAACTATTTTTTGCTTAAAAAATACCTAACTAATAAAATTGTTTATTTTTTCCAAGCAAAGATATTGGTTATTAATGATCACAGCAGGGGTGTAATCTAGATTTCTCATTGCCTAGAAAAATGTTAAGGACTGCCTCTGTTCATACAGAGGCAGCTCTTAACCTGTACATTCTGACCAGTGAATGAGTAGCCATGTTCTATCCTTATGCAGTCTTGTAGCATCTATACTTTTGACCAACAGTGAAGGTTAATATGTATTATAAATCTTCCCTATTATGGTCTGTTCCACAACTTCATGGCACCGAGGCAATTTCATCAGTTAGATTAATTACCTAATCACTTGGCCTACCAAGTGGGTAAGTGAACAGAAATTTTACAAATGATTACATACATTTTAAAATCACATTTTGAGTAGGTTTATTATAATTATAACATACCTGCTCAAAATATGAGAACCACTTTTTAATATTATGTACAGACTTGACAGTTCTATTAATGAAAATGCTTACAGTTCTGCAAAACTTATTACAGATTTTGCTGCCAGAGGAATATATTGTGCTGCTTTGACCAAAGAGGGCTCTGTCTTCCATTGGGGAGGATCACTGAACACACCACAATGTGTTTACTGCCTAAGAGATTTTTGTGCCATTCAGATTTCCAGCGGTGAAAACTTTTTGATGGCACTTTGCACAAATGGTCAGGTATAGTCATATGTAAAAGAGATTTTTTGAATTATAAGAGCACCAATTCATTTACTGCACCCAATAATGTAGCATTTAAATAATGAAATATGTGCTATGCATAAAAATAGAGCTCTTAGTAGAAAAAATGACTCCTTATTACCCTGAATTATCAAAGAGTTTATAGAGTGGCAAAGAGATAACATCAGTCTGGTATTTAATTATTAAATCTTAAAAAAATGAAGAAATGGCTCTCCATTAACGTAAGTAAGATTTTTGAAAATTTAAATGCAAGATATTATTTTATATCTTTATGGTATGCTTGGAAAGAAAGACAAGTATTTTTATTCTATAAGAGGAAGTGTCAATTAAGGAAAATGTTATACAGGATAAGTAAGTGTTTCAGGGCTATTTAAAAAAAGATTGAGAACCTTTCCAGTTGTGAAGAGATCAATTCATACCAAGATTTTTCAAAAAGCACAGAACATTGATGTTTATTACTGATAATGTGGGAGTTATCAAAACCATATACTATATTGGTATGTAGAGCCATTTATATGAAGCAAAAAAATAAAACATCCACTTTGTGCATAAGTACTCATTCTTCCCTTGCACAAACCACAATCTGAACTAAACCAAATTCAAACAGACCCAACAATTTTGTTTGGAATGTCTCTTTAGTATCTTCATTTACTATCGTACAAACACATCAAACCCTCCCATGGACTACAACCTTGTCGTGGTGGAAGGGCTTGTGTGTTCCGATGACCCCTAGAGCTGTGCTGGCGGGAGTAATAATAATTACTCCTGGAAGGGTCACCCATGCCAGATAGGTCTAAGGTTAGGAGCCAGACGAAAGGTAGTCCACGCAGCGTCTGTTCCTCAGTGAGGCGGCTGCAATGGCGTCTGACCCCAGTGGGGCGGCCATTAAGTGATGGTGTCATGTTAAAAACACTATTGAGGAAGGCAACGGGAAACCACCTCAATTATCATTCCCAAGAAAATATGATGGACGCAAAACAGAAATTGAGTCCTGGCAACTGCGGGACTCGGCCCAAGGGGCCGTGTGTCGTGCCCGGCAGCGGGGGAGGCAAGGCTTCCGCGGTCGTCATCCCACGAAATCCTTGCGGGGGAGAAATAACAGCAGCAGGACAGAAGATGCAGAAGAAGACGAAAGTAGTTAGAATAGGAACCTCGAACGTCAGGACAATGTTGAGGGGAGGCAAATTAGAAAATATTAAGCGAGAGATGGAAAGAGGTAACATAGATGTTTTAGGCCTCTGCGAGGTGAGATGGAAGGATAGCGGGGATTACTGGAGTGACAATTATAGAGTAATATACAGCGGCGGGGACGAGAGCCAATGAGGGGTTGCCGTAATTTTAAATAAAGGGGTAGGAAGAAGCGTAGTCAACATAGAGCAAGCGACAGATAGAATTTTACTCGTAGAGATTAAAGCAGAGCCGACGAACTTGGTCATTATTCAGGTATACATGCCACCGAGCAACCACAAGGAGGAAGAAGTTGATAGGATGCATGATGAGTTAGAGGATATCATCGCGAGTGTTCCTGCAGGGAAACATTTGATAGTGATGGGGGATTGGAATGCGACGGTAGGCGAAGGAAGAGATGGTGGTGAGGTGGGGGACTATGGGTTAGGCACGAGGAATGAACGCGGGGAGAAAGCAATTGAATTCTGCAGGAGACAGGGGTTAGTCATCACTAACACGTGGTTTAGACACCACAAAAGGCGTAGGTATACATGGAAAATGCCAGGTGACTCAGAAAGGTATCAGTTAGATTATATTATGGTTAGGCACAGGTTTAGGAACAGTGTGATAAATTCGCACAGCTTCCCAGGAGCGGATGCGGACTCTGACCACAATTTAGTTGTTATGAAATGTAATGTTCGTTTCAAGAAGGCAAGGCAAGGGCGGCGGGTTAGGAAATGGAATTTAGAAGCAGTAAATGGATTTACGAGGAAGGAGTATCAGCAGGCTGTAGAGAACATGATGGATGACGGTAAAGAACCGAGTACTATCGAAGAAAAATGGGAATGTATCAAGAAAGGGATATTGGAAGCCGCTAAAGACACTATAGGAACCGTTAATGGGAAAAGGATAAGGAAACCATGGGTAACGGAGGAGATGATTGCAAAGATGGATGAGAGAAGAAGATGGAAAAATGTAAACACAGAGTTAGGCAAAATGAAGTACAAAGAGTTAAACAATAAATTGAGAAGGGCCACAAATAAAGCAAAAGAAGAATGGTGGAAAACACAATGCGAGGATATGGAAAGTTTACAGAAGAAGGGTGAAATTGGTGCTCTATACAGCAAGGTTAAGTTATTATCGGGAAGTAAGAAGGCAAGATGTGTGCTAACAGTTAAAGATAAATGGGGTAAGATAATAGTTGAAGCAGGAAAAATCCAAGAGAGATGGAAGGAATACATAGAAACACTGTATGGTAAAGAACTTAGGCCGACAAGGTTAGACATAGAAAAGGAACATGACGTAGAAGAAGATAGCTTAGGTCCAGGCATACTCGACGATGAAATAGAAAGGGCATTAAAGGAGATGAAAGCAAATAAGGCTGTGGGGGTGGACAATATTCCTGTAGAAATGTTGAAATGGTTAGGGAAAGGTGGGAAGAAGGCCATATATGGACTGATTCGTAGTATCTATGAGGAAGGAATCTGGCCGGAAGATTTTGTGAGATCGGTGTTAGTTCCTATTCCAAAAAAGGCAAAGGCTTCGTCATGTGAGGATTACAGAACAATAAGTTTGATATCCCACGCAGCTAAAGTTATTCTCAGGATCATCAACAAAAGGATAGAGAGTAAGGCAAATGATTACTTAGGGGATGATCAGTTTGGGTTCAGGAAAGGAAGAGGTACGCGTGATGCCATTGCAGTAATGAGATCACTAGTCGAGAGGAATATAGAATACAATCAGGACGTTTTTGCCTGTTTTGTAGATTTTGAAAAAGCGTTTGATAGAGTGAATTGGGAAAAATTAATGCGTGTATTGCAGAAAATAGGAATGGATTGGAGGGACAGGAGACTGATCCGCAACCTATACATGTCTCAGACTGCTCAGGTGCGAGTGGGGAACGGAGAGTCCGGATGGGCAGTGTTAGGAAGAGGTGTAAGGCAGGGTTGCCCATTGTCACCGGTACTGTTCAACGTATATGTAGAGGAAATGATTAAAGAGGCATGGGAAGAACTGGAGGTAGGAATGAAAGTCGGAGGGGAATTCGTAAAATCGGTTAGGTTTGCTGATGACCAAGCATTAGTTGCTCAGTCAGCCAAGGGGTTGCAAGCATTGTTGAGTGAATTGGAGGTTCAGTGCGATAAATATGGGATGAGAATAAATATTAATAAAACAAAGGTTATGCGATTTTCCAGAAAGAAAAAGGCTAAGCTAAATATTAAAATAGGCGGGGAAAAAATAGAGCAGGTAGAACAGTTTACATATCTCGGAAGTGTTTTGGACCAACACGGTCAAAGTGGTAGGGACGTAAGGAGAAGAATTGCGCTAGGCAAGGAGGCTTTCTCAAGGAGGAGAGAGTTGATGACGGGGACGTTGAGTAGGGATGTTAAGACAAGACTCGTAAAAACTCTGATATGGAGCGTAGCTATGTACGGCGCGGAAACGTGGTCGCTGAAGCAGGAGGATAGACGTAGATTGGAGGCTTTTGAAATGTGGGTGTGGAGAAGAATGGAAAAGGTGAAATGGACCGAAAGGAAAACAAATGAGGAAGTACTAGAAATGGTGGGGGAGGAGAGGGGTTTGTTGAGAGAAATCGTATGGAGGCAGGAAAAATGGATGAAGGGCGTATTGAGCGGTAGTGGAATGTTGAAGAGGGTAATAGAGGGAAGAATGTTGGGCAAGCGAGGTAAGGGTAGGAACAGGATAGGGATGTTGGACGAGATGAAGGGAGGAAAGAAGTACACCGAGATGAAGAGGGACCTGATATAGATTAGTTTGCTAGGTGGGGAGTCACAAAATGTTTATTTGATAGTTGGGTCCATCCAAAAACCTACCTTAACCGGTAGATTACCTTAAAAAAACACATCAAAATCTCATGCAACTACTTTTAAGGCCAATGTTCTCCTGTCAGCTGCTGCCACCTGCCCTTTTTATGGCTCACGCACAGATTTCACTCTGACTGTCCACTTATATTTTGTATGCTTTAATTATACTGCAAGTCTCACTTCTAATCATATTATTTTATGTTGCTGTTTGTGTCCAATCCCCTATTGGTTGAAAAGAAAGCTATGTATGGGTGTGATTCAAATGAAAACTTTAAAGCTTTAATATGTTTTATCTTGTAATTTCTTGCATAATAAAAGTTCTCACTCCTACAATTTTCATATTTAGTCCTCTTGGCATGCAATAGAACTATTTCAGTAATTTGAAAGTTCACCGATACTACTAGAAAAAAAAACAGTTTTAACTGCTCTAAAAGCCCCTTCCATCACAACACGGTGTGCCTGGCCTGATTGAGGGGCATCCAATACAGAAATGACATTGCTTAGATACTTTTAGTCCAGACTTCATTGCTAAAGTGGAACATGTTCATCACCATTCTGAACTTTGATACATGAATGAATTTTGATGTTTCACCCCTTACTACTGAATAAAAGAATGAGGGATCAATGTTTCTCTGTGGTGCATGTTGAAAGAGGAGTGATCCTATTACCACTATTGTTGCATTTTGGTATCATACTGCCAGTTGGAGACCACTCATCAAACCATGGCCATCATTGTGGGGAAACAAAAATTGTCACTGGCATGTTTCAAAATTGTAGTGCAGTGTTAAGGCTTTCCTTTGCCTCATCTGCATATGTAAGTTGTATGAAACTTTTTTCATATTTCCAGGCAAGTTATGATTAACATAAGATCTTTGCTTGTATTATTCAGCATATTGTTGGTAATTTTACTTACTAGCGAGCAAAATATTTCCACTTGTACAAGTTTGACTACCTCTATTTTTTTTTATTGCAAACTTCTTTCCTGTAACTGCAGAGTTGTGTCTTCATTATACAATTACATGTTTTGATGCTTCACTTTTTCATCCACATAGCTATGCAGGATGGTTTCCCCTCTACAGGTTAGTTTGTATTGATGAAAAGGAAGGTAATGGTATTATTTCATGAGTATATATATGATCAGCATCCTCTAATAGGTACATCCAATAGTGGATTTCTGTATTTTATTTCTACTGGTATATTTTCACTAGCATAATTGGATTCTTGCTCATTTGTGGCCCAATTGAAAGCCATAGAAATAAATGCAGTGGTTGGTAGGATGGTGAATCCCAATGTGCACATTTTTTCCATGTGTTAAAATAGCCCACAATTTTCACTATTAACCCTGATAGAAATCATTTATAAACAAAGGTTTTAGTTCTCACTCACTTTTTTCATTATTAGCAACACTGTTTCTACATAAGTTTTTATGGCAATGTATCATAGCTATGGGTCACAGTATTCCAGCAGTAGAGCATTGGACTACTGACTGGAAGGCCTGGGTTCGATTCCCAGGCAAGCTTCTCTGGACACCTGCAGCTCCACCCAAGCTATGTGATTTTTTGGGTACCATATCTTCCTGGGAAACCATAACTGGCACAGGGAAAGGAACTGGCCTCCCTACCCTGAATTGTGAATTTCACACCCCGTGGGGTTTAGTAATGGGTGAACTCTACCATCACCTACCAAACCGACCTTCGGGTTGATTACTGTGTTAATTGTTTTTTTATATCATATTTATTTCATTGTCTGAGATTCCTATTGTTTTGTCTTCTGTATGGAAATTTCAATTAAATTTCCTTAAAAAACATTATTCAAGTAAATAAAGCTCACCACCAACTTTGTATTTATGTTTATTCATTGTGTTTATAAATTATGGTATTATTCAAAACCTAAATTTGAATAGCATAGAATTAATTAACCAAGTCATCTTGTAGCATGCATATTACATATGGTCAGTAAGTAATTCCATCCAAAAGTCCTGTAGTCTATTTGGATTTAAAATATTTAACCTACTACCACCAATGCAATACTGAAGAAAATTAATCTATAAAATATTATTTGTTTATATTTGTAACAGAGGGTATTTTATAACATAGCATGATGAAGTATTTCGTGTGGACGTTGAAATTGTCCCTATGCTTCTATTGAACTGTTCAACCAGTCAAATCAGGTTACGTAATAGGTTTATTTTATTAATGTGCATATTGTTCTTGCAATGAATGAAGAAGTAATTCAAGTTTCTCCTTTTATCTTAATGGTACAGGTATGGGCATGGAAAGAGAAAACATTTACCTGTTATAAAATATCTCCAAGAGATGAAGACATGCTTGAAGCAGATTATTCACCTAATGCCATCCAAGTGAATGGAATCTTTCGTCCTATTATTTTGACAAAAAGTGGACAAGTATGTATCCCTTAATTAGCTTAATATTAACCACAACCACCATCACTGTAATTTACCAAAAGGTTGGTTTGATAAGTTTTGGTAGATTCTCTATAGGTGGCTGGATGGATTCCCCTATTACTAACCCCATTGGTTAATCAAATTCACTCATCTTGAAAAGAGGGGTAATATCTTTTCCCATACCACCCACAATAGGATGTCATCGATCCATGAATTCAGGGGACTCAGGAAAAAACCTGGGAAGTTCCCCTGAGTTCTGTTCATTCTTAAGCGCTTAAAGAGGGTGAGCGGGGCTCATTCTATAGGACCCTCCCCACTCCTAGGTCATTGTACAATTGTGATTGAGACAGATACAATGCTAGATTCTTAATCCTAGCACACAGTGATTTGATTCGTCAATTGTCCATTGCTCATTGGCCTAATTTTTCCCTTGAAATGCTTTTTGTGATGTGCATACGAACATTCCTTTGCTTTAACTGTTTAGATATTGCTCTATTGCCATTAGAGATATTTCTTAGTTGATGATTATTTCTGTGTTCCTACATCTTCAGTATGTGGTTATACTATTAATGAACTATGGTTTTAAAATGTTTTATTTTTATTAATCTGTGTTCAATGTAAAGTGTTTTTTTGTTTTTTAGTAGATGTATGCCTCAATAATAGGCTCCTATTATATGTATTATAAATTAACTTCCTTGCTCATTTGGAAATTTTATATTTTACAGATTTATATGCCAAAACTATCATTCACTTCATTTGTTTCACCATTTGTCTATCTGAAAAAACCATTGCAAATACATCCACAAAATGAAAGGATTATAAAACTGGTTTGTGGGAAATTTCGTGTATTTGCTCTCTCTAAGGAAGGTGCTCTGTACACATGGAATGAATACAGCTGTGATAAGAATGTAATTGCAGACTGTATTGATTGTGGCCTTGGAAAGTAAGTCTTTTCTCAGCTTTTTGTATTAACTAGTTCCATTAGACTTTGTGTTTGTTATATGTCTGTAATTTTGTATTCATATAATTCAATGGTTGCTGATTCAACATAATGTCCTTCTGGAAACTGAGTTGATCTTACTGCTCCTAAATCTGTACCTGATCATAATGTAGCCAAACTAATATCTTTCTGAAGCCCTGGTCATTTTTCATTCATGCCTATTGTGGTTTTTAAACCAAGAGGTAATTATATTTAATGCCTTCTCCGACAGAACTCTATTGCTTTCCCCCCATGGTCATGTCTAGTTCCTAAACTGCATTCACCTACATCACTGCCATATCTCCATTTATCTATTGTTATGTTCCCCTAGAAAATGTTTACTTCCATGGCCACCCACAATTATTTTCTCTAATTGCTCATATACCCTATTTCTTCCTCTTTATAATTGTTTGGTGGTATCTACGCATGAACAATGACCAAGTTCATTGGTTCACCTTATACAAATACTATTCTAATACTTTTGCTTTATATTCTATTACTCACCCCTTGCTCACTCTCTTCTCCTCTGCTGTTTATTACTTAATATCTATTGTTCCAGTAATCCCCTCTCTTCTGCCTTTAATACTCTCCTATTATCTCATCTCACACAGCCCTGAAATATCCATATTTCCTCTCTATATCCGGCGATAAATTTTCTTATTTTCTTGTCCTCAACATCATCCTAACACTCCAAGTCCATCTTCTAGCTGGTTCAGTCCTTTTCTGTATTTTCTCTGCTGCTGCTGTTGACAGACTGAGCTAAAAGTTAAACTGGGATCTATTTAGTGTGAATGGCTCAAACATTAATTTTTGTCATGTTTACAACTCTGTATCCTTACAACCCTCTATCACCAAATGTGGAATTAAGTGACAAGCTGTTTAGCTATTAATATCTCTGTTTAATGCAATATCAAGAGTTCAATTTTTCTGGCCTATTTCAATTTTTAACTCTTAATAAAATTAAAGTTATGTCTCCGTGGATTGTGAAATAATAATTTACTGTTTGATTAGAAGATTGAGCAAAGTTTATTGAGGAATTAGTAGGTGATTGATTGACACAATTGTATTCACAAAAGAGATCCTAACTAATTCAAACCTGCGTGCTTCAGCCCCATACCTAATGTTTTTGTCTTCATTTACTTGCCTTATTTCCTTAAGTAAACCCTGAATGTTTGTGCGTGTGTCTACATTTGCATATTTATTCTTTGTCTGGGGTGGAGTGAATTTGCTTTTTATATTTGAATAACCACTGGAACTTGGTAAATATTTCCATGGTAATCTAGCTGTTTTTATTTATGGGTATCTTGGGGCTATCAGTATTAGATGAATTTGTTTTGTGGGTAATAATATTTTCTTTCACTTTTCTCTTTTTATTTCACTGTCCAACCTTGTGTTTCAATGACAAACAGTTACTCTCTGCATGATTCATGTGTTAATTTTATTTCTTCCTTTTGCAATATAGAAAAAAATAATTAGTGACCCATATACTATTAAACATTTGAAGAAATATTTGCTCTCTTGTGAGAAAACAATTTTTGTGTTTTGGTTGCTATTTGTTTAATATTCTTTTACTTTATTGATGATTAAAATTAAAAGCATACCTACTGACATACATAAATATGATTAAGATGAATAAAGTTTATTATTATTATTATACAACCATACTTCCCAAAATCAAGTTCAGAAAGCAATGAGATTGTAAGAATGGACAAGGATATCAATGAGTTGATTAGGATGACAAAAGACAAAGATAATATAATTATAATGAGAGATGAAATGAAGTTATTGACTTTGTAATTCCACACACTTTATTTAAAAAACAACCCAGGTTTTGATATTGAATGTCATCATCATGGAATTACAAAGTCAATTATTTCATTTCAATATATTATGCAAATTCCAAAAAGTTACGCAGAAGACAACACATTTTATAATGAGAGTTTTTAATCCTTTTTTGGGATCTCAGAATGACCATGAAAACCACAGGGAAATTTGGTCTAGGAAACATCAAAGATAGAGTAGAATGGCTGTTTGAATTCTGTGATCAACACAACATGGTCATCACAAATACATTGTTTGAAGTACCGTTGAGAAGAAGGTGCACTTGGGAAGCAATTTTTTAAAGCAAAAATTAAAAGGTATGAGATTGATTATATCATCATAAAATAACTGATCAGGAATCAAATAAAATCCAGCTAGAGTCACCAAGGTGTGGATGTTGACAGTGATCATAAATTAGCTATTGCAAAGTGCAACCTAAAACTCAGGAAAATTAGAAGAGTAGTTAAGAATAAATGGTCCCTGGAAAAACTGAAGGAGGAAGAAACTTAAGAGGAAGTTTGAAGATATGTCAAATGAAATAGTTGAAAAATGGAAAGAAAGAGTAAAGTGGAATGAAATGAAATAGGGAATAGCAGAAGAATCAAAAACATAAGCATGAAGAGAAATAAGGTAAGAGCAAAGAAGGATATGGAAGAATACAGGAGAGTTAAGAAGAAGATAACAGGCGAATGTAGAGAAGAAAAGGTGAGGTGGACAAAACTATGGGTGAAGGAAATAGAAGAACATATCCATGTAGGAAAACAAGATCTAGTCTATCAAAAAATCAAAGCACTACACATCAACTAAGAAAAAGGTCAACAGTGATTAAAGACGAAGAGAGATTATTAGAGGTTGTTATTAGATAATGAAGAAATGTGTAAATAATACATGGCAGAGCTATACCATGGTGAAAATATAGCTTTCAGAGGAAATAATATTGAAAGAGAAAGTGCACAAACAGTGGGCCCCTAACCACAAAGAGGGAATTTGGGCATGCCCTCCAAAAGCTAAATGTTGGATAAATGATGGGTGTGGATAATATACTGGCTGAGATATTAAAAAAACCTTGGAAATAAAGGAAAAGAAAGACTCTTTAAAATAATGCATGAATGTTGTGAAAATGGAGAGATACCTGAAGACTTTGTTAAAAGCAAAACTATTATGATACCAAAAGCAGGGAAAGCGACTGAATGCATGAACTACAGAACAACTGCTATTCTGTTACGTGCTTCCAAGGTTCTTTTACATACAATAGGGAACAGAATCAAAAAGGAAGGAAAAGTGGAGGAAAATGTTGGAGAAGATCAATTTTGCTACTGGGAAGGTAATGGAATGAGTCTCAATAGTGGTACTGCAAATGATCCTAGAGAGAAAGCTATAAATGAATTGGAAAGTTTTCCTTACTTTCATTGAATTGGAAAAAGCCTTTGATACGGTAGATTGGAAACCGATGTTTGAAACCATGAGGAGAAAAGGAATGGATTACAAAAAAGGGAAGCTTATATTTCAGCTATACCAGAACCAAAGCACTTTTTTATAGGAGTAAAGGGTGTAAGAAAGAAGCAAAAATTAGAAAAGGGGTAAGGCTAGGATGTCCACTTTCACCATATCTGTTTAACTTATATATTGAAGAGGCTATAGAAGCAATGAAGGAGAAAACAAATAGTATAAAGATAAATGGAAGAAAGATATACTGCATTAGGTTTGCAGATGATATTGTGACCCTGGCAGAATCAGCTAAAGATATGAATAGAATGCTCAAAACCTTGTCCACAGCTTTGAAAAAATGAAAACTGAAATAAAGAAAACCAAAGCTATGATAGTTTCTAGAAATAGGACAGAACCCCCTGTAAATTTAATAATAGGGGAATCAAGGATAAGCCAATTAGACAGATTCTGCTACCTTGAGAGTGTAATTACAAGAAACGCCAGAGGCACCTCTGTAGTGAAAAGAAGGATAGCCTTGGCAAAGAAGGCATATGAAAATTAAAAGAATTTTTTAGGAAACATGCATGTAGTTGGAAATTAGAAAATTTTTTGCAAAAGCGTTCATTTGGAGTACATTATTATATGGATGTGAAACTTGAACATTGGGAAAGAGGGAAAAAGTTTGGAAGCAATGGAAATGTGGATTTGGAGAAGGATAACAAGAACAAGATGGACAGACAAGAAAAGCAATGTAGAAGAATTGAGAGAAATTAAAGAGGAAAGAAGTCTAATAAAAGAGATGGAAAAAAGGAAAATTATATTTGGTGGACATGTTCTCAGACATAACAACTTCCTGGAATAGATAATGGAGGGGAAAATAATTGGAAAAAGGGAAGAGGAAGACCAAGAAAGAAAGTTATAGATAAAATAAAAAGTACCATGAGAGTAACAACATACAATGAACTGAAAAGAATAGTAATTGAGAGAGACCAATGGTTGCCACGACAAGGCTCCACCTTTAGAAGATGATAATAAATATAGACTCTAAGTAAATTATTATATTAGTTAATGTGTAGATTTTTAATGATACACCTTGTCTTTTTCTTACAGAATCTCAGATTTAAGAGCACCATTGGACTCTGATGAAGTAATTGTTGCAGATTTTAATAACAAATTGTTTCAAATTTCTAGGAAATATTGTAAGTTATACATGAACTGCTTTAAAACTTCCTGAAATTATGAATCAAGTTTAGGAATATATTCAACAGCTTGAGCATTCTTATGTCTTAATTTATTACTTCATTTGTATCAATAGCTAACTTTTATATTATAGGTGGAGAAAAGTCATGGACATCAGTTGAGTTGAAAAGTTGTACTTTCAATAAGTATGAAGCTGCTGCAAATTTTTCATCATATGGGGTGAAGGAATCATTAGAGATACCGATTGAAACCTCAGATGAGTCACAACTCTCTCGAGTCAAATGGCTTCGCAAATGGATGAATGCCTTTAATAACCCGGTGACCACAATGTTTTTAGAGTTATGATTGACAATTACTTTTAATTATTAAGTATCATTCAAGTGGTGTTTTCCTTAACTATGTAGCTGATTATCTCTGCATTACCAGTTAAGTTAAATATGTTGTAAGGGGTAGAAAAAATCAAAGGTACTGTGAAATTAGCAAAAATACTTTCTTTATTCTCTGTAGTGTGACCTTTAAGAATCAACATTTAAGTACAGTATTACTGTAATAATGTTGGCTTATGGAAATAAAGTTCGGTCCCTTAAAGATGATGAAGAGGACAAATGATGTTCTTATCTCTCATACATATTTTAATTTTATATGCAGGAAAATAGTGATGTAACATTCATAGTAGAAGGAAAGATGATATATGGCCATCAAGTGCCTCTCTCCTTGCAGTGCCAACAGTTGCAGAAAGCATTTGAAAATGTGCACAAGGATGATTCTAACAGAATGTAGGTATTTTTATGTACTGACCTGTATTTTTTTTAACAGAATCCCTTTAGGTTAGACCATTTGTAATTTTTTCCAATGGAGAGATGAAGGAATAATGCTTTACATCTAAAATGGGTGGGTTTAATGCTTGAAAAATTTGGAAGATATACTGCTTAAGAATCCCATGATAGGTGGGATGGTAAAATGATAGATTCTCATCTTTCTAATCACTTCAAATGTAGCCGACAAGGTCATTTGTTTTTTTCATAACCTTCTAGATGAATGTGAATCTAGCAAACAGAGGTAATGTCTTTAAAGAAATTTCCTACCATGTCTGGAGCTGATGGGTATGGTAACCATAATTACAGGAAGTGCTTTTTAAAAAAATTAAAAATTACTGTGCTGCCCACATATTATTTATTTAAATTATACAACATGCTTCAATATGTTATATAACCTTCAAGTCCATCTTGAAAATGACCAAGTGTTTGATTGCATTGCATGGTTTAAATAAAGTCCACTTGTGGATAGTAGACTTGCTTTTATCCTTTAAAAATTTCCAAATATAGTCCATAAAAGCTCACCTGATATAGCTGATTCTGAAAGAAAATGTATTAATAAGTGTCAAAAATCCCAGGGAAATAGTTAGCTACATATAACAGCAAATGATACTCAGCAAAATATAAAATTTTTAGATGAAATAATGAAATGAACAATGGTTGGTTTATTGGCAGTAGTGATGACTTTAAATTAATTTTCATTAAAGTTTTAAAGATGAATTGTAGGCCCAGTTAGTTAGTATCTGATGTTATGGGACATTCCAGCAGTGTGAAAATGAGATAGAAATTTTGTAAATAATTGTTTTATTTGTGGATGTGACTAGTGAATTGTAATTACTACATGAGTGGTGGAAAAGGCCCTCGTATAAAGAAAATATGGATTACTACAGTTAATGACTCTGATCATAAACTTAATGGTTACTTTGTCCTTTTAATCATATCCATTATTTGGAGAATCATCATTACTTAGAATCAGAAGAACATTTACCATAAGCTTTTAAATGAATAAGTTGACTTTATAAGTTCATATATTTTTGCCCTATACTAACCTCTTTGTTTATTTGTAGAATTATGCCAATTGAAAAAGCTCCTTACTCAGCATTCTACAGATTCATTAAATTCTTGTACCATGGACAATTGGACATAGGATCACCCAAAGGGAATATAGGTAAATGTTTCATAGATGTCCTTTTAAGTGTTACACTCATGGCAAGGATAAATGTCTAATCAAAGACTTTTATTTTAGAGCTATTGAAGTTGGTGCATGAATATGAATATGAACCTCTGATGAAGCTATGTGAGGAAGTAGTCATTAGGGGAATTAGAGAAGATAATGCCTGTTCCCTATATTCACTAGCTTCTCACCTTGGACTAAAGGTAAAGTATGGTATAAATTAAGGATCCTCTTTGTTAAATTTATTTCTTCAAGTGACTATGGCAAGCACAGTAGCATTGCATCACTTCATATCATATGAAGAAGGACTTCAATGTAAATGTCTCTTTTTTCAGTGATATTTTCTGAATAGGTTGAAGTTAACCTCAAACCACATGTAGTTGCATGATTACTATGTACTATAGCTTGTAGCCCTTCTTGCTGATGTAACTCCTGCTAAGCCTGGTGCATATGGTAAAAATGCACCCCTACCCATCTCACCAAAGTTGCATGGCCCAATTGTAACTTCTGGACACAACTCAGGAGGGTTGAAATTATTTTTTGGGGTTGTCATTGTTTAGAATGAGGAACACCTGAGCCTTCATAAAAGTTATTTTCATAAGAACAATTTAAAATAACACAGAACTAGGAAAATTAACTGGAAATGCTTGAAGTAAAGACTAAGTGTTCATTTTCAGTATTTTAATGAATTAGCTTATTCAATCAATTGGTCTTGAGTACAAAATGTGATATCTTTAGAATACCCCATCTTAAATCTATCTGGTTCATATTTGTGAATATCAGAACTTCAAGGCAAAGTGACATTTCCAAGTGACATCTGAAAGTTGACCCTTTTAATGATAACTTACATAAGAACATTTTGTCATTTGATTATAACTTTTATTGTTAACAGTGACTCAAAAATTTTGTCTCAGCGAAAAAATGGAGCTAACTCGTGAACACTTTCGTGTGATGATTTTTACGACTTTCGACGTGGATTGTCAAGACAGGAGTTCATCGATCAACTTACTTCCACTTTTGGCGATGAAGCCCCATCCTTTGCCACTGTGAAACGCTGGTATAATGAATTCCATCATGGCTGCCATTCGCTCAGCAACAAGAGTCTTGAAGGTTGTCCAAAATCAGTTGTTGTGCTAGAAAACAGTGATTCTGTGCAAGTACTGGTAAAGGAAGATTGTCATGTGACTAATCGTGATATTGAGGCATTCTTGGGGATTGTATGATGAGCATCAATAAGATATTGCTTCAACACTTAGCTGTGAAAAAAACTTTGTTCGTATTGGATCCTGCATAATTTGACAAAGTTCAAAAAGATGCTCGTTTCATTTGGAGAAATGCTCAACAAACACAATTACAGTCCATCAAAAGCTGTGTATAACATCTACACCAGTGATGAATCTTGGATCTATGCGTATGAGCCTGAAACAAAACAGAAATCCACTCTATGGGTCTTCAGAGATGAGCCAAATCCAACAAAAGTGATTTCTGGACGAAGCACATCAAAGCAAATGATTGCCTGTTTCTTCGGAATAACTAGGCATGTGACCGTACTTTTAGAGCAACATAGAGCCATGAATTCTGAATGGTACATGAGCATTTGTTTGCCAGAAGTGCTTGGTGAAATATGGAAAAGGAAGCAGCAAAAAAGGATCATTCTTCATCATGACAATGCAAGCTATCACAGATCGGCTGAAGCAACTACCTTTTGAGTGGCCAAAATGTCGAATCGATGAGTCATCCTCCGAACAGCCATAATTTAGCACCAAATTACTTCTTTTTATTCCCATTTATGAAAAAAAATTGCATGGCCTAAAGATCGGCACCTGAAGAAGCCACTGCATTTAAAAACCATGTTTTGGAGGTACCTCAATCGAAGGGGAAAAAGTGTTGTAAAAATTGGTTCAAGCACATGGAAAAGTGTATTGATTATCATGGAGAATACTTTGAAAAACAATAAAGCCATGTTCAGCTCTTCAGTCAGCCTGCAGTCTTTTCATTATTAGGCTGAAAATATAAATAGCAACTCCCATATAAACAGCTAAACAAAAAACTGAGTCAAGAAACTAATAGAGCAAAAGGTATATGGTGGAAAGAACAGTGTGAGGAGATGGAGAGTTTACAAAGATGGGAGTCTTGCTCTACAGGAAGTAAAGTGAAGAAGCTGTCAAGATGTAAGAAAGGAAATTGTGTTTACACTGTTTTAGATGCAACTAAAATATTTATTGAAGAAGAGGAGATTCTGACAAAATGGAGAGAATATTTATTGATTGATTATTGATAAAGTCATTTGGACATAGAGAGGGAAGACAACATTGATAATAAAAGACTATGAGAATAAATAGCATATCTGCATAGCTACTCAAGAATTTGGAAAACTGGGAAGGATGAATTTTTCTGTGCTCATTTGTAGTATTTATGAGAGAGGATTTTTGGTTGAAAGACTATCTTAGATCTGTACTGATTTGAATTTCGAGTTTATGCATTGCAAAAGTATTATTTAAGATCATCAACAAAAAATGTGGAGGAAGAAAGTGAGTACTAATCAGTTTAAATTAAGGAAGAAGATGGATATGCATGATGGCATAGCAATGAGATCATTAATAAAAAGGAACATAGAGAATTTATTCTATGCTTCATGGTTTTTGAGAAGGCAGAAGTTATTGAAAATTTTTCAGAAGGTAAGAGTAGAGAGAGCTGACTAGACTGGAGTAGACTAGACTGACTAGACTAGAGAGAGATGACTTATCTGGAGTCTATGTATATCACAGACTGTACAACTGGTGATAGTGGATAAAGGAGAGTCTCGATGGACAGTGCTAGATGGTGGAGTAAGATGGGGATGACCATTATCTTTTGTTCTTCCCAATGTATGTGTAGCAAATAGTAAGGAAGGCATGGGGAGGACTGGAGTAAAAGTAGGTGGTGCACTCTTAAAATCTGTTAGAATTTCAGATGATTAAATGTTAGTTAGCCATTCAGCCAAAGGCTTACAAGCATATTTAGTGTGCTGCAGAATCAGTGTGATAGATATGGATGAGAATTAATCATAATATAATGAAGGTAATGAAATTATCAAAAATAGGAAGGCATAAAACGTAGAGGAATACATAAAACAAATAGTAGAAATAAAAAATAAAAACAAATAGTACAAATAAAAAATAAAAAGTAGAGGAAGACATAAAACAGGAAATTTGGGATAAATTAATTTGTATAAACCAAGCAGAGCTATGTAATGAGCTTTAATATTTAGTTTGAGGTTTAAGGATATGGTGTGTTAAATTCATTAGAGCTTTGAAGGACATTAGGATGGAGTGCCAGTATGCATCAAAAATCTACCGGAAGTCAGAAGACTAATACTAATAACCTCACTTAAGGAGCACCTCGTAGAGCGAGTAATTTGCATACTGAGCAAAAATATTGGTCCTGGAAATGACTCACAGAACGAGTGACGAGGAGAAACAAATTCCCAGATTCACTGTGCCCTTGCTACTGGAGTTTGTCTCTAGAACTCATTTCGATAGCATCGATAGTGACCACACAATTTTCCCAACTTATGTTGACACATTATAAGTTCAATAATATTTTGTGAATAGTTTTAAAACTGACCGCGAAGAAAAATCTGTAAGAAGAAAGCCCTAAGAGAACAAAAATAACAGAAATGAAAAGTAAAATCATTGAAAATTGGGAACAAGGTGAGAGCGTGGCTGATCTAGTATGTACATTGGTTGCAGCTTTCAAGGTACATCTAGTATGCAACAAACGGTTGACATCAACAATTGGCCTTTTCTTCAAGAATACAGACAAGATTAAAGTGATAGATGCTTTAAATAGAACAACAAGAATATCTATGCAACATTTATGTATTCTCAACAATGTTGAAAGGTTGCTTCGCATATGCATAAACAAAAAGAAATTTCAATGCAACACCATTAAGGAGAATATAATTTGTAAGAAGGTGGAAGTGGTTTTCTCTGACCTTGTTAATAAGATCATCAACGGTGGAATAAAGGGGAGGTGTGCATGGTTGGAGGATTTAATGAGGAGATTCATCATCCAAGTCATTGTGAGGCATGGTGAAGCAGCAAGCTCTTGAGTCAAAGCAGCAGAGAACTTCATCGATGACTTAAAAATGCTCGTAGATTCGGAGGGTTACCTGCCACAACAGGTTTTTGATTGTGACAAGACGATTCTCTACTGGGAGAAGATGCCTAAGTGAAACTATATTTGTGCACATAATAGTAAAAGAGAATGCATTGCCCGACCATAAGGCAATGAAAGGCCACCTCACTCTGCTATTTTTCACAAATGCGAGCAGCGATTTGGAAGTCAAACTCCTTCTTGTTTACCTTTCAGATACTCCACGAGCCTTCAAGAAGTTTCAAGTCCAAAACAGCAGGCTAAATGAGATGCAGAGGTCATGGGAAACTTTTGCATCATCCCATGGGCATGAGATATTGCCCTAATAAGTCAATGGTGACACACACCATAAATTTATTTGACTATCATTCTGAGTCACATTTTTACCAAATTTTGAAGTGCCGGCAAAAATAAATGTCTCTAGACAGCTCTTTTTAAAAAGGAATTAGGTATGCATAAATAATTATGACTTTATTTCATTTTTTTGCTTATACAAATGGAGTTCGCATTCTCGGTTGATTCATTCCGCAAAGAAAAGGTGAAGGTGATCCTCGATCCTAAACAATGTATAAATAATTTTTGCTGAATAAACCTTGAGCATAATTTTTCCCAGCATGAAATGCATTATCGTACTTTACATTAATTTATATGAAAAAGTTGTATCACTAAACGAATCTTTCGTTTTCTGAAAGGTTGTGGAACAGATTATGCTCGTATTATGAGGTTCCACCGTAAGTGGTTTCAGGTGAGCTATAACAAATTCTGATAACTTCACCAACATATGTGACACTTGTTTGCTCTGGTGTCCCTATGCATTGATCATCTATCTTTTGTTCTGTATTTCATTTATTTTTATAAGGTCCTGTATTTATTGAATTATTGCATTATATATTTGCCAATGCCATTTTTACTTGGATAATTGGGCCAAATTTAAAAAAATAAATCATGCAATTAGGCTATTATGTCTTCATAATTTAATAATAACTATGTGGCTGTTGTTAAATCATATAAGACTTTTGATGGGAGTGGGGTGCCATTTTATGATGTTGTCTTTCAGAGGGTGGGAGTTCAGTGAGGTTGATTACCGAATTGTATTAGTTTTGTGTACGAAAAAAGATTATCCATAATCACCGAAGAATATTTGCATTGTGTAAATATTCACAAATGGAACTTTATTTTCATAACTATTTAGTCATTCACAAATCCATTAAAAGAATTTTAACATGTTTGTTCTGTTTTAATATATGCATAGAATACCTATTAAATAAAAAAATTGTTTTTCAAGGTAGTGAACTTTTTCAGTACACATTTAATTCAAGTTTTCAGAGAGGTCTATATCTTAAGGATCTTACAAAAGGAGTAGTAATAAAAGTCAAAGAAGACATAATGTAATTTAAGGATGACAAGATATACTGATACTATATGAATGACAAGAGATACTGATCAACCTGTGAATGTAGAAATTGATTTTTGCCCATAGGAATTGAAGGATCAAACTTCGGCTTATGTCAGAGAGCACAAAGAAGATATGTTAAAACTTGGTTATGCCAGTGAAATAGCTAGAATCCTTGATTGTGGGGGACATGAGAATGCTGAGAATAAGTAGTACTTTTATCATCTCTGGAAGATATTTTTTTCCACGTATTTAATACATTTTTGAGTTTCTTTTTACCTTAACCATATTTTTATATATAAATAATGTGATAAAGTTCCCAAAAATTGGGAACGTTAAACTTTTAAATGTGATGATTTACAGCTGAGTATTAAAATATGTACCTGTTGAACTCATTAAGGTGATATCTAGAGACATTTAATATAATTTTTCATAAAGCATTTATTGTATTCTCTTCCTGGAACTGCATTTCTCTGTACGATGTACTGATTTGAACTATACAGAGACATTATTGTGTATTACATTCTATTTGTATCTCAAAGTTTTTTTGATGAATGTTAATCTCAATGAAAATTAAAGTTGCCTGCAACTTTAATGGAAATATATGGGTATCTGTAAATCCTCCAAAGGATTTTTCCAGTGATATTATTAAAAATACTTTTCCACACAAGTTTGATACCACATATTTACTGATTTTTGTAATTATCTAAGGGGCATTTTATAATTGTTGAAGGAAATTTTCATGAAAATGGTTAATATCTATATCTAGCGAGACCATGAATTGACAAGATCATTGGTTGTCAAGGTCTGGGCTTCACTTCATCTATTTGCATAAATGAAATAGTATGAGATAACACTTTCCTCCTTTGGAGATAAAGGAAACATAAAATTTGACAGATTAATTGTCAGTGAAATAAACCACTTAATTTTTTTTGGTAATTTTTAACAACAAAAACTGAAATTATACCCAAATTTCGAAGATTCAGATTTAGGTATTGCTTGACCAAATTCGACAAAATATTTATCTATCATGAAAATTTGTTTTTTTTAAACCTCTTGAGGGGAGGTAGAAAATAAATAGAAGAAGAAAACTAAGGAAAGAAAGTGAAGGAAATGGAATCAGAGCGCAAACTGTAGTACACCCATTGGGAGGGGAATGGGAGCAAGCAAAAACAAAATATTTAAATAATAAATTAATTTTTTAAATTTAAATAAAAACTAGGCACTCGACTGCAATTTCATTAAAATCAACCCTCATGTGAGAAGGATTTCCATTCATATGTATTCATTCATGGAAAATGCAATGAAGGATATGGAAAGTTTGTAGAAGAAGAATGAAATTGGTGCGCTATACAGCAAGGTTAAGCTATTATCGGGAAGTACGAAGGGAAGATCTGTGCTAACAGTTAAAAGATAAGTGGGGTAAGATAATAGTTGACACAGAAAAGATCCAAGAGAGATGGAAGGAATATATAGAAGCACTGTATGTCAAAGAACATAATCCAACAAAGTTAGACATAGAAATGGAACAATACGTAGTGGAAGATGGCTTAGGTCCAGACATACTCGACGATAAGATAGGAAGGGCTTTAAGGGAGATGAAACGAAAAAAGGCCGTGGGGGTTGACAACATCCCTGTGGAACTATTGAAATGTTTAGGAAAATGTGGGAGGAAGACTCTATATGGACTGATTTATAGAATATATGAGGAAGGAATCTGGCCGGAAGACTTTGTGAGAACAGTGTTAGTTCCTATTCCGAAAAAGGTAAAGGCTGCATCATGTGAGGACTACAGAACAATAAGTTTGATATCCCACACAGCTAAAGTTGTTCTCAGTATCATCAACAAATGGATAAGAGAGTAGGGCAAATGGTTACTTAGGGGATGATCAGTTTGGATTTAGGAAGAGGCGAGGTATGCGTGATGCCTTTGCAGTAATGAGATCACTAATCGAGAGGAATATAGAATACAATCAGGATGTATTTGCTTGTTTTGTAGATTTCGAAAAAGCGTTTGATGGAATGAACTGGAAAAAACTAATGAGTATATTGCAGAAAATAGGAACAGATTGGAGGGACAGGAGACTAATCCGCAACCTGTACATGTCTCAGACTGCTCAGGTGCGAGTGGGGAACGGAGAGTCAGGATGGGCAGTGTTAGGAAATGGTGTAAGGCAGGGTTGTCTATTGTCATCAGTGCTGTTCAATGTATATGTGGAGGAAATGATTAAAGAGGCATGACAAGAACTGGAGGTAGGAATGAAAGTCAGCAGGGAATTCGTGAAATCAGTTAGGTTTTCTGATGACCAAGCTTTGGTTTGTCAGTCAGCCAAGGGGTTGCAACCATTGCTGAGTGAATTGGAAATTCAGTGTGACCGATATGGAATGAGAATCAATATTAATAAAACAAAGGTTATGCGATTTCCCAGAAAGAAAAAGGCTAAGCTAAACATTAAAATAGGAGGGCAAAAACTATAGCAGGTAGAACAGTTTACGTATCTCGGAAGTGTTTTGAACCAACATGGTCAAAGTAGTAGGGTCGTAAGGAGAAGAATTGTGCTGGGCAAAGAGGCTTTCACAAGGAGGGAGTTGATGACAGGGACAATGAGTGAGGATGTTGAGAAATGACTCGTCAAAACTTTGATATAGAGCGTAGCCCTGTGCAGTGCAGAAACGTGATCACTGAAGTAGGAGGATAGACGGTTTTTAGGGAGTAGGAGAATTGGAGGCTTTTGAAATGTGGGTGTGGAGATGAATGGAGAAGGTGAAATGGACCGAAAGGAAAACAAATGAGGAAGTACTAGGGATGGTAGGCGAGGAGAGGGGTTTGTTGGGAGAAATCCTATGGAGGCAGGAAAAATCGATGAAGGGCATATTGATCAGCAGTGGCATGTTGAAGACTATAATAGAGGGGAGAATGTTAGGTAAATGATGAAAGGGTAGGAACAGGATAGGGATGTTGGACGGGGTAAAGGGAGGAAGAAAGTACACAGAGATGAAGAGGGACCTTATGTAGAGTAAATTGCTGAATTGTATTTTGTTAGAAATCACAAAATATTTATTTGGTAGTTGTGTCCATCCATAAACCTACCTTAACTGGTAAATTACCTAATAATAATATATTCATTCATATGGAAATAGATAGTAGAAAAAAGTTTCCTTGAGTGGGACTTGAACTACAGATGCCAGGCCAATGCATTACCATGACATATAGTATGTGCAAGGAAATAGTAAATAAAAGCATGTAGGTTTATATAACAATATTTCTACGACATGAGTAATGAGGTAGCTGGAGCAATGAAAAGTAGTAATGCCTTGTCCCACCTACACGGTAGTCCAGGACTACCCAAATCTATCAGATTTGTGTAAGTTATTCATCTTATATAAAATCTCTCGAGATATGACGTAGCATATTAGGTTAAAGATCTATATCTCAGCCACTTTCCAGCTGCTACAGCGTAGATGAGACAAGGCAACAGCTGGTTACAAGGGTCTGAATTTCTGGTAAACAAGTTTAAAACTGTAATCACTTGAAACAGTGGCCATGAAATTGTGGTGTTCTCAATTTATGAAAAGATGGATAATAAGCATGGGCTACTTTATGGGCCAATGTGACTATTGCTCAATTTTTATACACGTGCATCAATTGAAGTTGAAGAAATTGATGATAGCTGAAAACTATATTATATGGTATTGGAGCTCCTGTGTTGCACCCATTAATCTTATAATACGGCCCAGCCTGAAATGTCAACAATCACTGCAGCTGGTCAATGACTTCTGAAGTTATTACTATCAACTCCCAAAAGGTAAGAATGTAGCTGCAAGAAGTTCTGAAAAAATTATTATGATATGTACAGATTACTCAAAAAACCCACAAAATGAACTATTAGTGGGTACTATTTAGTGGGTAGTACAAATAGTGCTGCACAAATTAGCCAATTAAAGAAACTCAAATTTACAGAAAGGCTGTGTCAGTGGTTGATAAAAAGTGTGGAAACTGTAATTCAGATGCTGAAAAATAAATGAGATGGTTTCCAAATATAATGAATGTGAACAAGATAATAAAAGATATGTATTTCAAATCACTCTGACACTGTTCATATAGGAGGTTTGGAGTGTAAAGCGTGTGTTTTAAAGCTTAGCTAATTAAGTAAGCCCCCTTAAAGTAATCGCCCTGTAGGCTGGTTTGATAACGGAGGACCAACTCATCCCAGAGCATGTTGTAATCACACATCAGGGGGGCCCATATCTTATCCCTGTGCCATCTAATTTCCCATAATAACTTTCACTTGTAAAATGACAGTTTTGGTTAAGCTGAGAAGTCCTGTCACTGGATTTGAACCTCCCCCAGCAAGAAGGTGAACACTAGCCATTGATCTACTCTGCCATTTATTATTAAGAAATTCATTTTACCCATTAGAGGTGGGGATAATAAAATACTGTAAAACCTGTGGTTGGAATTAAAATATACCTTTAGTTGGTAAAGTAGTAACATCTTAAGCCGCATTTTTGTGCGGTGAGAAGCAGAATGTATATCGTTATGTTAGCTCATATTTTTGCGTAACGGCAATAGAAATAAAACTAACGCAGTAGTATATTACTTCCGAGAGTGTACGATTATATCGGCATATTAGTTTATTTTGACTCGATCTTCAGGTTTCTAAGTATACTGCATTTTGTTTTTGCTCTTCAGCATTGTATTTCAAACAGTTAGTTAAAGTCAATTAGCCTCCACGGTAAACTTTTATATAGGTAATGTCTTCCACACTAAATAAAATCACAAAATGCACATCACAATGACTTTCCATAACCATCAGTAATAGAAAATTTATTATATGCTAGTTTTCCTTTCAACTTATGTTCTTTATCCCTTCTGAGGAACCAGAAACGTTCGTAATAATTACATTGAAGCGAGTACACACATAAGGCCTCACGTTTACGACATAGAAGTATTGGATCATAAGACAACTCAGCCGAATGATGCACAAAATATTGCGCTAGGAAATAGTATTCGAGTCACTGAAATTGTTAACCAAGAGAAAAAAATGCAAATTGATTGTTGAAATATTTCAATTTTGTAGTTCCATTTCCTTTATTAGGCAACGGCATCCACATCAAAGGGGACAACGCCATCATTCGAATAAATAGCTACACAAGCTGAATAGTTAATGTTGCTAAACTATAATACCATCGATATAAATATTTCTACTGCTTCTTTGATGATTTAGTTCGGATTCCACCAACGATTAACATCCGATGTTATCATTGAATCCGTGGAATTGATCGAATTGATTACTCGAACAACCAATTACGTGAGAGGATCCATATTTTTGCCTACGTCAGACCTGGACGCCATATTGTGAGTTCGTCGAAGGCTGCCGAGGAAGTAGTCTTTGGCATTTTTAAAATTAAGAAAATCTGGGTGCCTTTTTCGCATATTTAATTGTAATCGAAAGGAATTATATATTCCTCTAATATTCAAGTGATTTAGGGTGAACACTTACAGTTCTTGCAGTTCTGTATATTATCAGCTGGTTCCTGATCAACTGTGATAATGTGAGTACATTTCTCGTTTTTTCACTGCCATTGTAGTAGAGCATTTTGGATAATGTCTTCGGAGGAATCACAAATTAATTTGATTATTTAGTTGATTGTATTGAATGTATTGTTCATTCTTAAAACCTTCAGTTCGTAAATTACGTTCTGGGTGGAGTTATTGAAATGTTCTCGGAAGTAACCGTCTTAGGGAAAGACTTACTACCTATAATTACCCGAATTGAGCCTTGTGTATTTGCTTATTTCCTTGAAATCGATGGTGGAGTAGATCGTGAATAAGTTTTATTTGGTCATTATTTCTGATTTTTTTCGTTTTCCGTATCAACTACGCTTGAGGCATTGAAATTATTTGGGCCTTTCGCGAGAACAAATTGGCATTACGCAAATGTTAAATATCATTCTGAATGGCGGACTTAGGTAAGTTATATCTCGAGAAGCTGGTATATTTTATAGGAATTTTAGGTGGTGACTTGATCAGTAATGACGTAATATTTCTGACACAAATATGGGTGGAGGCAATGAAACATTTGCTCGCAGTGATGCTGCAGTCGTTATCGCTATGGGAAGGGATGGGGGTCGTTCTAACATAAGTGTTTGGAAATAACGTAACCTGCTTTTAGTATTTGAAATATTGAAATATATTTCTAAGATTCAAATTTAAAAGTTGCCGTGCATCCAATGGCGGACTCAAATATTTCAAAGTTGTCTTTCAAATATTAGCAAGTTAATAATCTGGAAAAGGTTAAGTAAGCTTGAACGAAAATAGTAATATCTTTCGGATTAAATTAAAGGGCGTTGCCGTGCATGAGAATGAGTCAGTCTTATTGGAATTACTTGGATAGGGAATATATTTTTTCCTGTTGCTACTCAATGTTAATGATTTTCTAGCCCAACTACATTCAACATGACTGTTTCCACCTGTTATTCAGGATGGATATGCAAAAGAATGGACCTATTTGAAAATTTAACCCGGCATTCCATCGATTTGACCATTTCATAGCAGCTTGGGGCAACTTAATACCGACGTATATTATTTTTTCACGATTCATATATTTGGTTCACAGAAATTAAGTTTAAGCTCAGTTTTGTTACTTTTGTGACTACATTAAGTAAAATTGCTATCCCTTGTAATATATTGAGCGAAGTGCTAATAATAAGTCTTACTGGTGTTTAGTGTTCGATGTAAGCTTGTGATATATGATCAAATCTTACTTATAATATTGTCTGTTATTTATTTTGAAGTTTTATGTACATATCCCTTAAGCCTGAAGCCTTACGGACTGCCTGTATGCATGTGCTTTGGTGTTAAGTTAATGACATGACTTAAGGGAAAGGATGAAATAAACTTATTTGTGTAACGATAAATTACCTTTGACGTATTTGAAATGTTCTCTTCACTACAATTGCCTCCTGTGAAAATATTGTAGAATAATTTATCTCTTCCCTTTTTCATAAATTATTTCTGTAACAAGGGGATCAACTGTCATTTAACTTGGTCTTAAAGTGCATGCTATTTTTATTTGCCATTACAAGTGTTGGCGAACCTCTTTGGTGAATGAATGTAATGGCTGGAGAACAAATGTGCTTTTCCTATAAATATAAAACTTTCTCTTCCACTTGATCTGGACCTAGGATGTCATTGCGACTAATTTTATTTGCTATAATACCGACCTCGGTATCTTTTTCTCACTCCACGAAAATCATGGTACTGGTTTATCTCGAATTAATCTAAGTATGGGAGTTAAAATCCATGGAATATCTCAAATATCTATTATCGCTACGTGGTGGGAAAAAAATTCCAGGAAATGAGGTGTACTTTCTTCACTATGATTAGAGTAGAAAAATCGATTTTAATGATCACGTCATATTTAGCTCCCAGTTTGAGAGATCTGGAAGGAAACCTGTGAATGCCAAAAAATAATGAGTCTGGTTTACCTCATTCTCAAATACCAAATTAGAAAGTTTGGGAAAAGACGGAAAGTTTTTTGTATCACATCTGTAATTCTACTGAAAATCAAAGAAATAAGCCTTGAATATAGAAATGTAGACTGCCTGCATTTTTATTAATTTTTAAAATTTATTTTACTCATACTTAGACTCGGGAGAATGTATTTTAATGTGGTTTCATACTGGTTTCCTCACCATTTAATTGATTTCTCAATGCAAAATTAATATTTATTAAACGGTTTATTCTGAATTACAAATTAATTTCATTTTTTCCCATTTTCATAAAATTTAATGCCAAAGAAAAGCATATTCATTCCATGGATTATTCTCTCAAATGCTTTGCTCTTAATGTTAGAAAAATAATAGGTTGAATGAAAAAAGAATCCTAAGTATTTTTCACAAAACTTTATTTGGTACAATTCGTTTCACCACACATGAATCATCCTCAAGTACTCATGGACACCTATGAATTGAAACTAGTTGTACTGAATATATTTTTGTGTAAAGTGCCTAGTGTTCTTTCATTTGAAAATGAATTTTATGTAGTCCAGCCTGATACCATAGTGTGTAAAATAATAGGTTTTAGGAGGTGAGTTAAGTGAGGTGGGCTTGGATAACAATCCTCATGTTTTGTATATTTTCACCAGTTCTATGCAAGGTTTATTTTCCATTCAGAATTTTATCTCAGTTAAATTATCTATTTCAATGTGAATTTCCTTTTTTAAATTGTAACCTGTAATTCTTAATTTCTTTTCCTCATTTTCAAATTGCAAAAATAATGTACTTATATTTAGCATGAGATCCTGATAAATTTAAGAACAGTGTTTTTGTAATTAGATAATAAATTTTATGAATGCCCAAAGTTGCTCCAGGATGATGCTTGGGCAATGAAACATCCTTTATGAAAAGCCTGAGAACTGGAGGGAACTCATTCAAATAACATAAAAGGTTTTGGGGGTAAAATCCTTACCTAATACACTGGTGGTGGTTTCTTAGCATCACAAACATGAAAATGTAGCATTGTAGTAGACAGACATGGTACAGCATCTTCTGCGTTATGCCTCTAATATAGAACAAAGGCCAGTCTGCACTCCCAATGAATTTCAAACGAAAAATGTGTAAATCAGCTATGAATTTAATTTTCCAGCTGGAATAATTAGTATGCTCTTTCCTTATTTTATTGGGTGGGGGTGTTCATTAAATTTTATAGTAGCTGTTTGTTGTGAACTGATGTTACTCATATTAGATTTTTACCATATATTTACCTATTGTACATCCACGCCATCAATGAAATGGACCAATTAAACAACATATATGTTGTGTATGGACCCTAACTAACATTGTTTTCATAGTTTTACTTTATCCTGTTAAATTTTGGAATTTAGACAACAATTTCAGATATATGCAATCCTTTTGTGTGAGTTCAGTACATTTGTAGTACTTTGGATGAGGAATTAGCTCAAGAAAATTTATTTAAACTTCCAATGTCTATTTTTATTGGAAAAAAACATGGAGCTGAGAAATCAATGTTAAAAATCTATTTTACTTGATCTGATGGTATCCAAAGTAAACCAAATACTCATATTCATGTTGAGACCATTACCAGCATATTCAGTGACATTTACATATGTGGACCCCCAATGGACAGTTGCATTGTTTCAAGCCAGCACGAAATGTGTACATTTTCATTAGTGGTTTTTCTCAGTAAAAGATTATCTGTTGCAGCTAAACTATAGTTATAATTTTCATGTTATGTAGCCAGCATTAGTAACTAATCTTGTGGTTGACAAAACTGGCAAGGATTCATATATGCTGTTTACCAGTAAAATGTTACTGAGTAACATTGTTACCATTGTAATAAATAGCATTGAAAAAGTGGTCTCTTTTTTCTGCTATTGAGTTGTCTTAATTCTCCTTTTTGCCTGTTTTTACATTATTTCTTATATTTCTTGTTTATAGGGGTAATTTCTTCGAAACTCTCGAAATATGTTTCAGTTATTGGTGGTGCAAACTTTGAATGTTCATTATTTAAATCATAACCTTGTTTTAAGCTTCATGGTGCTCCCTTGTGCTTAAAAATGCCTTCTTAGCCAACAATCATATTTTCCAGCATGTTATGGTGACTGAATTAAATCTTTGGATGAAATAGGCAAATGTTAGTAATAAGTGGATTGGAAAAATATATAGTATGTGTTAGTATAGGTAAGCAAATTGAAGTGGCTATTGTTAAAATCTTTGGTATAAATAGTGGTATTATGTATACCACCAGAGCTCTCTAATCAAATTATATAAGAAGATAAGGTCATTTGTGATTTATTATTCATATATTCTTAGTCCCTATTATTCATTGTTTTAGGATTCTGTTGGTTAAGCAGCAGAATGCTGAGATATTTGTTAAATTGTGATTGTAAAAAAGGCAAAAATGCCCTTTGAACAAGTTCAGCTTAAATTGGAGCATGAAGAAAATGAAAATTTAGTTTAGAGGGCTAACACAATTTATTGTATATTTAGTAGCATGCAGGGAATAGTAAACAAGAAGACTGATGAGAGTAATAGTTATTATCGCCATATGTGTATACATAAGTACAATTCAAGGATAACTCAAAAATGAATATTAATGTATTCATAGATTCTGCAGTTTTTTTAGAGTTGTGGCTGGTTAGATGTGCTATTTGATCAGGATATTTTTTTCTTTTAACTCTTTTCTATAGGTATAACTTCCTCATTTGTAATCACTAATTTGCTCACAACTTGTTTTTGTTTAAATTAAATCAAAATTATCTGATCTATTTGTGATGAGAAAGTTCCATTTGTTGAAGAAATTATTTTAATCCATTTTCATCAAACAAATTTTTTTCTGTGAATTTTATTTTCATTAACTAGTACATATGATTTCCTTCTTAGCAGCTGATCATGAACTAAATTTTCTATGATGTGAAAAAGCATGTAATTAATGTGAAGGAGCATGTATGTGGCAATTAATTAGTGGCTGTGATATTTTTAAATGTGTGCAAATGGCAAGAAAGGTTTTGCATTTCAAGGATTTGATAGGTTAATGAAAAAGCTGTGATGAATTGCTTTGTGCCTCCTTAATCTTGAATGCACCTTAAATTTTTTCTTTCTTTTTTTTTATGATTCCTAAAATGTGGGACAGGTTTCGTGAGCGTGACCAGAACCGTGATCGTGGGAGTCGGTTTAGAGATGATAGGGGTCGAACTGGGGGTTTTGGAGGTGGTGGTGGAGGAGGATATGGCGGTGGTAGTGGTCTTGGGGACTTTGGGAACAGGGGGAGTCTGAAGGGAAAGCAACCAGGGGAGCGCTTGAGGAAGCCCCGATGGGACATGAGTACGCTGCAGCCTTTCCGGAAGGACTTCTATGTCCCCCATCCAAGTGTGGCCAACAGGTGAGGGATGTCACCTCCCAAATAGGCATCCTGGATTTATATGCACACACTCAGTGATAGAATTAATTCATTCATGAAATAGACCATCATGATTCAGCCTTTTGAATTAAATGTATCTTGTCCCGATCCTGCCCAATTGCTATATTTGATTAATGGTGACCAATAAACACTTTATAACAGTGGAAAGAAATCAAATTGATGCTTTGTACTATTTTACCTAAGTGTTTTCCATCATGCAATCTTAAATACAATATTCATTATATTGAAATGAGTACACGCTTTTCATTCATTACAGTAAATTGTTATTGGTAAAATTGATGTTCATTTGGCCAAAGAAGAACGTATATGCTATTATCATGTAAGAAAATCAAGGGCCATGCAAATATTTGTTTGTGGTTTGATTTACATAAACTTTAAGTTTTGTATTGATATATCTTTGTTTAATGAAACTATCTTGCTTAAATAATCAGCATTGAGGACATAGAAGTATATTTGAATTATTTTCAGGTATTTAGTTATAATTTCATGTGTTTTATAAGATTATGGCATTTATCATATTTCATTTAACATTTATTATTTAACTTTTTATACATTTAGTGGTGAATTAAAAGGAAAATAATAAGTTAGAATTCTGGAATTAGAGGACTGGAAAGGGTGTATTATTATGTAGGCCATTTGAAGACGGAAATATACCTAATGTGGGGTTCTGTATTATTCAGAATGCTTGATTACATAGTTGTTAAAGGCGTATATGATATTTTTTTATTTGATGTAAAGGTTGAAGCTAGAGAATACCTTGATATAGAATAGTATATCATGTTATATACCATTATAAACTTGTTTTCATATTATCTTAATGTTAATACATTTTTCAAAAAAATGTTTTATGTGCAAATGTTAGTTCCAAGGATTCTATCATATACTATGTAAGCTATGTGCAAATTTTGTTGTAAGCAATCCATTTGTCAGTGAAATAATTAGAAGTTTGGTGAATAAATTTGTAATACGAAATTTGATAGTAAGTTCTTATTCAACATAGGCTACTTTTAGTGTATTCTTCACTTTTGTTTAGAGCTGTTTGGAATTGTTTCTGGTTACATGGAGTCATGGAGGTTGGACCTTGAGACTGATTTCAATTGTTGTCTGAGGTACTTATTAGCATTATTAGGGTGTTGTCTTTAGATACTTATAATGAGTTACCGTACTGTGTGAAAATTGCGGAGCCTTTTGTGATGTTTAGGTTAATGTAGTTGCTGAACTTTTTATCTTCCTCACTGTCTTAATTCTTGCTTTGTTTGATTCTTATACTAATGTTAACTACATATGTTTGCTTATATGTATTTGATGTTGTTAATAAAGTCTGTTAGATTTGCTACAGATTATCAAAAACCACTAGTAATTATTGTATTTTTAGTAAAATTAGTGGTAAAATCCCATTTGAATAATTTAACTACCATGCGAATTTCCCAACATTATGGAACTTATTTAACCTTCTGACTCATGTTATGCAATCTAGCAAGTATGTTACTTAGTATTTGGAATATAATGCTTAGATATTAAAAAAATGAGAATAACAGTTCCAGATTCTATCTAATTAAAAATATAGTCACATCTCAGTGTGTGTCTAATATTTTGGTCTCTCTTGGAGTTTCAATTGAATTTCTGGCTACTATACTGGCTTGAAAGTATATTTTATCAAATAGTTTAAAAAATATACTTTAAGCAATAGTTACTGTACATTTTTAGTGTGGAGAAATTACTTTGTAACTTCAATGTCCAATCTGTATCATATAAGCAGATAACTATTTTTACTGATTTTTAGTTGCAAATTTAACTTAAGTATTTAACTTTATTTTAAGATAAAATAGTTTGTATAGCTAGGTAACATCCCTTGGAAGTGCTAAGTTAACAATATATTAAAGTGTGATGATATTTTCAATCTTGGCTGGTGGGAGAACATTTTAGGCACATAGGTTTATGGCACCTTTCCCAGATTGAATCCAGGAATATTTTTTTGTAAATTTTAGGTTGGTTTTACAGTAGAAGATCAGTGGAAATTTAATGAAGCCTTATAGGTTCTACCAGTAAAAATACTGGTGACCTTTCAAGGTGCAATGTCCTCATTTATAGCTACTTGAAAATTTCTTAACTGCATCACAAGGGAAACTTAGATCCATATTTATTCTTCCAATACTGCTAGAAAATTGCGCAGTAATGTTGACTTGGGAGTCTCCCAGGGCTGGTAGGTGACTATAAATATGGACACAAAGTTCACTGCTTAACAGGCAACATATTTTCTTGATTTTCCAAATATTAAAAAAAACAATGTCAATTGATGTCTAAATATTTTTTAAATTTCAAATTATGATCTCAATGTCTTGATTGGCTACACAAGTCAAGGATAGGGGAAAGTGAAACTCAAAATCATTAATTACCGTTTCATGAGGTTGGAAACTGAATGTGTCATAACTTATAAGTTTTTCTGTGATGCTTGCTCTATGACCATAGTTTATGTTCAGGCATTGACCCTTGTCTATATCTGTTCAGTCAGAATGGAGAGTTTTTAAAGAAACTGCCATTGAACCATTTTCGCTTGTGAAATGTTTTATTGTAAATTTTAATTAATGTGTCTCCTCTTGAGTGACAGCAAGATATCATCTTTCATAAGTTCATATGTGTGTGAAATTTAATGAATTGAATTTAATCAGTTGCAGATTGCTGTGGCATAACTTTATTTATCCCTTTGTTTCAGGACAATGACAGAAGTGGCACAGTATCGCCGTCGCATGGAAATTACTGTCAAGGGAAATAATATTCCCAATCCAAATCAATTTTTTGAAGAAGGCAATTTTCCAGATTATGTAATGCGTGAAATTAGGTAAGAGATGTTTGTTTCACACATGTACTAAAGTGTTGAGGAGAATTAAGGAAGTCTAGTGTTAGACTATTTAACATGTTTATGACTAATTTATAAATGTGAAATAGGCCTGTCATGATAAAATGTCAATTTTTTAGGAAACAAGGATTTGAAGAACCTACTGCAATTCAAGCTCAAGGATGGCCGATTGCTATGAGTGGTAGGGACATGGTAGGAATTGCTCAGACAGGATCTGGAAAGACATTAGCAGTGAGTAGCAACTTATTTTATATATGTAAATTAATATATTTAAATATGTCATTGACAGTGTCAGACAGGGAAATGTAGTAGACTTAAATCTCTTTATTTAGGTATGTATTTAATAATGGTTCAAAGTGTTTCAGTTAGTGTTAGACGATGGAAGATGTACTTAGTATTTGCTTCTTTTTGTTTAAAAAGTTTTCTGTTATCTATTTGATATATTTCAAAATGGCGGATTATGTAGCCATCCAAATATTTCCTTTCATAGTGATTTTTACTGACATTACTCACTTTATCCATCATAATGAGAAAACAAATTGGAAAACAGATATGTTTTGAAAAAAATAATGGAATTTGGCACACACTACATATAAATTACACTAATTTTGCTGTTCACCCTTATGAAGTGTTACAATGGAAATTGATCTTTTATTTCAGTATATACTTCCAGCTGTTGTCCATATCAACCATCAACCAAGGCTATCTCGAGGAGATGGTCCTATTGCCTTAGTCTTAGCTCCAACTCGTGAGTTGGCTCAACAGATACAGCAGGTGGCTACTGAGTTTGGATCTGTAATCCATGTTAGAAATACTTGTGTTTTTGGAGGTGCTCCAAAAGGGCCTCAGGTGAGGATAATATTTTCTTGAAAATAATTTTGGGGAAAAAATTTCTAGCTGATTAATACCTGCAGTGATTTGGGTCATTGGGTATTCAATGTGAGTAATCACTAGTGGAGTGGTGCATATTTAATCTTTAAAAAATATTATAAGAAGTTAGGATGTCCATTCTGAAACGTCAGTTCCAAATTTAAATTGTCATGCTCTTGAAAAATCTGTGAAAAGAGAATATGAGAACTCATTAAGTTTTTTATGCCTAAAAACTTCATATTAATTTATTCTTTTGTCAGCTTAAAACATTTTGTTGCACAGACTATCTTTTGGCACTAAAGTAAAACAAAATGTATTTTTCACCAAAATTTTTATATGGTACGACTACTTTCAACATATCAGTGCCATCCTCGGGTACCTGAGGGTGATACAGATGCATTGAAACTAGTCGTACCTAATAAATAATTAGGTGGAAAGATGCATTGTTTTTTACTTATGTAATAATCATACTCTTTCAGTATGTCTATTTCTTATTTTTACCTCAATTTCACTATTAAGCATTTAAAAGTGAAAATTCTCCTCTTCCGATGATTTGAATATTCATGGAATTTACACATATTCCTGGAGTCCGTAGAAATGTGTTTATAAGAGTTTTTACTGTTTTTAATTTACAGGCTCGTGACCTTGAGAGGGGTGTTGAGATTGTGATAGCCACACCTGGACGGCTTATTGACTTCTTGGAAAGAAATACCACCAATTTACGCCGATGCACTTATTTGGTATTAGATGAAGCTGATCGTATGTTGGACATGGGTTTTGAACCTCAGATTCGGAAGATTGTGGAGCAAATACGGGTAAGTCACGGATAATTAGTTTTAATGTATACCGATCTCTGGCAGCTGTGACAATTTTAAAGTATTTATGTGGAGACCATTTTACCACCATACTGATCGTGTAGCCTGAAATGGTGATTTTTTCATTCCAAAGGAGGTGGTAAGGAACAGCCACATTGGGACAGTAATTCTCTGCATCAATAGTTACAGTTTGCATCCAGGTTCATGGTTTGACATCAGTATCATTGAAATTTGGCTAAATTGGAATTCATCTAGTATTTTATTACCTTTCCATCCAAGTTTCCCCAATTTTGTACTGGATTGAGATGGTATGGTGGCTAATGCACTGTCTTCCCACTCCAAGGACCTAGATTCAAAACCCATAGATAGCAAAATTAGTGGTATTTTAGTCCATATTGGTGTTATTTTGAGAGCACTTTAAGTGGAATATGCCATCCATCAGAGGAGGTGTTAAACTGTGAACCCCTAGGTGTCTATCATTAAGAGGAAGCTAATGGTGGCATTAGCTTTTTTTCTCTCCCCATTCTCCATATCCTGAATATCCTACCCATGCTGACTTATCCTGCTATCCCTAATGGTAAAAATGACTTTGCGTTGTTTGCCTCCCTTAACAACTACTGCTACTTGGTTTTTTTTATTATTATCGGTAATCTACTGGCTAGGATAGGTTTTGGGTGGACACAAGTTAACAACTTGTACAACAATTCCTTTGTATCTCCTAACGAAACACTTCCCAATATCCTACACGTCAATATGCCCCTCTTCAACTCTGTATTCTTCATTCCTCTTTTCATTTTGTCCAACATTTCTGTCCTATTCCTTCCTCAGTTGCCTAATAATCACCCCTATATCACAGTCCTCAATATCCCATTGGTAATCAAAATACACTGTATTCTTTAGTTTTCTACCAGCAACTCTCTCTCTTCCCCCTGTATCATCCTAGCACTTCCTCATTTGTTTTCTTTTCCATCTATATCACCTTTTCCATCCTTCTGCACCACACAAAACTATGCTCGATATGAAAGTTTTAACAAGCCTTTTCGTAACATTCTTATTCAACTTCCCTGTCATGAATTCCCTGCTCCTTGTGACAGCTTCTTCGCGTAATGCAATTGTTCTCCTTGTCCTTGCTACTTTGACTATTTTCGTCCTAAACTGCTAAACCTGCTCTAGTTTTTGCCCTCTTATTTTAATGCTTAACTTAGCCTTTCTCTTTCTGGAAAGCTACATAACCTTTGATTTATTTATATTTAATCTCATCCCATACCTATCACAGTGACCTTGAGTGCCATCAGAATAGTTTGCAACCCCTTGGCTGACTGACAAAATCATGCAAACTTGATTTTGTGAAGTGTCCACCAACTTTCATTCCTATCTCCCATTCTTCCCATACCTCTTTAACTTTTTCCTTCATACATATGTTGAACTACCCAGCTGATATTGAACTATCCTACCTTACTCCTCTTTATAACAGTGCCCATCCAGACTCTCCAACAGTCACTCCCATCTGAGCAGTCCAGTGCATGTACTGGTTGCGGATAATTTTCATATCCCTCCAATCCAATCCTATTTTCTATAATACAATAATTAATTCTAACCAATTTTTTCTGTCAAATGAATTTATGAAATCCACAGAACAGGCAACAAAAGTAAATTTATGTACTTTACAATAATGATATTTTTACTCATGTATAATTTTTAATCTCCAGTTAAACTTTTGGCCTTACAACACTAATAGTTGTAATAGTATCAGACTGCATTAATAAGATATATAAAATTTTAATATGGATATAATTAAATAGATCATTTGGAACTTCTGAAATCATTGTATTGATAGGTTCCCTTGACATATGTTTAAAAAATGCAATTAGTCCTATAGAATGGAATTTTTTAAAGCTAAGGTCAGCTTTGATGTAATATTCCAGACATTATCATCTATTGCTTAAGCCTTAAATCTGCAACTGGTTAATTATTGAAGAGCTATACTTCTTTTAAAATGGTCTCTTAGGCACATCCCCTCACCTTATGTGTGTCTTATTTTTATTTCTTTTGTAACTGGCAATTAAATCAACTTTTCTTCCTCAGCCTGACAGGCAGACGCTAATGTGGAGTGCAACATGGCCAAAGGAAGTTCGCCAATTGGCTGAAGAATTTTTAACTGATTACATCCAAATTAATGTAGGATCCCTGCAGTTGGCTGCAAATCACAACATTTTACAAATTATTGATGTGTGCCAGGAGTATGAGAAAGAAGGAAAGTGAGTGTTGCTTTAAAAATTTCCTGTCATATAATGTTAGAATGATAAAACATTATTTGTATGCCCCTGCATATCTGGGCTAAGATAATGGGAAATCTCTTGGAAATTCACTCAAGTAACCATTAGAATTATGTTTATCGTCATATTAAACCATGTTTAACTGAACAATTACAAAATTTTAACTTCTAACCAAAAAGGCCTATATTAATTGCACCTAATCTTTGTGGGGTGTTTTAAGAGGATTCCTTAAATGGAACAGTGATTTATGATGTGATATTTTTTTCCTAGGCTTCTGAAGCTTCTTCAGGAAATAGGGGCTGAAAAGGAAAACAAAACTATAATTTTTGTTGAAACCAAGAGAAAGGTCGATGACATTACCAGATGCATTAGAAGAGATGGGTATGTGCCACTTAATTTTTTTGCTGTATCAAATTGGCACCAGTTGCTAAATATTGCATCAATACCATTTATTATAACTATGATTAATCAATGTTAATTTTTTTATAGTTGGTCAGCTATCAGCATTCATGGTGATAAATCTCAACCTGAGAGAGATTGGGTGTTAACAGGTTTGATATTTTTTTGTACTTTATATCCTGAACTCTTTTTGCTCCAATTATCAAGAATTTGTTGCCCTGGCTATTGCTAAGTATAAATTTCCAAAGTGTCCACCCAAATTTTCAAAGTGTCCAAATTTTCAAAGTTGGTCCATTTTTCCTGTTTGGTTCCCAAAGTTGGTCAATTCTATTCCTATGGCTATATAGAATTTTTCAATGCTTTGCAGTGACTCTTGTAATTCTCAAGTGTCATTTGGCACTTTTATAGTCAATTAAATTTCATTCCATGGTCTTTTTTTCTCTCAAGGTATTGGTATAATATTTGACTTGGAACAATGATAGAGTAGATTTCTTGAGAAGACATTAAAATGCTGACAAATGTGTTGTAATGCTTTTGGGTCAGAGTAAAAGATGATCCCAATAACCATGAGTCACAGTTTTGAAGTAGACATTATGTTCATGTAGGATATTTTTTTGGGTTTTCATAGACGTTTCTTTTTATTTCTCCAGAATTCCGTTCAGGGAAATCTCCAATTCTGGTGGCAACAGATGTTGCTGCCCGTGGTTTGGGTGAGTGGTGGGGTATTTTTCACTGCAAAAAAGGAGTGCCATGTCTTATGGAATAATTTTCATGTGTGTGTGTGTGTTTATATATATACATATATATATATATATATATATAGGGCCATAAGGACCACCCGTTCGAACAATGTCGGGTGGGTGTGCGTACCCTATTCATCATTTGCACTAATTGGGCCAAAGCAGACCAATCACCATTCTGATAAACGCAACATGCTCCATCTCTACTCATTCCTATAATTTTGCCAACCTTTGGAGCTTTAGAATATTCAGATCATCTTCTGGAAATTATACCTATTGCAATTGCAGTAAAACAATTTGTCTATGATTGAGAAGTGCAGGTTGGAGAGAGTCTGCCATTTTCGTTCCGTTTTGACGCCGATCCTTCCCGAGTTGTGTGAACGGGTGGGTCGGCAAAGGGGATTTGACGATAATGCATTATGGGAGCAACTGATGTAGAGATGAGTTCCTTGAATACTGGAATGATCACAAGTCACTCTCAGGAGGGAGGCAACATTCCCAGGGAATGTGGCACGAGGATGGGTGGCCTCAAGAGGCATGCGGTCGTACAACGCTCATGCGTCCTGCTTCGAGAATGAAACCGATGCCAGTGCAGTGTATTAAAATATATCTCTCAATATCTCAGTCTTAGGCCATGTTCCAAAATTAAATATGATCACAAATCGTATTTTCTTGAATTGTAAATTGATGATGAAATGCGAGGTATCAAAGATCTAAAATGAAGGAAAATAATTGTAGATTTGATAAACTTCATGGACTTTGCTAGAGGCTCTTTGTGCTCCCTTCATGTTTTTATTCTTTTATTGTCAAACGAGACTGGCAATATACTAAATATTTTGATTCTATTAATTTCAAATGCTTTCATTATCCCTTCTTTTAAGGCTTTTCTTTCTAAATTGTAGCGAATTAAAATTAATTTTGAAATAAGATCTAGAGTAAGACTTTTTAAATGCAATTGTGCATTGTCCTAAGTATCCGTTTTGCCATCAGATTATTTACATCAGCATTATTAGTTTACAGTGAAATTAACTCTCATGAAATGTCTGCATAAAGTTTTGAAATTTTTTATTGTAGCAAATGCTACTGTTTTCACTGGCTGCCTAAGTCTTGTCACAATGGAGAGCTTTTCATTGGAGCTTGTTGGTACGGAATGTATTATCTTTGACGAGAATAATATTTCTGTCCTGTTTTTGGAACATGGTCATGAGATACCCCATGATGTGAACCTGGGGAATCATTGTGTTTGTTTTTTTTGCTTAAATTAGACCTTAGGCTTGAAAGGAGCACATTTACTAATGGAATGGGCATTGCTGAATGGATGGTACTGATATTATCTTCGAGTGTGTGGTAAAGAATATTTTTTGTATGCCATCTTCATTTCACCTTTAATTACTCGTGGTTCAATTATTGAGATAACTTACCTATTTAAGTGTTTTTTATGATGGCAGAGAATGTTTTGGATTGTTATATCGTTAATGGGAGCTCTGCAATTTTTTCTAAAAATGTCAACTTTATGCTGCAATGACAAATAACCTAATATCTTGGCTTTAAACTGTTAAACAAAATGTTATTACTGTGAGTCAGATACTTACTGCTTTAACTTTTTTTCTGCCGCAATTTAATTTTGTGTCCCTTTAGTGCCTCCAGTCTCGTAACAAAAGATTTCATTTGGATTTAATGTTGGACTTTGTACTAATTAAGTGCATGTAAACTCATCTGGAAAATTTTAATCTTGTAGAAGTAACAATGTTTTTCATGCATAAGGCATCAGAAGTACACTTATATATTTTCCAAAAGTTCGAATTGGAGAGTTTTCTTAGTGTTAATGGGAATTACTGTGAGAGGACATCTATAAATGTTGTCTTTGTTATAGATAAATATCCATGGAGTTAGTTTTTCCATGATAATATGCATGCATCATGTGCTCTGAATGCTCAAAGGATAAATTTTGAAGCTCATTGATATTAAAATTCTTTATATTATCAGTAATTCCTGCAGTAGTTGATTTAGGCCTAAATCATTTTATGGGACAACAAAAAGCATTGATTATAAAATTACCACTATAAAAGTTAAAACTATGCATTCATTGACACAAGTTTGTTCCTCTGTGAATGAGCTTGAGTGATTGAGGGTACCTCAGTCATCATGCCACAAGTGTAACATAGTGTCATATAATTAAATTGATAATGCTGTTGTTCATGATACCAGATGTTTTTGGGATTGCTTTACTTTGTAATTGGTTTTGCATAGAAATCCAATGATTTGCAATAAGTAAAATGGAAACTTGAGAGTGACTGGTTTAAATTGTTCCTAAGTAAGAGAAGTATAACTGGATTAAATTCTTCAATATATTTAAGATAAAAATTATTATTTGATCATTAGGAATTGTTCTTCGTTGAATATATATTTCTATATTTAATCTGTTCATGAAAACCATCCTATGAAAATGTGTTGCCAATTTCAATGCCTAATTTAAGTCAGTAACCTGAGGGTTGCTCTCAAAATGGTACGTGGCTCAGCGTCTGGTCCACTAGGGCCATCAGGATGAGTCGCTCTTTGCACTGCCTGGCACTACGGCGATATTTCTCGGATGTGGTTCCTGGAGTCCTGTCCCACTGATGGTGGTACAGGCAGGCAATCTACACTGCTACCACATCGGTACGACTGCACCCACTCCTGCCTTTCTCTTTGCAGAGGCACAGAGATGGGGAGAGGCTAAATGGCCAAGCACAGAGGGAGGATGAAGTTGCAAAAACCACCGAGCCGCTTGGGCATCGGTCAGTGAGGGATGATGGGAGAGGTGGTGTGTGTCTTGAATCGTGGCCCTCTGCACCTCCATGAATGCACAACTGAGCTGTCTGGACTCCTTTCCCTTCTGCCTGTTGCTCGGTTGACATGTCTAGGGATTTTGGCAGCTGTCTTATAGAATTGCAAAAGTCTCCGTGCCTCTGGGTGAGGGCCATCAGAAGTCCAGTTGCTCCCACCTATGCTCTGTTGTCTCATATCAATGAGTTGGCCCACCAGACAATGTTAGTTGTTTCGCCCAAAAGGATTTTCCCCTTTCATCCAAAAGGATTGTTTACCATTGATGACCTTAATAATACATGGATGACCTTAATAATTGGTGAGGGCATGTTTTATTTCTGAATGGTGATTTGGGCAATAGTTTAATATGTTAGTTACCTTTAGAAGTAATCAAGTTTATTGTTTAGAGGTAATTGCTTTTACATTCCAAAGTAAGTGATATATAATCATGCTTATAATATATCTAACAATTATTATAAATGTTAAATGAAGTTTTGGTTACACAAAAGTAATTTTTTTAATTCATTCACAATAAATTGTAAACAATTATTGAAGATTTGTTTCCTGGGATGCCCTTTAGTAGTATTGGTGTAGTCTATTGATCAACATTATAGATATCCATTTTTTTATGTTACAACCAACTTATATATACTACACAGCCTTATAGATTGGAAATCGTTCACTATAAGAAGTGATTAAGCTCAGATTCAGGTCTTGGTGTTTTGATGTCTATTAGACTATTGGCATTGGAGTTATGTAATGAAATATTTAGAAAAAAGTATTTGGGATTAACAAGTCTTACATTGAATGCATATTTGAATTTAGTATTTTACATTTACTTATATTGAAATTAGTACATCTTCATACTGAGCTAATGGGAGTCATACAAAATTGTTGCTGGATTAGCATTTTGTGTTAATTAAGAGCTTCCTGTTTAAAGGTGAAGTATATTTTAAAATTGTTAGGATAAAACTTTCATTACACCTAATACCTGTATGTATATAACAAAACACCACTGAGTGAATTCTTATAATTTGCTGATGAAGAAGTGGTTAAAGAAACTTGGTATGGTGATGTTATCTTACTTTGTTGCTATACGAAACTATTTCATTTTGAGGTGGCACTTCAGTTTTTAAAATAATGTGGTAAATGTGAAATAATTTTTACTTCATGATATTTATTAAACAACATTATGCATGATGCCATGTTTAATTATAATGAAATATAAAACATTCTTGAGCCATGTTGGAGGGGTTAGTGGTTTGGTTAAGTTTTAGCTTGTGAGTGATGAGATAATCCAGAAAATGAATGAAGCCTGAGACTGGTATTGAAATTATCATTTGTAGGAAATTTTTTTGAGGATTAAAGAACAAAGTGGTCATTCAGGGGTGTACAAATGGAATAGGTCAGAGGTTCTCAACTAAAGAGAGATACTTCAAAAGAGAGAAATAAGGCTTTCAGTGTGAGAAAGGTGGAATGCGGGTTGGTAAACTAAGTATCTATGTTTCAGATAACCAGATTTTTTTATTTATCTCCCAAAGTTGAAGTACATCAAACTAAACTGTTATGTATCAAAATAAGTTAAATTTTAAAATAAGAGAACATAAACTAATGCAGGTGAAACAGTTCATCTATTTTGTAAGTGTTTTGGACCAAGGTGGTCTTAGTAGTACGGATCTAAGAAGAAGAATTGTGTTAGACAAAGTAGCATTCACAAGAAAGAAGTTGTCGATCATAGAGACATTAACTAAGGATGTTAAACTCAACAGTTTCAGGCCTTGCTTGTGGAATTCCTTCATGATGAGGGTAGAAAAAGAAACTCGTGTGAAGTAATAAATCTTTATGTGGAAGTGCAAAGTTTCTTTCTCTACTCTTATCATGAGGATGTTAAAAAAAGATTAGTGAAAACTAATACATGGAGCTTGATTTTGTATAGTGCAGAAAAATGGTCGTTAAAGCAGGATGATGGAAATAGATTGAGGCTTTTGAAATTAGGGTGTGGAGAAGGATGGAAAGGAAAATGAAGAAGTACTAGGCATTATGGGGAGGTAAGAGGATCGTTGGGAGAAATCCAAAGAAGGCAGGAAAGGTAGGTTCAGGGAGTTTTGCCTATGATAAAGGGGAGAATGTTAGCCAAGCAAGGTATTGAAAGGAAATGGATAGGCATGCTGATTGAAATGGAGGTAGGTGGAAAGTATGTGGAATGGTAAAGGATTTGAGTGTATGCTGTCAGCTTTTGTCTTGTGAGCCTTAGATATGGAACAGTAATTAATGTGTCCTTCCAAAACCTACCTTAAACAGTGGACCACATAAAAAAATCATACCAATATAATTTTTTAATTAATTAATTAATTTAAAAAGTTAAATTTGGAATTCATATTTAGGTTAAAGAATCTTGAGAAGAGTGGAGTGACACAATGTAAAGGGTGGGTGCATTCAGCAGTTAAGAGCCACTGGGATATAGAAAAGAAAGGAAAAATGAATAATTGTTAAAATTTTCTGATTGGTAGAAGTTTTTTTAGATTAGAGATTTATCCTCAGAAGAGCTAGGCATGTTTTAGCAAAGACCACTTGAATTTTGCTCCAGGGAAATTGCAGATCCAGCATCATTCACTTCAATGTATAGGCATGTTGGAGCAAATTACTAATTGTTCCAGCATGGCTAATATATCATTTGCCCTATCAATCTAAGAATGTTTTCCTTAATATGTAATGGAGTAATTGCTGGTGACAGTGCATAGAAAATGTTGTTTGGTAAGATGTATGGTGTGTAAGTTAGTTGTTGGTTAATTTATTTTTATTTTTTTTATTCAACCATAGGCTTTATAATTATTTGATATGTAAATTTCTATGACTTTAAAATATTTAAAATTAAATATGTAGTTAGTAATAGAAATAATTATCCTTAAACACTCAGCATTTAGTTAACTGGTGCTGATTATTTATTTTGGTGTTTTTTATGCTATCATTCTAATTTAAGCTATTTTTTTGTGTGTTGAGTTTGCTTGAAATTCCTTTCATAATTGTTTTGTGATTAGCATATTTCCTTATTTTATTTTTGAAAAAGCCTATCTCTTAAGGTATGGTTTATCATATCTTCAACTATAAAGTGTAATTTATTCTTATCTTCATCCTGTGATTTAACAAGAATCATGTATTGATAAATGATTTAAATAATGGTGTCATCAAAGCCTCCTTGATGGGACTGAAGATATAACTAAGGGTTATAACTAATAATGCATCCATTCTGACTTCTTCAATTCCATTGTCGTTTCAGCTATTGGTATTAGTTTTGGTCATTCCGATGAATGGATAAGTTTAAAGCTGTAAATAGCTGTAGTTGTGATCAAACACTCCATAACATTCAAAGAAATTACCATCTCATTAGAAGTTACACTTATAATTTATGAGAAGTTTTATACCATCTCAGTTTCATGTACAAACTTTACAATTTCGTTAAGATTCAAAAGTAAGAGAAGATTGTCTCTAATTGATAAACACATGTACCATGAGGTACATTTGTCAAAAGTTTACTTCCATAAGAGAAAATTTGGGTGAGAGAACCTTCATGTCATTTTTTTCTGTCGTGATGAACGAAATTAATAGTGTCAATTGGGGATTCCTTTACATTTTAGTGTAAGTTAGATAGATGATATATTATTATTGCTCACCATATGTATTGTGCTCTGTAACTTTCGCAATCCACATTAAGTGTATCTTAGCTTTTTAACGTTGTTTGATATTTTGCAGTCTTATGCAAAATTCAAACATTGCTGACAGTGCTAGTATTTCTTGTTTAGTTATCAGTGGTTGATATTGGCTTAAGTAATCTGGGCTCATTCGCATACTGATAATCTTAGGTGGCAATACCATGATTATAATTATTTGTAACAACCAAATAACATAAGCCCAACAATACCTTATAAGCAAAAAAAATTATTTTTTTTATTATCTGAAATTTCTCTTTGGGCTTAATATGAATGCTTCCCCTTTGTAGGTATTGATTAATTTGAATGTACTAGATTTGAAATTACGATTGGAACATTTGCCTAACTATGGGTCATTGAAATGGGTATTTTTTCAACTTTCTTCTAATTCGTCAGGATTTGAAGGAATTTCTTAATAGAGCATCATACTTATCATGTAGGGTAATATTATCCTTGAAAATTATGAATGTTGCATAAGAACCCAGAATCGGAGAAAAACCCTGGGAATAATTTCATAATTACTTACAAATTAGATTTAATGTTTTTAATCATTTCAGCTGATATGTTTTGAGCTGTAAAAATCATTTTTCATAGAATTTTGCAGTCATCTGCCTTATCCATATTCATAGCCTTGGGGATAATAAGTCCTGGAAATTTCCAGCTCAAATTTCCCCCTTTGCTGAATGTGTAGTTTCATCATTTGTACTTTAAATGAGGGTGTATATGATCATATTGAAGTCGGAAAGTGTTTTGAATCTTGTTGCAGTTATTTCTTTCTGAAACCTTAACAAATACTTTGTATGGCTTTGCATTACAGTGTAATTTATACACCAATTCATAATACATCATGAAGCATTTGATGAGTTTTGGCTGGAAAATATTACAAAATTGACTAAAGTAACTTCATCGTGTCTATGTATGTTATTGTTTACCTATATTTTTAGCAACTAATTATCATTGTCATAATTTTTATATTGTTGTTGTTGTTTTGGGTTATGTCTGTATGCACATGAGGTCTCATACTAATACCAGTTTTAAAATATTCTATTCTTCCCTCTTATGTAGCATTCTTCCTACTTTAAACTATCTCTTCATTTTAATACCTGTATCACTTTCATCCTCTTTCTGCCCATAGATACCATGAAAAACCCCATTGCTATTCCATTTCCTATCTTTTGGTGTGCATTTTTATGGCATTCAATCAACATACTATACCCTATATCCTGTATTTGATCATGCCCATTTTTAAGTGAAATTCATCTTTTGTGTAGTTATTCTACCTAACTGATTACTGTTCCTGTTCACCTCTCATATACTCCTCCCTTATGTGGTTTTTGCTCCTGCAAATCTTTGATTTTTCTTACTCATGACAAGTACATGCAAAGTGATAGTGTATCAGATATGGAAAATGCATGGAATTTCATGATATTGCCTGGTAATATTTCAAATTGAATATGATAAGTCACTATTGCCTATTGCATAAATGTAAGCTAACCAAACATATTTGAGTTAAAGTTTATTCCCCAAATGGTAAAAAAATGAAACTTCATTTTAGATTATTGAAGTTTTTGCAAGTAAAAGAGTAACACTGGATGAGAAAAGGATTAGCAAATTCTGGCTTCCTATGCATGGAAATAAATGAAGAGAGTGAAATATGTAGATTATATAAGCAATTGGGTACTATAATTGACAATATATAATGAACCAGTTGTAATTATGTTTTGTTGCTAACATTCTATATATTGATAGAAAGGTATAGACAGGAAAAATGGTTTACTTGCAGAAATAATACAGAAAATGTATAGGAAAAACTGCCTATAGTTTTGGGGAATTATAGCTTTTTGGTGGATTAAGTGAAAGATAGGAGTGATATAGGTGAGTCCAACCTTGGAAAAAGAAAGTGCATTGAACTAATTGTAGAACTTTGTTTAAGAAATGGTTTAATTCTGCCGCGAATTAGTTCAAATGCCCACGTAGAAATATATTTTAACTGGAAATGTCTCGAGTTGCTGGTGAAATGAAACATTAAGTTTATTCACCTTGTTTTTCTTTCTTGCTACCTCTCTTCAAATCCCTAATCCTTGCGTACCTCAGCTTAATCACACTTTTGTTTAGTTAAAGACCCTGATGTGTGATGACACTCACTGGAGAATACAGTTGATTCTGTATATGAATACTGTGCTTCAACTCCAGAATTGACAATACTAGGAATAAAATTTATTTTTGCATGAGAAACTTAGTATCATGTTAAGATGTGTGAAAAGACCTCTGTGGAGGTAGAGTTTCAATCTAGTAATTTCACAAAAATAAAAAAAAATATTGTTATTCTTTATCTTTTTCAAAGTATAAAAATTCAATTTTAATTAATCTCAAAAGATTTATGATTTCACTGGAGTGAAATAATTGGAATATATTAAATACGTACAAATTGTTTCCTGTGAAAGTCTTGGATAAATCTATTTTAGAAGTGGATGTAGTCTAATCAGAAATTCATAGTTGAGCAGCAAATTTTTAAAAATGATAGTTAAAAATTTAGCTGTTTCACTAGTATAATATTGAAAGAAGTTAGTTGACATATATTACTTTTATTTTTGGGCATAACTTTTATTGACATATTGAAATGAAGTAAGTAACTTTGTATTTCCTTACACACCTAAAATCACGACGCGACTGAGGATTTATTAAAATTACAAAAGGAAAAACAAAGTTACTTCCTTCATTTCAATATGTTATGTAAATTCAGTCAAGTTACACCTGAGACAACAAACTTTTATTAACAATTGGGTGAGTTATAATATAGTCCTCAAGACTGCCAATTTGGAAACATTCATGTGAATATGCAGTGCATGATTTTACTTTAAAAAGCATTCCACAAATTAGACCAAGAACTCATGAAGGTGATGAACTAATGCCACTAAAATTGAGAGTTTGTTTTCATAAATTTGTTGCAATATTTGGAAACCTTGAATTAATTTTTATATTTTGTTCAATACTCTAAAGTAAGGTGAAAGTATTTGGTGGAATTATGAATAATTGTAGAAATTCAAGATTTTTCATGTTTACAATATGTTAGTGAATATTTAGAACATCATGACCATACCGTAGTGTGATAAAACTTTAAAATGGTTTGAAAATGAAAGAAGTCAGTGTATGATCCTTGATTTTTAAAAATGCTAAGTTTTTTCGTAATTAAGCGGCCCAAAACTGCTTCTTTCTTCAAAATGCAGCTATCTTAAGAGTGTTCTTGGAATAATAACAATTACCCCATCCTATAAATGTGTTAAATACCACAAATGTCTCATTCATCTCACCATTTTTAAATTTTGATGATAATCCAACTTGTGCCAACACCAAATAAATTGCAACTACAATCAATTTCTGCTTAGATAACCACTGTCATTTATATTTAATTACGAAAACTATATCCCGTTTACCTTGTGTGTTAACTTGCTTGTTTCATATCAGATGTATATGGAGAAATCTTATTTGCTGAAGATTTTCATTCTTTCAGTGAAGATCTGGATTTGTTGTTCCTCATTATTGTTAAGTAGTATGTTAAAAGTTAGTCAATTTTTAATGTTTTACTTGTAGAAATACTCTGCGAATGAATTTTTTTCTTAAATTTTTAATGGTCTATAATTAAGAAGTAAATTTCATAGAAAATCTCATGTACCCTTGTGTAATTTTTGCCTTTAATACTCAGTATTTATGTTACCTGTTTTTTTACCTTCCCAAGTATTTTGCCCTTGAAGACTGAAAGGGAGGACCCCACAGTAAGAAAAGGATAAGGGAATAGTTCAATAATTTTGTTTGAAATGAGAAAAGGCATTGTTGAACCACATAATTCGTTAATTTTTAGAAAGTGTTTAATTTATAGTTTAATATGTACTTAATTTATCAAAGTTCTTGCTTTGTGAACTGCTTGCATTCTTGCATTCCTCTGTAAAATTGAGGAATTAAAGCCAGGTATTCAAAGCCCATTTAAAGGGTAAGCATGAATACAAGTAAAATATCTGCATGAGGTGTTTAAAAAGAATGTCAGAAACAATTGTGGTTATTACCATGCTTCAAAAATGCCATATTTTCTGTTTTTAATTACTATAGACTAGAGTGTTTCAGCAAGTCATACAGCAGGAATGAGACCTCAAAGCCCCATATTGTATGCATATGTGATAGGTTTTAAAGGAGTTTGTAGAATATAGAATCATTTTCTTCTCACCTTTGAGTTGTTTATTATCATTTTGTGAGCAACTGCTGACTGCCATTAAATGACCATCACGTAATAAGTGCTGCACAAATGGTAATTAACAAGGTGATATATAATTAAACAAAAAACAAAAATGAATTTCCCTGCTACAGTTATTACATCTTAATTCCTCAATTGATGTTTTTTTGTGGTCAGATAAGTAGAAAGGTGTTATACTATGCTTTATTGTTCCTGCCTAGACAAATAGTACTTGTTTAAAGTATTCATTGAAAACACTATTTAACCCATGTGTCTAAATTATATTTTTCTTGTACTGGGTACTGGTTTGTTTGTTATTGAACAGTACATGCTCATATCCAATGATCAAGTTGTTATGAAGTCTTTGTTTTCACTCTCTTCACTATTTGTCTAGGAGAGCATGCAGAGATAAGCAAAGCAACTTGAAATGGACAGGAGTTGTTATTGAAAAGAATGTCCTGTAGTTTTAAATGTTCAAGATAAGAAGATAAGAAGCAAATGTGATGACTGTCTGAGGGAAACTTGTAGCATGCAAATTCATTCTGTCACCTTAGGAAGGAGTAAAATTTACTTCCTTTATTTTGTATTTAATATTATCCTAATATAAGGGTTTTAATTTTACCTTGGTTGTGAAAGGAATTTTTCTCAATTCAGTAAATTGATCAATTGGAATTAGGCAGGAAAATATGTAAGGACTTCTGAGACTCAGAGGTAATTGGAATTGCGAAATGTAAGTTAAATTATTTTGTAAAACAAGTTAAAACATAAACTCTTTTTTTGCCTGAAAAAGAAAATGAAGTATTAATTATTTCTGATAAAACTTAGTTGAATCTTTATTCATGACTATGAAAGTATAAATTTTTAGCTGTGGAATGATAGCATATTACATTTCTCCTAACTTAGTTAGTTTTTGTTGGTGAAGTACATGTCTGTTTTGGTACAAGTTTGGCAGTTAATAAAAAATTTAATTGTTTACTGACATTAATTTTTTATTGAAAAACAGATGTGGAGGATGTGAAGTTTGTTATAAACTTTGACTACCCATCTTGCTCTGAAGACTACATTCACCGCATTGGACGTACAGGAAGGTCTCAACGAACAGGAACGGCATATGCATTTTTCACTCCTGGAAATGCCAGACAAGCATCTGATCTTATAGCAGTGTTGAGGGAAGCTAACCAAGTTGTGAACCCTCACCTCTTTGAGATGGCTGATATGGCACGCTCTTCATTTGGTGGTCGCAGTAAGTGCTCAATCACTGAAATGCTGTTATCAAATGTCATCATTATGCATAGTAATAACATGTGTATACATATGTATATGTATAATAGTTTCAGAAGTGAATAATGCAGGCTATAAGATGTGTTTAGTACAGTTTATAGAGAAAAATGTAGAAAACAGTGAAATTTCATTTTATATTTATATTGTTGGGAGTGTCAGGTTGTCCTAGATAATAATAATTGTTGATCCATCAGTACTGAGGCATTCAAGGAGATCATTTTTATACCGATATAATTATATATAGCGGGTCACAGTACTCCAGTGGGTAAAGCGTTGGACTACTGACCGGACGGAGGGTCCTGGGTTTGATTCCGGGCAAGGATTCCCACCCAAGCTGTGATTTTTCGGGTACCAGATCTTCCTGGGAAACCATAACTGGCCCAGGGAAAGGAACTGGCCCCCCCTACCCTGATGTGTGAATTTCACACACCGTTGGGCTTAGTGTACTGGGTGAACTCTATCATCACCTACCAAACCAACCTTCAGGTTGAATACTGTGTTTATGGTTTTTTTTTTAAATGTATAAGGATGCAATTTTTGTCTCTTGGCAGCTATTTCAAGAAACAGTAACTTTAACGGAGTCACCCGCTATGTGTGCATTATCGATATCGAGGGATCCGGGTTCGAATCCCGGTCAAGGCGAATGATTTTTACTCTCGGAAATAGTTGCATTATCTTGGCAGCTAGTTTTGAGTGGCTACATAATCAGCAAAATTGGGGAAAAAGTCGAGATTTACTCTTTTATTTCTTCAGAATTTCGTTTAAAAATTGGGGAAGTAGTCAAAATAAAAAAGGACTGGAATTTGGCTTGAAAAATCAGGATATAGAGTAGGAATTGGGGACTCCTGATGATAATGATAATAGTTTGTTAATTAATACTATCCATTTTTCATGCCTCTATTGCCATTTGAAGTATCAAATAGCTATGGAAGAAATGACATGAAAGAAAACATGGGGAAAATATGAATTTTGATTGGGAAATCTTGAAAAAGTTATTTCATAGATATTCATTTTTGGTTACGAGTTAGCAACTTCTGATTTCAAATCATATTTCAAATTCATTCCCTATTTTATTTACAGGTATTGTACCCCAGAATTGCCATTACTACATCCATACTCTTCATGACATTCAATGGGGTAGTCAAAATCAAAAAAAGTCTGTCTTGAAGTTATTTCAGAGGATTTAATTCATTTTCTCTTTTCCCCATGCTACGCTGACTTTTCAAACTTACTTTATTTCTGTCACACTTGAACTTGTTTGAAACATGCTAATATATTCCTGATGCAAATGTTTCTTGATTCTCTTCAACTACATTCATCCATTTGTTTAAATGAAAAGACATAAGATCAGAATTTTAGTGGCGTCTTCATTCTCAAATGCTTGGTAAAAGAAACAAACCCCAATGCTGTTGGCTAATGCTAAATTAATTTTGAAATTAAATTATGTAGGTCGCAACAGGTGGGGAGCAGGAAGTGGAGGCCGTATGGGAACTTTGGGTAGGGATCGTGACAGGGAGAGGCGAGGTGGCGCTAGTGGAAGAGACCGCTTCTCATCTTTCGGCAATCGTGACTCTGGCAACAGTGCTAACTTTCAACCATTGGCTACAAATCCATCATCAACAGGTGCTGCATTGCTGGCAGGAAGGGGTGGAGGATCCAAGTAAGAATTTTTCTATTTATTTGTTTTGGTGCAACACTTTTCAAAATGTAATGGCAATTGTGGGCATATGAATACCCACAGTTGCTAATAATTCTTGCTATAATCACCCCTTGTTGGTGAAAATACATTTGGTGTGAAGAGGACTCTTTGGGCTGCTATGGTATGAATAATTTACTTGAAAATTTTTATTATTTTTAATGACGTTTCTATGCCTAAATAAATTATATAAATATATAAAACATTTATATCACAATGTCATTGCTATAATTGCTGGAAAATTTCAATTCCTTGCTGAAGAATCTCACTGGGTGTCAAGTGGGCAATCTTCTGCCTTTATTTCCTTAATGGATGCACAAAATATGCTGAGAATTGTTAGAGCGGAAGAAAAGTTATAAATTAATAAATTCTCTGAAATAGGAGTGAACTACCATGTAAGACATATTTGTAAAATGGTCAGAATATGTTCATGGACCTCAATACATGTATTTTTTCCCTCCTATATGTATCAAAGTTAACTTTTTTAATGAAAAATACTTTCCCTCTTCATTCGTAATTATAAAGACAGTAATTAATGTGTGTTATGAAAACACTACCACCCTGTTCATCCACCCAGGTTTTGTTAATTGTATATACTAAAGGTGATATGGGATCCCAAATAAAGTGGTGGTGGAAGAAACTTCTTCCTTCAACTACTCAAGTAGTCATTGGGTTAATAATTGAGATGGTGTGATCAAATCTGTTGGTCCAAACATCTGAGGAGGCTCAAATTGGACTGGTGTAATGGAAATTAAATAAAAATTATTGTAAAATTGCATCCTTTTCTATTGAGTTTGAATTTCATGATTCAGTGATTTAGCGATTGAATCACCCCATATAGTTCAAGAATAAACTTACATAGAAGTATGTAGAATTGAGAATTTCTTGATTCAAAATTGTGATGAATAAGTATTAAAAATTGCAAGATTGACATTTGATTATTCCATATAATTCTTTACGTATGTATAGTAGGCTTAGGTGCTTTAATTTGATCAATTGTACATCAATATTAATTCTAACATTTCAAATATTACGTTTCTACATATACTTTTAGGATCTCAAAAAATGATCAAGAGATTCAAACTCCAGGTTCTGGATGTCCCAATCACACCCTCTTTGTTCTTTGCAGGGGTAGTATCTCATCAAGCAATCAAGTTGGCCGAATGCTGTCAAACTATGGATATGGTCATCAGCAGCATCAGGATCATATGCAGCAGCAACAGCCAAACCAGAATTCACGTCATCAAAATTCAAACTCAACTCATCAGTATCCGACACCATTGCATTTATCCAAACATACCCCAAGTCATACCCCTAATCATACCCAAAATCATACTCCCAGTCATACTCCAAATCATCAAGGACATCACCACAGCCAACAGCATTCTACCAGTCAACAGCATTCTACCAATCAGCAGCAGTCTACTACCCAACAGCATACTACCAATCAACAATTTTTGCATCCTCCCCCTAAGCACCAGCAGAACCACCATAGCAGTCAGCATTCTCAGAATCAGAACCATACTCAAAACCAATTTAATCATCAGAGTCAGCCTCCTCATCAGAATAATCACCAAAACCATCACCAAAGTCAATCTCACCATCAAAATCCACCCCATCAGTCCCTGGGTCATCAAAGTCAGTCTCACCATCAACACCAGCCTCATCACCAAAGTCAACCCCACCAACAAAATCAATCTCATCATCAAAACCAGATGCACCACCAGAGCCAGCCTCTTCTCCAGAATCATCAGCCAAACCATCACAGCCAACCCCCTCACCAGGCCCATCAGAATCATGTTGCACAGTTTCAACCAAATCAGCCTCCTCCACAATTTCAGCAGAACCATATTCGAAGCCATTCCATTCCAAATTCTGGAAGCCAGCATGTTGGAGCGAGTTATCAAGGAGGAGCAGCAGCACCTCAAACAAGCAACACAGCTGCAACCAATGCTTCAATTGCTGCATCATACTTTGCATCTCCACCTCCCCCACCTCCACCAGAGCCTGCACCTACATCCCAGCCATCCTACTATAAAAATACACAGGGTGCAATTGGTAATGGCTATGCTTACAAGCGATAAGGATAAGTTTGATTAGGACCAAAGATTAGTAGTTATTTTGGACATGTTGCAATGCATTATTGTGGAGGTAATTGTATCATGTTTGGAGTGCTGTGGTGAATATTAATAAGTCTTTCTTTAATATGTGTGTAATGTTTCATAGAACTTTCAATTTCTAATTGCTGGCAAACTTGTTTCAGACTCTATTCCTAATTGCTGGCTTGATCAAGATTTCATGTAAATTGAGGACTAATTGTAATGGAGGTGTCTGGTGTAATGTTTTAGGAAAATTTGGGTTTGTGGTGGTATCACAGTTTTGAAATAATAACTTAAACCTAAAAGTTGGTAGCTTTGTGTTTTCATTTAAAAGTTCCTGCTATTGTTCTGCGGGATATGGTTATTTAATGTTCTCAATGCAGATTCATTAATGTAAAATCATTAACTAGACAGTAAGCAAATTGTGTAGTTATCAGTTCATCATTTTTTGAGAAATGGAATTTTGTACCCTTTTTTACCTTTGTTTTCCTGTGCTGGCATTTTAATTTCCCTGTTCAGAAGTGGCTTATTAAGAATTCATGAGAAGAAACTGCAGTATTTGGAAAAATCAAGGTAAACTTTCAAAGTTCATCTGAGTCAATTCTCTGAAAGAAAGAAGTTAGTCTGTGATCATGCGGACATTGTGAGCCAGTCACCCTTTAGCAGATTGACATTTTCATTTATCTTGCAGTTGGAAAATGAACTGTGGAAGGGTATGTTGTAATACCAAAATACTGGTATGTGATGAGGTCAGAGTTGCTGTTAGTTAGTGCACCTTCACTTAAAATGACTAATGTCCTTACTATTTTTCTATTAATAGCATTAGGAAGACCAAATTGCAAATGATTAGGAAAAATTCATTTATTCCAAATTGTTACTGGTCAATTTGTGATCTTCTTCTATAATATTAATTTAATTTGTTCTGATATATTTCTTCAATTGTCATGCATAAATACATATATACTCATATAAATATATCACATGTAGCTGTATGATTTTGTTGTGGACTCAACATATTTCATTAAAATCAATTTTTTGATGCACTTAATTTTATGGAGTTTATTTTATTTAAATGTACATTATGTGTATCATATCATCATATGTTATTGATGGACTTAATGTCACCAGTTTTATAGATAAAATTATTTATTTCATTACTATTGAGCAGTACAATGGTCATATTTGTTTCGTTACTATAGTGAAAATTAATTTACCGTCTTCAGTGTTGCAAAGTTGATAATATTGAGGATGGTGCGAAGGCCTTTTAATTAAGTGTCTGACCAACCAACTTGAGCAAATTTAGATGAAATTGTGATTTTATGGTAACCTATCTCTTCTATCCTTTGAACAGAACTTTTAATCCACCTTTGCGTCGTGCACTGTGTTATTATTTATGGCAATAGTAATGAACCAGAATGTGGGTCCAGTCACAACGCATTGATGTTTTTCAGTATCTGTTTTCATTAAAAAATAAATTTTGTGTTACAATTGACAAATTGTCTTGTCATTAATTATGTATCTTCTCATTCCCACTGAACTAATATAATCAAATTATGTTGGAAACTATCTTGAGTTTTTAATGTTAGAAACAGTTGAATGTGCAGTTAAAGTATTTATTTTTAAAATTATAAATAACAGTGAATGAATAAATGAAACATCTTTATGTTGAATACATACTTATGATCAACATATAACCAGAAAAATGAAATGTAGTTGGCTCAGTGTTAATGAAGTTCGGTTAGAAGGAGAAGCTGGTGAAAGAATTTCCAGGGCACATTGTTTTAAATTTATGTAGCCTTAGGGGTGATATTTATTTTTTTCCAAGCATCATATTTCCTGTTTAAGAGGGCCTTGTGAAAACATTAAAAGTAGCATCATATGAAAATACTATTGCAGAAATAAGTGCAAGCAGAGTTTGGCTCTTTAAATCATATTGTTGATCATTGTAATTTTACTTGATTTAGAAAAGCTAGCAAAGGAGTTAGGAATGAAGAATTGAATTGTATCAATTGGTATTATAGAAATAAATTATTTACAGTGAATGTCAGTGAATATTTTTTCGTGTTTATCTATTTACATCTTAATAATTATTTAACTATCAATTGTTTTTTAGGATAGTAACATGGCAATAGTTGAAGGGAATTTGAAATTTAGTTTTGTGTGTTGGAAGCTCTTATTTCTCTCTTATGTAAATTGAAGTGTTTTCCTCCTATGTGAATTGTAATAACAATTTATGGAGATCTAAAATTACCTGTTGTGTTTATTGCATGTGTGGTGCCTCATACTTTGCTTGTTACACAATATAAAAATGCCACTGTTATTCATTCATTTTTTATATCTCCCCAAGGTGGATGTTCTTTTATGTAGTAAAAGATTTTGGCAAGAAAGTAATAAATTTTAAAATCAAAAGCATTTTATTGTTATATAATACAACAATTTGCGATATTTTTGGGAGGCAATTTTATTTCTATAACTACAAAAAATTATAGCCTAGCATGTTGGTGTGTTTAGCTCCTGATTGAAGGGTTCCATTTTGATGGATTTGCATAGCCCAATAAAAATCCATATTAAATCTTGTGATGCTGTGATAGATGGAATTAAGATGACAAATAGGAGACTAGTCTGACCATTGTTATTAATCCCAAAGCAACAATGCATTAGACATTTAGGACTATTTCTTTAATTTCACTTGCAGCAAAGTTGGTACTATGAAATCAACAAAAGAATGGAAAGGGAATGGTTACTTTGAAAAAGATAATTGTGTTTACACCGGTGTTAGAATGTGTGATACCAAAAAAGTAATGAGAACAATAATATTGTATTCAGCCAAGGCGCAGTACACTGTAATAATACTGGTAAATGTATAGGGCATGTCAAGTCCAAAGTTTACAAAAACAGTAAATATGATAAATTTGGCCTCAAGTACTCTTTGACATTATAAAAATGCTTATCAATGAGGTATTCCTGGACCTTTTTCTTAGACTGGAACACTATCTTGTTTTGTTAATACTTACTGGAAGGCTTTTGAATAATTCTACACACACACACACAGACTGTTGCAAACACAGATAGACCATTTGAAACCTAGGATACAAGAATGTACTGTGATGGAATGCATATCATGACAAATATGTTTTTCCATACATGCTTCATGGCTTTTTGATGGCACTCTTCAGTGCATACGTATTCCTCAAAGATACTGATTACATCGCTGAAGATGGTAGTGATTTAGAGGTCTAGGAGACTTATTGAAAACCAATATTTGACTGTGACTGCATTAGTAAGGTTATTCGAAAAAGAGTCCGGATGGGCAAGGAAATAATAGGGTTGCTTAATCTCACTGATGCTTTTTAAAGTACAGTGGTGATGCACTTAAGAGGCAATGGTAGTATGGCTGGAAATTATGGTAAGACTGGAAGCTGCTTAAGGTTCGCAGATAATTAAGATTTTTGGTAAATCAGTATAGGGAGTTCAATATGTGAGGTATGGTATAAGTATTGATTATAAAAACGAAATTAATGAGATTCTCACAAAATAGGAGGAGCTAAACATCTTAGTAGGAGGAAAAAACAGAATGTCGCTCAATTCGTTTGGATGTGCTTTAGACGAAAATAGGTGCTTAAGTTAGGGAAATAGCAACATATTATTGTTGAAGAAAGGGAGAGAGTTAATGAGAACCTTAATATGTAAAGAAAATTTTTATGCAGAACATAGTGTCACATGATTCTGAAACTTGTTCAATAGGAGATCATGATCTCGAGAAGTATTTTATGAAGATCATAAAACATTTAAGTAGATTTTTCTGACAATTGGATGCCCAATTTCTATTGTTACTCATGCAATATAAAAATCCCATCCACAAATTTGAATTCACCGCGCAATCTTAACAGCCCAATGCTCTTATTTTTGACAGCTGAAATGCGCGATAACATAAGTGACAGGTTGGAAAATATCAGCAGAAAAGTCTAATGTGTGTGATGTAAACAAAGGTTTTTTTTTAACGGTTTCGCGGTGGATAGCATGGCCAAGTTCTAAAATTCAAATATCCTTTGAACAATTTTGAAATACGAGCCTGTCGTCTCGTAAAAGGTTTCATTTGATTGTATTTTAATTCTGGGCAAATGAAACAAACTTTAGGGTCCACTAACTTATCATCCAATATTATTAGCCGTGTTTTTTGTTCAAATTTTATCAGGTAATATTTAACTAATACATTTTATACAACCCATGCGTTTAATGTAATTAAATGTAGGTCTTAATTAATGTTAATTTTTCATGTCTTGGATAAAGTAATCGGTCGGCCTGCTCTACATGGAACTTTCAGTGCCTTTTGTATTTTTGACAGTCGGAAATGTTGATAAGCTTCTATTAACTCTTGTTTCTTTCATTAGCAATGGCCATGCAGTTCTATGAGGTGCCTTTCATTCAGCAGGATTTGGGACAGGAAGAGACCATACTTCAGATTGCCGATGCACTAGATCACTTGCATAAGATCGTTGATAATGTCTTTACGAAAATTACATTACAAATATCCCAGAAAAAAGAAAAGTTACAAAATCTTCAGAAAAGAACTTCAGTTGCAAAAGCTAAAGTTGAAAAGTTGACAGGAGTGAAGAAAGCAACTAAGGTTCGTTTTTTTGTGATTTATGTATTAGAAAATAAATGGCACAATTTTGACTGTTCCTCGTACCATCAAGACAACCACCTGTCTTGCCGTCAGTTGGAAATTTAATGCAGCTGCAGATTTGTTCCTTTGAATGAAATATTATTGTGATTTCTAAGACTTTGGAATCAGGCTAAATTAAACCTAATTATTTAAACAAATTATTTTTAAAATATCTATTATTCCTGTTATTGTACACAATTAAGAAAAGGAAATACTTTTGTTATCATACCCTGAGAAATAAAATGGCAAGAGGTTGTCAGTTATCTTTGGTATCTTTGAGTCTTTGCATTAGAAATGTAAAGCACCCAAAGGAGATTGATGACTAATTGAAATGATCTCCATTTCAAAGAAAAATTTCTATAAATGTGAAATACAATGGTATCATGGAGTCATCCTTCAATGCATTTGTCAGATTCTAGGATGAAATAAAAACTATTGCCTTGCATGAATAACACAAAAAGCTGCTATATTTATTCATAATGGAAGAAAAGCTATGCTAAATATGCTTTAATGAAATTTTGGTTACAGGTCATTTGTTAACAAATGTGGACATTGTTCTAACCTGATCTTAATGTTTGAGGATGTGATGTTCAACCTATGAAGTACATCTAAGTTGCTTTATTTACCATTTGGCATTATTGTCTTGAAACTCATGGAAGTTGGAATAATTTGTTTCAGATTTTCTCATCGTCAAAATACCCAGCTTCTGATGTTTACAGAGACTTCACTTCAATGTTTTCCCCGAGTACTCCTATATCATTAGAACGGCATGTGGTAAAGATAAATGCAAGGAAAACACACATAGATGATATCCAGGTAAAGAAAACGTTTTTTCTCTCTTCATATTCTATAATTGTGTTGGTTAATAAAAAAAATATTATTTTCAGGAAAAAATTGAATTCTACCATGTAAAAAACAGTAGGAGGCATTTGCAGGCTAAAGCAGAAATTGCACCGGAGGAAGGCCTTGGGAGCTTGCCTGCAGATATAAATTCCATTTGCTCATTGCTACTTTTCAACACTTCAGAGAATCCGTAAGAATTGTTGATTATTCGATTAAAAGGGTTGGACTGTCAGAAGTATTATGAACTCGTGTATAAGAATTTTGATTAAGGGAATGTTAGTTTTTGTCATTCAAAACATGTTTTTTCTGTGATAAATTCCAACTACCATGCAATATTGTATTGTGTACAAGTTGATGCTCAAAGTGTTAAAAATTGTCTTATACATTCATGGTTGGCTTTTATCCCCGATATAGAAATGAAATCATGGAATATTTTATTATTAAATTTGTAAAATATGTGTGGTCCTTTGATGTATGCAACCCTCATTTTGTTTTAAAAATTCTCGATTCCAATTAACCCCTCTGATGAGTAACTGTGTTGCAATATTGGGACAAAATAACTTTGTATCTATTTCCATGCAGTTTTTATCAAACATGACTAGCTTCAATGCAACAATGTTTTCATCAGGTGTCTTGTTTAGCGAAGGTGAGAAGACACATGATGATTTGTAATGTTTATACTGGTTATGTAAAATAAAGAAATGTGTGGAAAAGGATACATAGTTAAGTAAGATCTGGTGCTTTCCCAGTGTATTTGCTTGATGAAGTTTTCTCAGGTCTTCCACCCGGTCAGGGGTTTAATATTGACCATTGGCCATTGTGGTCGGATCCTTCCTGGTGAGGGTTCAAACATATGTTCCTTCATATAATTCCTAAGAGGGTGAGGTGACCAATCAGGAGGCTCCTCCTCTACAGATCAATCATGAGTCCCCTGACCCAAGAGCTCAAGTATATAAGACGGCCAATTGCAGAGTGGTATTCATCTACCCTGAGGATGATGCATGAGTTGAGCATCGAAATGTCAGCCAATATGGAACCCCTGACCCGGTGGAAGACCCAAGAAAACTTCCACAAGGATACATAGTTATAAATTCTTGATATTAATTTTTTTTCCAAAAATGAGGAAATTATTATTATCTTTGCTGCAGGTAATTATTTATTATCTTTGTCCCCTAAAATATTTTCCAAAACAGCTTATAAAAAATATTTTCTAAAAGAAAGGAAAAAAGCAAATTACAGTATTAGATAAAGTATTTTTCAGGACATTCAGTGGCTTATAGCTCAGCCATGTTAGCATTTCATGTATTTGCTGAATTTATACGAAGTTCACCCATTTGAGATCTCAACTTATTAACATTTTATAACAAAGCAAGAAGAGTGCTCATTTTAAAATTCTCAAGTCTTTTCCATGGTTATTGTTATTGGTTTTATACTGATAGAGTTCGGTTTTGGATGGTCAAAGACTGAACAATGATTCATTTCTTTGCCTCTCTTAAAAAAAACAACTTAGCATCTGATACTACAATAATTGTTCTTCAATTCTGCATATTGTGCTTCCTTGCTACCTTCATTTTTTTGACCATGCCCGTCCTTTTCTTACCCTGTCATTAATTGCCTAACAATCTCCCCATGATGGCAATCTTCAACATCCTATCGCCAAACAAATTCCTTGCATCCACCTTTTGTTTCTCCTTTAGATATCCACCAACAATCCCCTTTCCTCTCCCACCATGCAAAGCTCCTGTCCGTTTGTTTTACTTTCATTCCATGTCAACCATTCCATTCTTCTGTACCCCCACATTTCAAAAACTGTCGCTCTACGCTTTATATATATATATATATACACTCTAAATATCATCTGCCGTTAAATATCATATTTTATCACCATAAAAAACCATAATCCTTATCAAAATTTTCACTAATCTTTTCTAACACCCTTACTCAACCCTGTCATTAACTCCCTTCTTGTGAAAACTTCTTTGCCTTATGCAATTCTCCACCTGATATCCCTCCAGTAGGATGGAATTGGCTCAAAACACTTAAAAATAGGTGAACTGTTCCACTTTTTTCTGGGATCCATTGAAAAAAATCCATTTTCACCAGGATTAATTATTTCCTTAGCTAATAAGTCTTCAATAATTTTATGCAAAGTAGTCTACTCTGATCTCATATTATGGAAAGTATTCCGTGAGTCATCAGAAACAAACTTAAATACCATTCCAGTCTTGATGCTCTCAAGCCATATTAAAGTAGACTTTAAATTAGTTTCCAGCACAATAGCTGAAATGGCAAACCTTGCAATTGATAAAGGACCAAATTTAGAGTATTTTGGCTCTTGTCTGTTTTTGTGATGATCAGCCAATTTTTAGTTAATTTTTCTTTTGGGAAAATTGAAACAAAAAAAACCTGTATTATCAATGAAATAGAAAAGGGAAACTGAATTACATTTGGTACTGTATCAAGTCTTCCATTAGTTACATACTTAGTTTCAAAAACACTTCTCATTAACCCCTCTCACAAGCAACTCTGTTGCAATGTTAGGAATTAATAAATTTGTATCTATTTTCAGACAATTTTCATCAAACACAACTAGTTTAAATGCTACAATGTTGTCATCAGATGTCTTGTTTAGCGAGGGTTACAAGACACATGATGATTTGTAATGCTGAAACTTGTATGCTAAATAAATGATGACAACAAATCACATCCTCATATTTGGCATATTTAGACACTTTTATTCGAGTTTAGCCTTGCTTTTGTCAAATACAATTAATGTTTCTTCACAATTTTTTAACTTTTGTTGACTAGGTTAAATTTGGTATCCCAAACTCTTCTTGGAAAAATTGCTGATGTCAACTGCTTGTAGATGTGGATTTTTTCTGTGAGTGAAAATGAAATTTCTTTATCCAGTTTATTAGCCAGCTGTAGATGAGCTGTTTACGTTTTAGAAATTTACAAATTCACAGATCATAATGATCCCAAAAATAAGGCATTGCTTACAGATTTTTTGGAATTCATCCACCTCCTCTGTTCAATATCTAAACAAACGGTGAAAATTCTTGAATGTACATTCCATTCATTACATGGTCACCATCTCCTGGAGATCTCGAAGAGCGATGCATTAAACAGTGATAATCTGTATCTGTTCTAGATGCTTCCAATGTTTCCTCAGTTTTTATGGATTGTTCCTAATATCAATCAAACAACTGTCATTGATGAGGTATAGAAATTGTTAAGCCTTTGTGTTGAATATAAACTGATTAACTTTCATTGTTAAATTGAACGAGGGCTCGACTAAATTCCAATGGCCTAAGGTTATCATATAGCCCTTCACTCCACATTGCTCTGCTAAAAGTCTCCAGCTTTGGAATCTTATTCACTTATCTTGTTTGATGATTAATATTTTGATGTCTTATTACTTGTGTACAACTAAGGTCTACAAACCTCAAAAGCCAATTTGATGTGGTCCCACAATATATTGTTCATTCCATCCATCAGAATATCATTTTCTGTTTTTAGAGAAATTGAATGGAAGACATGACATATTTTTTTACCAATTATGATTTTTAGTTGTCACACTTTTAAAATAACTCGAGGTGGCTAAACAGCATCTGTCTCTCTTGAGACCACAGCATGAAGAAAGTATTGAGAGGTTTAGAAAGTTTAATGTGTTTTGCATACATACTGTTCATGTCAAGTTTTTGTCAGAGTTCTAACAAATCATATCTTCAACCTGTGTCAGTGAAGAAATATTTTTCAGAAACTAGGTTTATTTGTCACCATGTAAGTTGATTTTATTCCATAATTTGATGACAACAGTACAACCATAAAAGACCAAGCGGGGTTATTGTTCATTAATGGAATATTTTCATATCTATTTAGGTATAAACGTTATGTAATGCTTGATCCACTGGGTGTAGTGACAAAGACACGGCAGGCTCTTCAAGAAGAGGAACAAGATAAGCAGCTTGAGGCAGCTCCATTGTCAATTTCACAAAGGGAGCAAATGGATCGACATAAGGGTGAAAATTACTTCTACTCACCAGGATTAGGAGATGTTCCTTCAATAGATGTACCTCTCGATCTTCCTGATTTACCAGGTAATTAAATACTTTTCTCTTTGTCACATCATTATTATCAAGTAGAATGGTTAAATTATTTTATTATTATTAGGTAATCTACCGGTTAAGGTAGGCTTTTGGATGGACACAACTATCAAATAAACATTTTGTGACTCCCAACCCAGCAAACTAATCTATATCAGGTCCCTCTTCATCTCGGTGTACTTCTTTCCTCCCTTCATCCCATCCAACATCCCTATCCTATTCCTACCCTTACCTCGCTTGCCCAACATTCTCCCCTCTATTACCCTCTTCAACATTCCACTACCGCTCAATACGCCTTTCATCCATTTTTCCTGCCTCCGTTGGATTTCTCTCAACAAACCCCTCTCCTCCCCCACCATTTCTAGTACTTCCTCATTTGTTTTCCTTTCATGGTTAAATTAATAAATTAAATATAATTGGCTATGTATTCATAAACATATTTACTACAAAATTACTATTTCAAAAATATTTATGTATTATTGGTACAAAGAGTTCCGTTGAAGATGCTCTGCAAGAATTTCATATCACATAGCAAATGACAGCAGTAGAGATGGGAAATATCAAGGGAGTAAAGTCCCGGGTTGTATTTTTGAGGGAAAGGATGAGATAACGGGAAATGGCAATAAAGAAATGAAGAGGTCTGTTGAGTAACTATAAAGTAGTTGGGGAGGCATTCGACCAGATTGGTGAACAGTATTCTAAAATTTGGAGGACGCAACCAAAAAATACTGTCCCAAGGGCAAGAGGATCATGAACATCAGCATGACAATAAAGTAGGTCGACTATTGCCATTGCTCTCCCGACAATCCTTTGAACGTGCTTACGAAAGAGACACTTGTTCCTCAAGTAACTTAGTGTCGCTAGTGATCACATATATTTCCAAACATGTGTTCCAACAATTTAAATTTTTTGTGCAAAGTTAAATAATATTTGTATATGGTTTTAAATATGACCATGAAGAAAAATACATGAGAAAAAGCCATGTGAGAGAGTAAAAATAACAGTAGAAATGAAAAGTAAAAATCATTTAAAATCGGGAACATAGTGTGGGCGTGGCTGATCTAGTATGAACATCAACAGTTGGCCTTTTCTTCAAGAGTATGGATAAAAAAAAGGAGATACATGCTTAAAATAGAATGACAGGAGCATCTATGTGACAGTTATGTATTCTCAATGATGTTGAAAGGTTGTTTCTTACATACATAAATGCAAAGCAATTGCAATGCAACACCATTAACGAGAACATCATTGGTGAGAAGACAAAAGTAATTTTTGCTGACTTTATTAAGAATACCCCAGGATCATCAATGGTTGAAGAAGTATTTAAGGGAATCGGTGCATGGTTCAAGAAGTTAAGAGAAGAACCGGTATCCATGGTATTGTGAGGTATGGTGAAGTACCAAGATCCAACTCAAAGGCAACTGAGAACTTCATCATTGCCTTCAAGAAGTTTGTAGATTTTGAGGATTACCTACCACAACAGGTTTTTAATTGTGATGAGATAGGTCTCTTCCAGAAGAACATGCCAAAGCAATTTTGTGCATGCAACAGTAGAGGGGAATGATGGCTTGGCTGCAACTTAATGATAAACCATCTCATGCTGCTATTTTGTGTCAATCTAAGTGGCAGTTTGAAAATTAAACCCCTGTTTGTTTGTCATTCAGAGACTCCATGGCTCTTCAAGAAGTGGAAAGTCCCAAACAGAAGGCTAAATGTGATTTGGAGTTCAGGGATAACTGTTGCATCATACCATGCATATGAAGCATCACCCTAACAAGGCAGTGGCTATGCATGCCAGAAGCGAATTTAATGATAATGCTGAGTCACATTTTTACTAATTTTAGAAGCATCGGTAAAAATAAATGTCTCTAGACGGCTGAAGAATGATTATTAGGAAAATTGAGAAAATTTTGAATGAATGCCCCTGGAAAAGGAATGCTATTATTAGAAAACATGAGTTGATGGTTTGGAAAGGTCTAAAAAAGTGTTAGGACTCTTTGTGGGACCTCTAAGCAAAAAAGTACTAATGGTGAAAACCTCAATGGTCTGCTTGGATAAATCATTGTTTATATTAAATACATAATTTAAAGATAAATCTATTGTTGTATGCACGGCAAAGGTGTCATTCACATTATTAATTTTGTTAAGTATAAGATACTGACATTTTTGTGGCTCTAAGGGCTCTAGTATGAGAGATGAAACATCAGAAGTGGATCTGGAGAAAATATGTGCAGCCAGGAAGACAGATTGTGTAAGCAGTTAAAGTCAAAAATCTGCTAGGCAAGGCACTCATTTAATTCTGTTTGAATACCTTTCCTGGCCTATGAGTACAGGGAATGCTTCAATCACAATTTTTATAAAAGTTAGCTTCCAGGGTGATCTCTTATTTCACAAGAGTGGAAGATTGTAATCTAGAAAGTGATTGACCTCCTTGGTTTCATTGTTTCCACAATTGAATGTTCCGAAATTTATGTTCTTATTTTGTTTCTTAAGCGTCAGTTCCTTATTCATTTGGATGAAATATTTTTCCTGTTAAACCTTTGCCCTTGGGTGCCTTTTTCCTTGATTTCCATAGTCTACTCGGGACTTAATTTTTTAAGTACCCCAAATTTACTAAGCGTGGCACTAGAATGAAAATCTGGGAGTTTCTTCTCATGCAAACTAATTTAATTGGATTTTTTTACATAATTATTGATAAATTTATTGATAAACCATAATTTAAACTCTATAATTTTTCATGGTATGATTTTTTGGAAGTATTCACCAACATGAAGACCTGGGTTACCTTCACATGTCTCACAGATATATATTGTCTCTCTTCTTCCACCTTTGATTTTTCGGTTAGACAAACCACAAAATCTATGAATTTTGTTAGGGTGAGGTGCGATTACATGGAGTTTCCCATCTAAACGTTGCTCTGTTTGTGGATGGTAATCTAACCCTGGAAGTTTGTGATACATCTCGGAATTCGCCAATAAGATCGTGTACTAGTTTTGTAATAAATTTCACATGCAAGATCGGTTTTTCATTTGTCTTTGTTGGAATTCTTTGTACAATATATATGAATTTACACCCTCCTACTCAAGATTCCTGATTATGTAATAGATAGAAAAAGAACGTTTGATGAGACAGCTGACACTTGGAAGAAAAGGAAATGAAAGTATCCAAACTAGAAAGCAATGAACTACAGAACACCTGACTGAGGTAACTTTACATTCTGGTGATCTTTTTTTCAGAAACAGATGATCTTTCTAAGGCATTGCTTTACATTTATCTGACTTTCAAGTAATGAAGGGCAAAAAGAACTTACAACACAGCAAAGAGATAACAACAAACATCTGCGTAGGTGGTGGCATCCTTTGAAGACGGCTTTTATGTCGACGACGACATTATGGGTCGATACTATTCATTTATAAAACAAGCCATGCTATTAATTAAGCCTTACTTTCATTGTCCTTTCATGCAGATGATTACAAGCAAAGTTATTGGAAAATATGGACAAAAGTCCCAATTCCCCTCATGGTGAAACTCCGTGTCGAGTGTGGCTCGACATACGAGCTGCTGCCGCTGCTAACCGTGTTGAGTCACACTCGACATGTGAGTGCAAAAGGTTAAATGTTAACTTGCTTAGAGTTTTTTCATGACCACAAAATTTTGTCTACATACTGGCATGCTGCTGTCCATATTGTGCTTAATTGATGTAGAAATATGCGAATGATTTAAAAGAGACATGTTGTACCATTCTATGTTGTATTTTGTCAAGTTATATTCATCATAAATATTTCTTGAGGCATTTAATGAAGTATACCATGAAAGTAATGCATTCCTTCTAGTATTTTAATATATGCTCTATGAATTTGTCTATTTATAAAAATGAAAGGGACTGTTACTTGAAATTTTTTTTCGAATGCTTGCAGCAATTTAATATATGTATTTATTTTTAACTGACAGGTATCGCTGATGACTTGAGATACTGTATGGACTCTGAACCTGTCATTGCTCCATCAGTGACTACAACCCCAGCAATTCCAGAACTGCCAAACCTTGTTCCTGAATTACCTGAGTCCCTGCCTTTTGATAAGAGCCCACAGTCAGGGGCGCAAATGCCTGTTGATTTGGAGACTCAGAATGCAACAGAGTCAGTGGTGATTGGGTCACCTCTTTTGCCCCCTCCACCACCCCCACCTCCACCCCCACCACCACCACCCCCTCCTCCGCCACCTCCTCCACCTCCTGCCCCACCAGTCCCACCAAGTCAGCAGGCAACAGAATCAGGGCCACAGGAAGAAGCACCCACTAAGGTAATCAACCTCTATCAAAATTGACATGGTGTCTTGTGTCCAAGTAATCAGAGGGTTTGGGGATTTCATTTTCTAGATAGCCATTATTAATATGGGAAGTATACAAATAGTAACCATAAACACAGTAATCAACGTGAAGGTTGGTTTGGTAGGTGATGGTTGAGTTCACTTAGTACTAACCCCGACGGCGTGTAAAATTCAGTGTCTCACCTAAATTGATCCTTATCCACCTGTTACAAGGAAGTTTGTAAAATGTATGCTAAAACTATGAAAATAATTTTAGAATGGCATTGATATATAGTAAATACAAAATGGGTATTTTTCCACTTGGAAAAGGTCAGATATTGCAACACATCCTATTTTTGAGGTCTTAAAATACCAGTCTTGGAATGTAGCCCAACATTAAGTGGAACCTTGCAGAAGAAGCAAAATTCACTCTGGAACCATTCTCGTAAAATGATACACATTTTTTAAATGGAACAATTTAAAAAAAAATCTAATTTCTAATTCAATATTTTGTGAAAATGAGATGCAGCATTATCATTTAATAAATTTTTGTGCATAGCTACTGCCTTGTTAAGGTTATGTTGCTCAATTTTTGATACAGTAATTTCCCATGACTTCTGCTTCATATTTAGCCTGCTCTTCTGGACATACCACTTCTTTAAGCCTTATGGTGTTTCTAAACTGTAAACAAGCTATAGTTTAATTTTTAAGTCTTTCTTTGACTTGTGGCTGGGCAATGAATTCTCCTCTGCTGTTATGTAGATTTGCTTTGGCATCATTTTCCAGAAGAGACCCTTCTATAGCCTCAAAGGGGTATTATTCTTTCCTCTAAATGGGGTAATAGGGAATCACCACCACCATTTTCTATAATAGTGGCAACATTGAAGTCATAGCAGATTCTGTGATTGACATCATCATCACTCAGGAGTGGCTTAGGCACATATTTATAGGCTTATCTCAGCTTTCGGAGCTCCTGATGGGTCCCTCACATCAAAATTTCCCATTGTTTGTAAGCAGGAGACTCCTCAGAACTAGGATATCACATTGAATTTCAAAATATGAGATACCTGAGAAGCTCTTAGAACTGAAAGAATGCTATGGACCTAAGTTGTGATTCACCTAGTTTTTCACAGAACATTTACTTTAACATGCCAGGTCTCCATGTTCATGGTGAGTATGGGCCTCAGTTATGAAGTTCCCCCCTTGAAAATTGCAGTTGCTCCTACCTTCTCCATTTTATTTGTATTAACATTTACATACTCTCATGCTACATACGAACATAATGAAGGGGATTGGGATGGTGCGTAGGCTAATGTACAGGCTTCCCACCGAGAAGACCTGGGTTCAAATCCTAGAGACAACAAATATTTTTCACTGGTATCCCGATCCCTTCTTGTTGCGCTTTGTGGAGAGCACTTTGTGTGAGTACGGTGTTGGTCGGATGGGATGTTAAGCTGCAAACCCCTTGGCACCTCTTGTTAAGAGTAGGCTAATGCCAATGCTGGGTTTCATTCCACCCTTCCTTTCCCATCCATCCCTAATGGCACAATTAACCTTAGCTGTCAAAAAACTACTACTAATCGAACATAATGAAAATGATCGTAGCACTTTTCCACTTGATAGTGGTTCAGCTGTGTGTGAGTTAGGTAAGAGGTATTCTGCCTCCACCCTTCCAGAAGGGCTTAATTCCCTGGCCTGGACTCCAATCCTCGGCCTGCCTACTGGCGTTGTCCTGGCTGCTGATGGGTTATTGGTGACTGTTGCCATTCACCCAAGTGGACCACTTTCCACCTTAAGACTATGTGTACTGTTTTTGACAAGGTCAAAACTGTTTTTCTGCTATCCTTTGTAACGGCTCCCTTCTCTTCCCCCCTCCCTTTCCTCCTTGCTCCATCCTTCTTTTCCCTTCCCCCCTCTCTCTCCCTCCCTCCCCGCGTTTCCTACCATGTTGACTCCCCTCCTTCTATAAATGTATATAACACGGCACACAACTTCATTTTGTAACCTGATGATGATATAATGCACCGAAACCTGGTCGTAAAATAAATTCTGTCAAGTAGAAAAGTGCTACGATCAATTACAACTTTATTTCCATTTTAATTTAGTTAAATAAAACAGTTTCAGGCATAACTTGGTGGAAAATCTTCATACTGACGTTTTTATAAATCAAACCACTTTACTTTTCCACATAAACTTTTTAATTTTCACCACCCAGGTTTCATTATACTCGTTATTCGTTTACCTGATGATGTTATGCTATACCGAAACCTGGGTCGTGAAAATTTATGTTTATGTGGAAAAGTAAAGTGGTTTGATTTATAAAAACGTTAATTTAGTTAATTGTGTAAAAAATCTAACATGTTAACTGTAGTATTGTACACATATAATATGTTGAAGTTTTCAAATAAGACTTTCATCTACATAATCTACACTTTCTGCATACTTCCTGTGCCATTCCTATTCACCTTAAGTTTTTTCTTAAAATGATGGCTCATTTGCCCAAACAGTCTTATATTCGTTGCTGTCTAAATAATTTGGGCTACTGCTGTATGTATTTACTGTGCAGTCATTTTTCATGAATCTCGATGTGTTTTTTCATGGCAAGGCATTTATTCTGGGGTATGAGCAATGAGATCTCAGGATAACAGTGAAGTAAATATGTAGCTTTAGCTGGACCAAAATTCAATAAGAACTTTATACTTTTTATATTTTTTATATAAATGACTGCCACAAAAGCTCTGTTTTCTTGTTAAAATTCTTGGTTATTTGTTAAAACAATGAATCTGAAGTTTAGGATTAGTTGCACCCCATTGTGCTGTTGGAGCAATTTACAAATCAGCACAGGTGAGAGACAATACAAGCTCACATATAATTCATTAAAGGAGCAAAATGTTCATGTCATCACACCAAACTATTAAGTAAGAATTGAATATTATATCTGTTGCCACATTAGTTATTTCACTCTGCCCTGTGTAATAATAATTATAGATTAATGTATTATTAGATATTGACCTATTTTATGTATTTTCACAATATGAATATTGTATCTTTGGAGAAAATGAATATTGTAAGTAGGTTATAGGATATTGGCACAGAATAAAATCTTTGAGAAAATAAAAGAAGTCTGCTAAAAATGTTAAGGATTTCCTGTATTTTGGCTTAAAATTATTGGGTATTCTGCTGGTATGTATGTTGCACTTCAAATCAGTATATTTTATGTTTATCTAACTAAAAAAAATCGATGTTCCAAATAAAAAAATACTATTTTATCTAACTTTGGCTTATTTTAGGCTTTGGCTCCTGCAAGTTCTGGTGATGCTCGTGCCAATCTAATGGAAGCTATTCGAAAAGCTGGTGGTTCTGGAAGTGCAAAGTTGCGCTCTGTCCAAGACCGTAAAATGGAAGCCAAGAAAAAGAAACAGGTTGGTTGAGGTTGAATACTAAAATCATTTTTAGCCACGATAAACATATCAAAAATAAATTTTATTTGTACTGTCATTTTTCACTATTTACATTCATATTTGAAATAATTTTTAAATTTTATGAAATATTGTTCTTTTTAAACCTCAGATGAATGGCCAGGTTTTAGCTATGATTTATATAGTTTCGAGGATAATTTTGTGTACATATTTTGAAAAGATTTATTTTCTAATTAAGAATATGTATTAAATATAAAACATTCTATGTTTAAAGCACCCCAAACTCCTACCAAAGTCTGAAATTAATTCCTGTGATTTCTGAAAAAAGTGTTAATTAATTTGCTCCTGTTTGGTTGATATTACTTGGCGTAATGAAATTGGTCTCTAGTGTTTACTTTCAAATCAATTTTTTTAATGATTCTAATATTGATATTGGTATCTCTTTGGTATAGTTTGAGGTTTTTGATTCATATAAGTTCTAGCTAAAATGTTTTAACTATGATAAATATGTTATGGGTTTCACATACATATAATATTAATATTGATTTTGTCCAATGATTCATGCATATCGTTATAAGTCACATCAATTTAGTAAGTGTATCTTAAACATGTAAATCAAATAAAAATATATTACCCTTAAGAGGCATGAAATTTTAGCCCATAAAGGTTATGTTTTGTTAAGCAATAAAAGTACTGCAAATATGCAATAATTACAGATGGAATAATATTTCATATCTTTTCTGACTTCTACCTCCCATTTAATCTCACATTGTTACAATTTACAACGTCTTTGCCGAAAGTAGTAGGACTGAGTTAATTAAAAAATAATAATTGCCAGAATTGATACATTTACTCAAAGTCTTCGAAGTATCACTGTGGTGCATCCACACACCACTGCCAGCAGGTTTTCCACATCTCATAGGCCTTCTTGAAGGTGGTGTCCAGAATGCTGCTAAGCTCCCTCATCATGGCCTGATGTAATGCTTCCACCGAGCTGTGGTGGCATCTTTTCAGAACAGACTTGTGGTGAGGGAAGGGTAAGAAGTCTGGTGGGGCATTGTCTAAAAAATTTGCATCCTCACTCACATGGTTGAGAAGCCCTTGGCAGATCCATGTACGAGAGTCCTTTTGTTTATCCAAGAACACTTTTGGTACCAACTTCACACACACCTTTCTCATGTCCATATTTTTGGTCACAAGTCGATGCTCATCACTTTTAGGGATGTCAAGTTCATCAAAAACCATGCAAACACTTAATCTGTGATCCCTGTCGAGCAAAGTCTTCACTCTTGTATGATTTTTGTCACTTTTTGAGGTTGAAGGATGCCTTGAATGTTTGGGATCTTCAACATCTTCTCTACCCTCCTGAAACAACTTGTGCCACTCTATGTTTGTGGTACTTCTCCTTACCTGATTGTTATATATCACTGCCATGCCTTGCTGTCTCTATTCCTCTATGTTGTATTTTATTCTATAATTGTCACTCTAGGACTTTCCACTATCACAGCCCTAAAATCTCTATATTTCTCTCCATATCCCGTTTTATATTTTCTATTTTTCCTAGCTTTAACATCATTTAACATTCCAGGTCCTTTTTCTAACTGGTTTGGTCCTCTTTTTTGTTGTTGCAGCCTAATTCACTTTGGAAAGATTTCATGTGATGACCACATAAGTCTTGCCTCTCCCCCTGCCAGGCATGATACATGACCCAGTGGGATGAGTCCCTAAGTTTCCAGAACTCATTATTCTTATGTTTGTGCCCATGATTCTCTGAGATAATAACTGAAGTGCTTTCCCATTACTTTCTTCAATAGTGCTTTTAGGGGATGCCTTCATTAAAATGCCCACCTTAATTGCTCCCAGCACCACAGCTCCAAGGGTTATTAAAAAACATCAGTCATTCCACCATATCTCTTCTGAAGTCCATAGAAAGAAAAATTATAATTTCAACAAATCATTCTTAATTATGTTTAACCTTGGGATGTCCATGGCAAATGTAACTAATCAACCAACACTATCTATGGAATATTATACCATGAGAGTATGTAATGGGTATTCTCTCTATACTGCTGATTTTAACCCTCTATTACTCCCTATCACAACATCATTTGACTTCATAGATCCATTACTCCCTTTACACATAGATGCTTTAGTACAGCATCACACTGTTTTCGCCAGAATCCAGTGTTTGCTGGCTGTAATTACCATAGAATGACATTGGATTCCAAAAACATTAAAATTTCCAACATTTGAAAAAATAATTGTAAAAATCGAAATATTTACAACTTAAGCAATAGCCCCTCTCAAAGCTACATTGTGACATTGTAACAACTTGAGGGCTCTCCACAGGATGTTGCAAACACTTGTGACCAGAATACTACCTTGATCAAAAAGTTCCCGGAATTTATTCAGAAAATTAAAAATACAAGTTTATTCATCTAAATCTATATTGTCCCCTTCAAAGTAATCCCCATCGACTGCAACACACTTATGCCAGCGCTTGATCCAATCCTCGAAACATTTTTTATGTTCGGTTTTCGGTATGTCCATCAGTGCTTCCTGCGATTTTTCCATTACTTCCTCTCGGCTGCTAAAATGCATTCCCCGTAATGGTTTTTTAACTCGATTGAACAGAAAGAAGTCACAGGGAGCCAAATCAGGTGAATTCGGTGGCTGTTGGATGGTATTTGTTGCATTTTTCGTCAAAAAATTACAAATAATGATAGCACTGTGCGACGGGCGATAAACTCATTAGTCTCATCGGACTCACTTTAACTGTGCGATTGGCACTTTAACGTCTCATAACGCCCAAATAATACTCTTTGTTTACTGTCTGGCCTTCTGGCAAAAATTCATGATGCACTACACCGTTGTAATCCATGAAAACCGTCAGCATTGCCTTCTTTTTTGACTGAACGACGTGGTTTTTTTGGTCTCGGCTCATTTGGTGAACGCCATTCACTTGCCTGATGTCTAGATTGCGTGTCGTACTCATAAACCCACGTCTCGTCTCCAGTAATGATCCTTTTGATGAATGTGGGATCGGATTCAGCCTCGCAAGTCATGTCTTTTACGACGTCAACACGGTCTCTTTTTTGCATGAAATTGAGGTCTTTTGGCACCAACTTTGCTGCTACACGACGGAAACCCAAATCATTAACCACAATGTCTTGGGCGGATCCATAGGCAATGTTCAAGTCCTCCGCTAGTTCTCTGATGGTTAATTTGCGGTTATTGACCAACATTTCTTTTACTTTATCAATTTTTTCACCGACTTTCGATGTCGATGGTCTGCCACTGCGTTCATCATCTTCGATTGACTCACGACCACTTCTGAACCGCTCGTGCCACTGGTAAACGACCGTTTTTTTTAGAGAATCGTTGCCGAAACACTTTTCCAACATTTCCAACGCCCGTGCGCCACTAAATCCGTTTTTTACGCAAAATTTAATACAAGTTCATTGTTGCAAATTTAAATCCATTTCTACAATTGTAAAAAATCGCCAACACACACAGAGATAGATGTACTCTTGGCTACGTAACTTTTGCAAATGTCAAGTTATGACACTAAGATTTAAAGGGAATATCAACAACAGATGTACCAATTTAACAAAAAAAACAGAACTCAAATCGGAACGATGGGAGCGCTGGTATGATTCACCCAGAACTAGAACTCTATTACAAGTATAAAGTTATGATTTTAGATTTATATAATCTCCAAAAATGAGCCTTGATTTATACTAAATCAGTGGCTAATAATGTGCACATAGAAAAAAAGTAATCTTTTAGTGCAATATTTTGTCCTATTATAATTTTAACTATGTATTTGCATTGAATCAACATGATTATTTTCTATTTGATACATCAATAGCTCAAAATTATGCAATAATGCAATGGTTTATACCTTGCATCTATTAGTACCAATGGGGGATTTTCATTTAAAAATTATGGCTGTACAGCAAATCACAAGAATTCATTTCTAAGTTTTATGTTCTCTGATCTGTATTGGATAAATATTTCTTTAGTAAAACCATTGCATACACAATTTTCGACTATCGACTTAATATTGTGAGTGAACCTGCTAATGTGTTGAAGGGTTGAAGTTGGCTCAGTTTAGTTTCTGAGGAAAGGGCATGTTCCATGTTGAGTTATGCCTTAATGGGTAAAATTATATACCCGAGAGCTTTGTTGCTTGAAATGCCTTCTGAGAGTGTTCAGTAAAGGGATGTAGAGAGCCTTTCATAGAACTCAGGGCAGTAGAAGTATTTACAAGTAAATTCCATACATTATGAAATGTTTATAGGAAAGGAGTCATTTTTTGAAAGTATTTTGTTTAATGATGAATGAGGATAAAATATGAAATGCTGCTTTAGATAGCTGGTTTGAGTTTAGAAAAGGGAATACATATACAGATCATACAATAGATGTCTGTATCTTTTTGGCTTTATGTAATATCTCATGTATGTCTTATTTTTTTATTGTTTATTTAATTTGTGCTGTTTGTATTGTTTAATTGTCTATGTACAAATCGTAGCTGGAGAGACTGATGCATGAGCTAAGGCAAAAAATAACTGCTGCATTAGCTAAATCAATTCCTTTTTTATATTACAGGAGGTCAAGGTTGAGGTAGGTGGAGGGGACTTAATGGCTGATCTGCATGCCAAGCTGTCATTGAGGAGAAAGGTATTGTTCAATCTTATACTGAGTTTTTACAAAGTGGTGCCTAAATCTTTAAATTCTTCTGTTTATCTATTCATAGACGTGATAGATCTTTAAGATGAATCCTTAAAGCTCAGAGACATGATGCATGTGAACCTGCCTGCTCCAGTCCAACTATTCTCTTGAGTGGTCTTTTTCAGTCTTTTAATATTCCAAGGAAATAGCTCTGTGTCTTTGTTAATTAACTTGTGAGTAATTGTGTAAGTGGGTTGAACAAATGGCCATGCAATGGGAGGATTTCTTGTGAATCTTGCGAATGAGTTTTTGCATGATGATATGCATTCTTATGTATGTATTAATGTGTTCTATTTTATGTTTTTGTTAAAATGTTATTCCAACATTGATTTCACAATTTAGGGCATTTCGGGGATCAATAAGCAAGAGAAGCCAGTGGGTGGTGGTGGTGGGTTGTCATCGTCTTTGGGGGGTAATGCATTGGAGAGAGTGTCTGCCATGATTCCTCCTCCTCCTCGGCCTCAAATGAGCTCAACTACTACTGCTGATGATGATGCAGATTGGGAAGAATAAAAGTGAAGACCTCTGATGTGCCTTAATTTGTACTCTCTCACCCAGTGAAAGTCGTATCTAAGACTTGCCAATGGCTGTTACGTGAGCCAGGATAGGATAGGTACCTCAAAGTACTGATTCCATTGTGGTAAAGCAGGTTGATCAGAATATTCATCTAAAAAGTGCTTGCTCATAGTAGAGCACTAGTATCCTCAGAGTTTATGAATTCATGTATAATATATTCCTTGTGGAAACTTTTCTGCGTTAAGGTTTTCAATAAGAAGTCATTTTTTTACCAAATTTATATTGTATCATGCATTCCTCCATTTATCATAGGAACTCAGAAGCCTAGCTGTTTAGGAATTTTGAAAAATTGTAGGTAGGTATATTGAACGGTCTCTAAATGCTTACATGCCATTTTATGGCGTTACCCTATCAAATTAAATAAAAAAAGTCAAAATAGCAAAGGTATTATTTAAGTGAGGTTGAGTGAAAAGTTCAAAAAGCAATGTAAATCAGAGTAATATTTTTTGGCAAGAGAACTTGTCTATACTTATTTTCCCACACCTCCTTTATTATTTTCCATGATGTTGTAGTCAGAAAAATGAACTTCAATAAAAATCTGTAGAGATTAAATTGATATGTTTATCATTCACCATATGGTATTACATTAATTTATGTAAATATGTTTAGTTCTTTACTAATGTTTGAATATTGTGGATTTTTCTCTAGTATGTTTATGTTTTGTTAAGAAGAACAATTATTTATTTCTTTGATCTTTACATGAAAATGGCTGAAACAAACAGTTAACAGTTTACTGAGTAGGGTATGCATGAATAAAAATTCAACTCTATCAAATTGAAGTGAACTTATTTAGTATGAGTTCTAATGCAAGTTTACGGTCTCAGCTATTTCCTTTTCCAGTGACCTGAACATTTTGTCTCAGCAAAAAAATGGAGTTAATTCATGAACACTTTGGTGGAATGGTTTTTCACAACTTTTGACATGGATTATTAAGACAGGAGTGCATTGTTCAACTTACTTCCACTTTTGGTGATGAAGCCCCATCCTTTGCCACTATGAAACCCTGGTATAAAGAATTCCATCATGGCCGCCTTTCGTTCAGCAACAAAAGTTGTGAAGGCCGTCCAAAATCAGTTGTTGTGACATAAAACGTTGATGCTGTGCAAGAACTGGTAAAGGAAGATTGTCATGTGACTTATCGCGTGAGATTGAGGCATCCTTGGGGATTAATATGATGAGCATCAATAAGAAATTGCATGAACATTTAGCTGTGAAAAAAATTTGTTCGTGTTAGATCCCACATAATTTGACAAAAGCTCAAAAAGATGTTCTTGTCAATTGGTGTAAAAAAATGCTTAACAAATACAATCACAGTCCATCAAAAGCTATGTATAACATCTACACAAGTGATGAATCTTGGATCTATGCATATCAGCCCGAAGCAAAACAGCATTCCACTATGGGCTTACCAAGATGAGCTAAATCCGACAAAAGTGATTTGTGCACGAAGCATATCAAAGCAAATCATTGCCAGTTTCTTCGAAAAAACTGGGCATATGACAACAGTACTGTTAGGACAACGTAGAGCCATGAATTTTGAATAGTACACAAGCATTTGTTTGCCAGAAATACTTGGTGAAATACGGAAAAGGAAGAAGCAACAAAGGATCATTCTTCATCATGACAATGATGACTCTCACAGATCGGCTGAAACAACTACCTATTTGACTGGCCAAAATGTTGAACTGATGGGTCATTCTTCATGCAATGCTGATTTAGCACCAAATTACTTCTTTTTATTCCTGTTCATCAAGAAAAGTTGCATGGCCAACATTTTTCGGTGCCTGAAGAAGCCATTGATGCATTCAAAAACCATGTTTTGGAGGTACCTCAATCTGATTGGAAAAAGTGTTACGAAAATAGGTTTGAGCGTGCAAAAGTGATATTGATTGTCATTATGAATACTTCGAAAAAGCAATAAAGCCATTTTCTGCAATAAATTTCTGTCTTTTCATTATTAGGCTGAAAATATAAATAGCAACCTTCGTATTTACTTTGGAGATGAAACTAGCCCCTGATTAAGATTTTGAGCTGCGGACTATGTGAAAGAAGACCTAAGTAAGGTGTATCAGTTAATTTAGGATTGAAACTTGAAATGCCATATTACTTCAGGCATGAGGATGTTAAGAGATTCTTGAAGTCGAAATATATAGGGTGGCTTTTGGCATTTCACATCAAAACATGAAGTACTTATTATTTAGAAACCACTTTGGATTAGTTAACATTAAATGGTATTAAGGAGACTTTTGGAGTGACATCTAGATAGTAATACATTTCAGAGCAACTTCAATAATATGCATTTTATTGATACACAAATATTTTTCACATGATACATAACAAATTGATATAAGGAATATCATTAACAGAGACAAATAGTTCACCACACAACAAGATGAAGAACATCTTATCTTGGCCCATTTTAGAGGATTGGTTTTTTCTTCTTCTTAGTAGATAACTTTCTTCAAATCCATCACGGGAATTAAGTCTTTAACTTGGCACAAACATCAAAAATGCACCAACCACAATAGACATGTTATAATTGCACAAAAACACTGGACACTTCATCGCAAATTATTTTGCGTAATGGAAAGGAATTAATTTTCCATTGTGAGCTTTGGGACGTCTTTTCTGGTTTTACACTCTGTGTTAATTTGTAATTCCATGATCACTTTCTAGTTGCAATCAACATAGGTGATCGTCATGGATTTAATTAGTGTAATGGAAGGTATACTTCATTCTCATTCTTGAATTAAACACAGATATTATTGAAAGTGCAAATGGACATCTTTAAAGTTAATGAAATTATTGCAAGCAAGAGGCTTATTTACACAATGATAAACAACTAACTCAGATGATATAATCTGATAACATACACTTTGCAACTATTATATTTTGCACAATCACATTTTCAAAATCACAAACTATAGAAATTATGTAAACATTGGTTTAATCTTATATTAAGTTAACTTTCCTGTATTTTAAAGAAATTTCAAACCAATTAAGATAACTACATAATGGATTTCTCTTTTGATTATCCTTATTTGTATAAATATCTTCACATGATCTATTGTTGTGTTATTTGTGGATTAACAAAAATAATCCGAGAGAATCCAACTATTTTTGTAAATCATATTAAACATAGATTTGAACCATATTATTGTCCTAGTGAAATTGTTAACCTGGGTGACTTTCCATCTGGATGACATCATTTTGTATTTTATCTCATACATGAAGATAAGTCAGTTTACACATCCCTATTTACATTCAGAAATACAGTGATACTGTCATACTTCATTTATGGCTATTAGAAGATTTAGTTATATATGGATTTAAATAAGTTTGAGATATTGTCTTGGAAATGAAATTTTATTCCTTATCAATACTTAAAATTCTGCTTAATATTTGGGACTAAGAAATGTCAATCAATCAATTTATTTTCTCCAAGGATTTATTGTGCAAATTTTGGGTACTTCAAAGAAAAGATAGATGATTAGAAATAAATACATGATTTGTTTACCACATTCTTAGTTGGAAAAACATCTCTTAAAATGGCATGTGTTTAAAATAAATAATTTTGCCCTATTATGTCAACACTTTTACTGTGAATTATAATTAAGATATTGAAAATACTAAGCAGAATTTGACAGAGGAAAAATAATTATCTGGGTTTTATGCAATATTAATTCATTTTTTAATCTTATGATTGTTAGCAGCCAAATCTCACATCATATTGATTGGTGTTATGTGCTGAGGCAGTCTATATAATGTAGTGGCAATGTATGCTTAAGATAAAATATTAGGCCATGTAATAAATAGTTTATACTGTGTATAAGACTAGCAGGCATTCCAGCTTCTATATTCATTTAATTTTTCACATTGTCTTTTCCTCACTCTAAAAGGTGCATGAATGGTAACACATTCCTTTCATGAAGTACCTCAGTCATCCTGTAATAATGAACTGTGCTGTAGGAAATATGTCAAGGAATTTATCATTTTTACGTGTTATCTAAATCTTAACTGTTAACTAATTATATAATTGATAATGGTTTTTTGATTTCTAAACTTTCAGTGAAATCCAGAAACCATTTATCTAATCCATAATCTTTGTCTATGGAGAAATTCAATAGTATAAAATCAGGAGTATTTATTTTGATTGAAAATATGAGTTGCCTTCCAAATTTCAATGAATTGTGTTTTTTAAACCAGTAAAAGCTGCAATGTGAATACCTGTAAAATGAAATGACTAATGGAAGAAATTACTATGTGCCTACATGTTTAGTGAAAATTTTGTGCTGGATACAAATATATAGAGAGTCTACATTTGAGCTACTTTGGCAAAATATATTGATATACATTTAGGAAGAATACATTTGTATATGTATAACAAACCTGCAGCGACATTTGGTATGCCCATTGACTCTGAAGTGTGGCTGTACTTATAGTCTAACCATTTCATCATTTGCTATTTACAGCATCTGAAAGTGTTCATGTAAAAAAAAATTCCCTTCCTCAATGGTCTTTTATCTTTTGTAATATAGACTGCATCTCATATTTACAATTTCATTGGGAACCAGATTTTTCAAGCATATCCTTAAATATTCATAGTCTATTTGAACCAGGCATTTGATGGAGGTGAGAATTAACCAAGGATGCAGGCACCAAAAGAGTAGATTCTTAAGTCAAGATTTCCTGAATATATTAAGAATATGCCTGACTTCCTTATTTCTAATGCATGTTTTCACTATTCATATTTTAGTATTAATATTTGTAAATTAACTGACTTGTATACTGCCGTAAAAATGATAAGTGATATGATGGATGTTGCTAACAGTGCATTGTGTTTATTTGGTTGTAAAATCCAAAATCAAGAAAAGTTACTTTAACTGAACCTGAAGCCTTATTAATGTTTATGGCAAAAGCTTGCTGATAAATTTACAGTTATACTCCTTATGCACCCTGGCCAGCATTTTTATTTGCTTACCAAGTTCTATCCTCTTTGGAATTTTTATCCTATTCCAATGAATGATGTTTTCCCACTCAGTCCTTAAAACACTCCCCTACAACAGAGTCATAGTCAGTTAATGAATGATCAAAGTCTTCTTCAAACAATCAGATGTTGAAAAATTCAGTGCATTGACATTTCTTAAGTTATATTTTTGTGTCTTTTTTGTGCATGAGAAAATGTTTCTTCTTGAACTTGTGATGCAAATGAAATTATTACAAATGGTTAGTTTATTATTTTAATTTCTTATGTTTCTGTGTGCCCAGTGTGTGGATTATTTTAGAATGAACCATATGGTGGAATGTATAGTTTTAGAATTAAGATATTTTCAAATCCAAATGGAAATTTTTAGGTAGCTAAATAAAATATTATAGATTTTCATCTAAGCAAAAGACCTTACTGGATCTTTTCTTTTGTGTTTTCTTCTGAGCCTCTTGAGCATAAATAACACTAGGAGTTTTTAAAAATGTATTGGTAATTTATTCATCCATGGTTTTAGTTCAGTCAAACCAAGTGAAAAACAGTAAATTTATTAGGTGTTCAGTTAAACCTCAATAACCTAGCTCAGGTTTAGTTATGTAGTTGAAGTTATGGTTACTAGCTGGACATTCAAGGTGAAAACACCTCTTGGTTCTCGGTAAGGTGAGGATGGTGAAAAGGATAAAAATTTAAATGGCTTTGCAGCTCTATTGTATTTTTTCCCTTGGAAATGTCACATTTTATTTAAAAGATGCCTAAAAATGTATTTTTCCACTTTATTTATGTGCGTACATATTTTTTGTATAAGAAAAATACTGATATTTTTCTAAGTTTCCTTTTGTTTTCCATGACCAGCAATTATTCAACAGTTAAGTTTCAAGTCAAGTCAACTATCTGTATTGTTAATTTAAGCACATATTGGGTATAGAATTGCTAGCTAATGTACACATTCACCATTTGATTCAGTCACAACTCATTAGAATGGTCATCCAGCTTCAGTGATTGGATGTGTTAGCCAGTTGACATTCATCAAGGATTTCAGTCAAAAGGCCACTTGAACAGTGAGTTTAGCACTGAATTCACATTAAACCATATTGTATGTAAAATTTATGCATTCCAAGAAAATTCATTTCCCTCTTTCACTATAGGAATCTTACTAGTCACACCACTTGGTTTTGCATGGAGTCATCCCCTAGATGTGAACCTGAGACCCTCTGGTCAACAGAAAAACATATTGCTAGCTGGGCTGAAAATGTGTTTGCCTGCTGTTAGCCACCCAGTTACAGTAGTAGAATCAAGTGAGAATGTTTTTTTGTTAGTAGACACATCCAATTTGCCAATATGTCTTAGTAGTTCATGTTGAAGTAGGATGACATGGTGATGTATATGGCTGATTAATCTGACCAAACATTTGGATATCCATGTTCAAATCTCCATTTGTAAAATTTGCCCACCACTAGAGTCGCCAACCTGGAGGTTGGTTTCATTTGATGCGAGTAAATGAGGGTAGAGCTCATATACTTATTATAAGCCCAATGGTATGTGAAATTCACATTACCATACCCCAAAACATTTGGATGTCCATTTTCAATTCAAGTCAAAGCCATAGTGAATTTCTGAATAATGTTTTATTCTTATGAATTTTCAGTCTAAAAATCAACATTAAAGATATTATTAGAACTGTGCTTAATAAGTGAGCCACAAGTTGAAAAGTGGCTCTAATATCCCCATTAACTATCCAAAATGAAGGCATATAATCTCCATGAACTAAAGGCAAAACATGCTCAGCATTTCAGAATAGTTGTAATTCTTAGCACAAGCAATGGTGCAATGTCCACACATAATCACCATTTATGCCATTTTTTCCTGTTATCTCTAAATATACTAAGTTATGTTATGTTTTCATGCCTGCCCTCTTTCTCCATGCAAAGAAAATTCATAAACTTAGCAAACCACCATATCTATAACGGCAGATAATGAGAATTCTAAATGTGGTTTTCTTGCAATTTGTTATTCATCAATCTAAACAAATGAAGTCTCTGAATTGATCTTAGTTACAAAATGGCTGATCTTTGGATGGCACCTGTTCTTACACTTCATTTACTCATTTGATTATAATTCTTAAGTTAAATTTGTGCTTTATGCAAGTATGCTACATACTTATCTTTAATATGCACAAATCATTACAGCAAAGAAAAAAAAATCCTGGCCTGGGGTTTAGTCTTTTGATCATTTAAATGGAGATGAGTAACCGGGGTTTTACAGTAAATTTGCAAAAATCAAGTCATATTAACTGTGTTTCCAAAACAAGTGGTATTTTAACGGCCTAAGGAATATGAAAGAGTGGTACGTGGTAATGGGAAAGAAGAAGCAAAGAAAATAATGGACATTGTGGTTTGAGGCTGTTTATGGCGTATTCATATATATTTTTATGAAGAGTAATGAGTTGAAAATAGGGCTTGAGCAGCTCTTTTGCATTGTGTACAATTAGCTACATCATGATTATGGATGAGGCAATGATATTACTTTATTAATGATCCTGTGGTAAAACTATTTCTTAAATATAGGAAACCTCATCCATATTGTTCAGTGGCATTTTTGTTATCTTTCATTTCTATTTATTATTTCTTTTCACCAATATTTTTTATAATAGTGAGAGAGTAGTTAAATTTGTGATTGCAGTGTTTTCATCTAAAATATTACACCTACTCTTTCGTAAGATCAGGAATCTTTAAGAAGGTAGAAAACAAAAATATTTCTTTTTATGTTGAAAAAAAAAATTGAATACAAATTAAAAGACCGTTATTTTGGCTTCAGTTCATTTATAATTTAAGGCATTTAGATTTTTTGTGAAATTTGCTATCTCTAACAGAGACATTCGCCAATGTTTTGAGTTGTTGAAACCCAGTCAGGAACTATAAATTATCATAGGAGGTAGTTGATTGAAAGGGAAAAAAATGTATGCATATGATGGCATTACAAGTAATGGAAAAATCGGTCATTAAGTATAAATGTTTTATACTAAAATTAGAAAAGGTACTGAACGTTTTCATGAGCAGTGAGTTGTAAACAGCTTTCATGCATATTCATAAACCTGGCCTTTCCTTTATCAATTCATTCGGTGAGGTTTGTTCATGAAATTCTTAGATTTTCATGCATCAACACATCTTTGTTCTTAGCACATATGGCAATGGATAGAGAGATGTGTGAACTTGTTCATACGTTATAATTGATCCACCTTTATTCCAAGTCTTTCTCTTTGTGATTAAAGAATTAGATATTTTAATTTTGAGTCTTAAAAACTCATTCTAACACACAACAATTTGTTTCATTTAGACTCTGTAAATGGAGTTGCCACTATTATGATAGCTTGCTTAAAATTGTCATGACACATAGGCAATACTAAGTTATTTTAACCGTTTGAACAATTTGCATTTGCTTCATCAACAAAAATTAAGTGTCTCAAAAGCTCTATTATTTGAGTCAAGTTATACCCAGGGTTTAAATGTAACCTTAAATTCATAATATAATTCATATTTAGTATATGACCTTATCTAATATAGTGTAATTTAAGTAAAAATTGTGAGGCAAATTGGATTTAAAAAATTTTGAAATCTCAAATTGCATTCATAATATTCACTGTACATATCTAATGATAGATTATAGAAAACTATGCGGCTTGCTATTAAGTTACTGTGGTGTCATTTGCATGGCTATGTGTGTATGGTCTCATTCTAACCTCGGCAATATACCTTGGCAATGAGATGTTATGGGCAACCACATTGTAGTCCCTTAACATTTTGCTATGGTTTCAATCAATGAGTTTTCAGTTCCATTTTTAGGTTATCTTTTACCTGCTCTCTATAAAGATGAATAGGCCATCAGCAATGCATTGCTTAGTAGCAGTCATTAATACACATTTGATATTTGAAATAAGTCCTTTTAACTGTTCACTTATCTCATGTATGAGTTTGCAATATTTTTCATTTAGCTAGAAATTTGTCTGAAATAAGATTCAATGAATAACTGGCTTATACAGGTGTATATGTAGTTCAATCCTCATGCAAAAATTGTTAAAAATGACAATTTTTCTAAACATATCTTGAGTTCTGATGTGTCACTATTGGAAATATCATCGATTTCAATGTTTTATAAGTTACCAAATTTAAATATTCCAAATTATGAATTTAAATACCTAGAAAAATCCTTGTGGATGATTTGGAACAATTTTATGTGGCTCTCGAGGTGTTAATCTCAACATAAATGGTAGATAGTATTTTCCCTTTCCATTCATGGCTCAACATTAAAATGCCATCTCCTTTAGTTATGAAATATTTTAATGCATACAGGATTTATCAATTAATAGAAAAACAACACAGTATGCTACATACTGATGTTGAAGGTAAAATGCCTTTTTATAATCTGATAAATTTGGGTGAGTAACCAGTTCATTTGATAATGCCTTAAAAGCTTCTACAAAGTACCAATAAAGTCTAACAAGTTTTTTGAATACACTAACCATATTAACAAGATGCACACATATTTACACATAGGCTACTTTGATATGTTGCCTTTAATGGAAATACTTTTCAATGAATTATGCATTCCAACGTAAAATTTTAATCCTGGAATACAAAAATCTTTGATATACAGTAGCAATAAAATTTTGCAAAAATCACATCAATTTGCATTGATTCCAACTGTTAATAAAATGTCTACGATTTTTATGTTTTAAGAAAAAAATATTTACCCTAAATATAAGTCTGTATGTAGTATTAAAAAATCTTAAAATTGCAAAAAGTCTTTATTTTTTTTGGCTAATTGGTGTTATTGGCGTACTATGTACAGTATTGTACCAGCATAGAAATGTTTTGAAAATAAAATATTCTCCCATCTTTTTGGTAAAATGCATATTAAGAAAGGTTCAGCAATTCAATTAAAAATTCAAAATCACTATTGTAATTTGATCAGATTCTACTTCAGTATATTGAATTAGGAAACCAAGTTTATAGTTCTGTAGTAAAGTGGTTGAGAGCAATTTTACTGTAGTTACTACATTTTGAGTCATTCTTTCAGTTTTGTAAAAATAGTATATAAAACGCCTATTCAGAGAAAAAAATCTAAATATGTAGTGCTTATTGTATATGATTACATAAATAAGTTATTTACTAAAAAAATTACGACATTTTGGATTTTACTTTATGAGAAAATTGACCATTCTCACTATGGCGCACTACTCTTGTAGCATAAAGCTCTTAAAGTAGTTGGACGACTTAGCTTGGTGCTAACAGCAAGGATGGCTTTTCATTTTGGTTCGGTAGACATAGGTTCCTAGTGCTCTAAAGAGAGTGGTTGTCACTCTTACAGCTGTATTTAGCAGACCAAAATTTTAAAAATCTAGCCTTTGAGAGGATATTTTTTACATCTAAAAATTCACACATTGAAATATCAACAGCAAGACCTTAAGAATGACAGACAAAGAGTAGGTAATCTTATGTTCCAGACTGGAAACAATATGCTATATATTAAAGGGAATGTTTTTCATTTGGTCATCAAGACATGATGATTGTATTTGTTTATATCTGTAATTTTTTAGGGCTTATATCATAAGTAAAGAAAGTATGAATATAAATTTTTTTGATCAGTAGATATATGTTTTTAGGAGTTCAAATTGATGTATTACATCAAACTTCAGAATGGCTCATGTAAATAGTGATCCATGTCCAAATTTTAGCTGACATTTAAACTACATGCATAAAATACTAACTATCAACTCCTTCACCATCAATGTAGATCAAATTTAATTGACTGTATCCTTCACACCTCCAATAATATGGTGTTATTACCTAATAAAACATTTGCAACACATCTTGAAAAATATAACCATCTGGCAGGTTCAATTTGGTATGGCTATTCACTCTAGCCAGAAAATGTGACTTAAATAGTGTTAACAAGCATAATAGGGCTATCTATTGGGGCACATTTGTATTCAATAAAAAAAGTGTATTGTCAATATGATATCAATCTACAATACCCAAAATGATAGTGTTAAATATAGTCACTTTATCAGAAAAATTTCAAGCTTTGGCATTTTATAAAATAAACACTTTCTTTGTATTAACATTGGTTCCAGTTAACAAGATTTTATATCACCCCACTATTTCACTTGAGGTGAACTACCAGTACATGTTTCAAGCATGTGTTTTAAGTTAGCTCTCTCTCTATAATGGAAATCAAATGTATCCATTTAAAGCTCATTAGTATGGGATCCAGCCATAAGTTGTGAAAAGTTTCTCTGGCTGCCAAAATATGAATAGGCTGCCAAATCAGAATGGATGGTGATCAATAGACACTCACTACACTCAAAATGGCCTCCTGTGATTATCATATACTTTTGGATTACCATGAGGGGCATATCAGCCAAAAATATTCAGAGGTCACCTACCAAAGTTTACCAGTATCACTTTTCATAACATAAATGGCTAACATGAGGAAAAGCCATTTCTTACCTTATAATCAACTTAAAGCTAGGTGCTTCATTGCCAGAGCCTGAATTTTAAAGCTATGTGTTAAGTGAGAGTTTATATTGTTTGCAAATTATAGTACTATCCATGGCTGAAGCAAGTTGCTAATTCTCCAAACAGATGGATTCTGGTTTAACCCTCATGCAGGGAAACATTTTATTTGCCACAGCACTGTTTAGGTCAATTCTTGGTGGAACTATTAAGATAGCAAAGTTTAGCATTCACCACCTGATTAACTTCCAGTATTCAAATGTCACCATAGTTCATCCATCACCATAACTGTAGAAATTAGGAAGTTAAAAAAAATTGTCTACAAATTTAAATAGTTTTATATTTTGATTTAAATCATGAAGGAAAATAATAAACCAGAAATAGAAAATGATAATTTCAAAGTTGAGGAATGCCTTAAAAAAATTGTCTTATTAAGATAATGAAATCTCTCATTTTATAAATTTGGAGTCTGAAATCAGTTGTTTTTGGTAATTGCATGATCAACAATAGGCAAACACACTTTGTGGATGCTTTAACAAATGAAACTAAGGGTATGTATGTTGATGATGTGTTCTTTGTTGGCTTGTAAGAAAGATGGGGAATGTAATATCCTAAAATACCTATTTATAACATCCAATAAATCATTCTTCTCAATTTGTTCTTAGCAAAGGTTTCTGCTTGCAGGAAACCCCTAATAAAATGAATGCAAACTCTAGCAGCTGATGGCTATCCATCTTTGCAAAATTAGAAACCCGTATTGTCTTCTTTTCCAATTATATTGAGGTTGTGTGCCTCTATATTCATGGATATTATTGAAAATGTTCCTGTAATTTCAATTTTCAAATTAATTTTGCATTAATTTTAAATAATCATTGAAGTCACACTGTTCTTTGGATTGCCATATGATGAAAAAATTTGGCAAAGTATGCACTTATGCACAATGCACTTAAATTATTTTACCATATATTGGGCTTTTCTAGTTTAGTTCTTTAAGATGACATCTCTTATGTTCTGAAATAGTCCCTACCATGAGTTACTCAATATTTTTTAATTGTGGTAAAGATCATGTCTTTGTATGGAAATTCATTCAGACTCAGGTCATTTCAAAATGGTTTATGAAAATCAGGAATGTATTAAGATACTTCTTAACTTTTCTGTAATTTCAGCCTGGATCTTGATATAATGCTGATAAGGTAGTTAATGAGATGACTAAACTCACACAGGAAAGTAATTCTGGCTTATCTTTTTTAAAATAAATATGCACAGTATATACTTCTCAGTATTGAATCAGTATTACCTACATTGTGAAAGTATTTTCACATTATTCCTCTCAGTATACATGTACTATCAATATTTTGTGAAGCATCCATTATATTTCCCTTACAATTAACTTTGTATTTCCTTTTATTAGATTTTTTACAGAATTTCTCCATAAATATATTGATTAAAGAGAGTTCATCGGAGTGACAACTGTGCGTATGTGTGTGAAGTTCAAAATCATTATGTAAAACATTACTTTTATGCCAGAGAGATATTGTGTAGAAGTGGCACATTGAATGTAAATCAAATTCTTTTTACAATGTAACATTCACTAGATAATTATGATCCCTGCCCTATTTGGAAAAAATAGGAAATGTATCTAATAACATTACAGGATTTTATACCTGTATGACATGTTTGTTTTCCAACCTGTCATAAAAAAATCAAAAGACTTAAGGTTTCATCTGGATGCATCCAATATTTATACATTGCTCTGCTCAGGATTACTCAGACTTAATTAACCTTGGAAAGAAGGTAGGCAAAGAGAGAAGTATCTATGGGATGTGGGTAAAGAGATGTCAAGGATATCAAACTCTAATGTGATAGTTTTATCACATTACATCAGTGGGAATCTACTTTTCTTCATAAGTTTTTTTCATGTCTGAACTCTTTTCTCTTTTTAAATGTGTGATCTTTCGATGGCTGAATGAATGAAGTATCTGTAAGAATGAAACGATTCTGTTTTCATAGTTGTGAACCTTCTTCATTCAATTTCCTTTGAAAGGGTTTCCGGCAATTCAAATTTTAGTGTTTTAAGTAGATATTAACTAGATCAATTTTGATTTCCCTGAATTTTTTTCTTTTGGAGAATAAAAGTTATGATAAATAATCAACTCAATATTAGATTATTGAGTATGTTGAATTAGGTATCGTGAGCACTCCTCTTCTTTTTTGTGTATTGTATCAAGGATTCACTGCATTTAACAGTCACTGATAGTAATAAGGAAATGAGTAAAAAAATAACCAGCTCTCCAGTAAGATTTGGCAAATGTTTATGCCACAAAAATTCATGGTAGTGGAAATATGTTTTGGGACCCAGGAAGAATACTGGGGTTTAGTCTCTAGATTTTACAATAGCAAGCTGTGAAGGATGTGTTAAGATAATTTTAACCTGATTAGTGGGCCATCTTCCCTAATTACGGGTTTATTTTTATTTTTTCCATAGGTCACAATGGGATTTTACATTATTTTATATAATTCCAGAATGTTTAATACATTTTATTAAGGACATATGAATTTTTACAATCATTTAGGTACCACATTTCAAAAAAATATTATGCTTCTCAACTTAAACAACCAAGGATAGTGGTCCTCCAAAATAAATTAATTATTAAACCTGCTCAGTAACATTGGCTTATCGCTTGTAGTTGCTGTTCAATTAAATCATGGTTAGTGAATGTATGTGATGGCTCTTTTCCATAAATATAAGATTTCATTCAACATTAAAATATTTATAAATAAAAAAATAAATTATTTGCATTGGAACTCTCACTTAGAAAGAGATGTAGAGACTGTTATAAAAAAATTGGCAATAAAAATGTGATGAGTTAAAAACTATGGTTGACATTCACATAGCACATTTAGAAGAATGAAGCTCTGTTTAATGAAATTAATATGCTGACTTGGACACAATGTACATGTTTAGTGTAAGTGCTGTCGGCCAGTTATAATAATTCCCTGCTTCATATCTTCACACATTCTTGAGTATTTAAAATTATAAGAGTAAAGATGACAGTGAGCACCATTGATTAGTACACGAGTACATAAATACATAGCCAAATTCTGTGAATCTGGTGAAACCTAAGAGATTAAGCTTTTATTTTCAATGAAAGCATTCATATATTAATTTTATTCTTTGATGTGTAACCTCATTCAAGTTCTTTTTAAATAACTACCTGCTCTCTTGTTTGAAATGTTGCATCGGCTCGTAACTTTGAGCAAGTTGATGGCCAATTGGCAGTGGATCATTCATCAACGTGGCTGGAAAAGGATCTTCTTCTGTTATTTGGTGACCACGGTGATGAAGGGGAGATAGTAACACTTACAGTGTGCACTCACACCCTTTACTTGTCCTTTTGATCATCTCTCTCACTTCCTCAGGAATGAAAGAAAGCTTTTCCGTTTGTCGGCAGGTGGTGCCATCAGCATTGGAACTTGGTTTTTGTGAGTTATATGAACCTGATATGTGAGGATACAAAACATGAATTATATTTCTTTCCTTTTTTGCCATAAAGATTCCATTTGGAGTTGCAGAATGTATTATGAACCATTAATGTGAAATAACAAATAATTGAGTAACCCTTTTGATTACCCTATTTATCCTTCTAAAAGTTGAACATTTGAACTTTAATAGTGGTCCCCAAACATTTTTGGTCCAAACCATCATTGAGAAATAGAAATTAATTCTGTCTCCATGAGTGCATAGTTTGTTTGCAAGTCAAGATAATGATTGGCCATTAAATTGTGTTTCCCAAACAAATCGAACCTCATACTTTGGAAACCCCTTTGGAAAATAGATGATTATTTTCATTTAAAAAATATGTAGCTATAATTTTAATTTAGGTTAATTAGGTAATTAAAAGTGATTTAAATTCATGCAATTCATAGTTCAAAATATTTTCAATTCACTGGCTAAATTTGAAATGGTTCTCCCCATATATTTTTTCAAGTTTGTTCCACAATAAAAAAAAACAATTTGAAATGAAGAATACTTGCTACATAATAGAATGGACATATGTTAACTAAATTTTTCTTCCGCTTAATCTTGATAATAAATAATTGGAGCAATTAATTACTATTTGAGTTCCAGCAATAATGTGCATGTACTTCAACAGGAATAAAACAGTGAACATATTACTTACGTCTACTCTTTCGATTTTATACACTCCATATATTTGAAGGTAAAGAAAGGTTCCATTCTTATTGTTAAAAACTGAATTACTAAGAAAAGGTTACAGCAATTCACAGTTTGTCTGTATTGATGCATATAAACACGAATTACTTTCCAATAAAAAAACTGAGTTATTTGACTCATTACTCACAGTACATGGTGGCTGCATCCAAGGTTCGCCATCTATCTGCATTGGAAATCTTTTTCGAGTTTTGATTACAACAGAGGAACACTGTGCTAAGCGCCTTCCTGATGCACGCAAACCAGTCCGTACTTGGCCCATGTGCAGGCAGTTTTCTAGGCCAACTACCTCAATCAGACGGTCACCAATATCTATAAAATATTAGTTCCTCATTAATACTTTAAATTGTGCATGATAGACTTCCAATTCACCCAAGTAAAAATCTGTGCACAGAAGAGCTGTGTAACTACACTATGATTTTTATTATTTTCAGACATTTGGGAAATGGCCTGAGAGTAAATATAGATTATATTATTGAATCATTGCAAAATTAAGAGGGTGGGGAAAAGGAAGAGGTAAAAATGAGGACAAGAATAAGGAAGAAGGAAGGGAACAAGTGAAGGGAAAGGTACAACACATGTGTTGTCACTTGCTTCTTGAAGATGAAGACTTTAAGGAAGTATCATAGTTTGAGAATGTAAAAGACCTTTTTAAAGATAACGGTAGAAGGAGACAATGGAGAACCTACTTTAGTTCAAGAATGGAGAAGGCTTTTGACACTGTTTGATAAAGGTTGGGTGTTCAGGAGAGTGCTATTGCTTGAAAAACTCTGGTAGCATGATTTGTGAGAATGTTATTCCACTCCATAGTTTTTCATGCAATGTCCCTCATCTCAACACTCAACCTTAGCCAAAAATTATCAAGATTTTTTTTCTATCCATGAACTACACCTATTTAACACCACTTCTCTTTTGATTTCATCGAGCATCTTCATCTTTGAGAAGTAAATGGCAGCCTCTATGTGGTACCATTTCATTCCCCTCTTCCTACTCCTCTTCCTCTTCGCTCTTTCATCATTCTTCTACTTCTCTATTTAATTCCTTCTTCTCTCCTCTTTTAATTTTATATATAGCCTTGGAACAGCTGTTCTAATTTATACTAACTTTTTGTCAATCCCTCTCTATCTTTTCACATTATATAATTTAATTACTCTGAAAACAGGGTTTCCAGTTAGAATTTGTTATGGTTAGAGAGGAAAGCTAAATTCTTAGATGCTTGCTACACTCTTTTTTCAGTTCGATGTACAGGGTGCGGCAACATAACTTCATTTTTTCAAACTAAAACACTTTCAAAAAATGAAGTTATGTTGCCGCATCCTGTAGAAGGACCATAGTCTCTGAATACATAATCAGGCAAACTGGTTTTAACATAAGTGATAATATTACTGGTGGTTTCTTCATAATAGCCATATTAAAAAGTGCATCATAACAATGATATGTATAATACTGAATATAAATTATGTAATTCCAAATTACCCTGTATAGCACTCCCTAGGTCAATAGAACTGCTGCATGGAGTGTTTGGAACATCAGATGGTACTCTTGGAAGTTCACGTTTTCTACAAAAGCAGGTGTGTGATCTAAGACGTGCCATTGGGCCCTTGGCTATTCCTGTTAAAAAAATAATATAGGTCATAAATCATATTAGCCAAGTATCCAACTCTCATTATGATATCTGAAACATCTATTTCAATTCAGTGAACATTTCAGCTGGATTTTGGATGCCATGGTATACAGGATTCGTCCGGAAAATAAGTGTACTGATTTTTTCCCGCCGCTCCAGGCGCGCCCAGCACCGCTCTGACGGGCTGCGATTGGAGGGGGGTATGTTGGCAAGCGACGCTGAAAAAGGCAGTCGGCTCTGAGCTGTGGTGTAGTGAGGAGCTCTGTTAACGCGAACCTCCACGCTCGACCCACGTCACGGAACGCGATGCCGAAGATTTTGGAGCAGCGTTATTCCATCAAATTTGCGGTAAAGCTTGGGAAATCGTCTACCGAAACTGTCAGTATGATTAACCAGGCTTACGGGGATTCAGCCATGCTCAGAAACATGATCTTTCGGTGGCACAAGATGTTCGTGGAGGGCAGAGAAGAGGTCGACGGGGACCACGGCCTGGACGCCCATCAACGACACTCACCGACGAAAATGTGCGAAAAGTTCGCGATGTACTGAACTCTGATCGTCGTCTTAGTGTTCGGATGATAGCAGAGCAGTGTAATGTGCCAAAAACAATAGTGCACAAGATTATTAGGGACCAATTACAGATGCGAAAAATTTGTGCAAAGTTGGTGCCGAAAGTGCTCAGTGATGATCAAAGACTCAATCGTTTGGAAATCGCGACACAACTTGCGGATCACTGCAAAAATGATCCACACACCACCGGACTTCTTTCTGTTCCCGAAGATTAAGAGGAGTTTGAAAGGAACGCGATACGGGACTTTGGACGCCGTCAAAGAGGCCGTGACGACGTGTCTTCGAGAGGTTCCCGATGATGCCTTCGCGGGAGCGTTCCAGGAATGGGAACGCCGCTGGAACAAGTGTATCGACTCACAAGGGTCCTATTTTGAGGAATATTAGCTTAAGATATGTAAAAGTGTAATAGATTTTTTTTCCTGAGCTCAGTACACTTATCTTCCGGACGAACCCTGTATTACTTCATGCATATGGTCTATCAAATATTTATCCAGATGTCAATTTTGGTATTCCTAGCTGACAAGCTATTTTAGCCCAAATTTTGATAGTTCAACAGCATCACTGACCATCTCCTTGATCTGTGCTTCTCCTTTTGCCCTGATGGTTTTCTCCCCATAAGTTGGATCCGCCATGTGTGTATGGGATGTTGAGAAGGGCTATTCCCTGAAGTGCCTGTCCCTTTGCGAGGTCTAAGGATACACCATCACACTGTCAAAAGAAGGGGCATTTTTCATTTAATTCAGTTATGCAAATATTTTATATAAGGAAGACATGCCTGAAAATCCATATTATAGTACTACACAATGATTTTCCAGTAGGTTAAAATTTTTTAATAATTCCAACAACTAATGCTAGAAGTCATCACCCTAATACATACATTTGTTAGAATAAATTTTGTGGGTTTGTTACACAACTAGGAAATGTTAGGATTAAATCCTACTTGAGATATTTGAATGATAATTACCACAATATCCAGATCTTCATGAAGGTTTTTACATGAGGCAGCAAACTGCTCTGATGTGGCAAACTCAAAATACCACAGTTTGTTTTTCATTCTGCTACTAAATTTTTCTGGGTTTTTCTCTCTCTCAATGTGGAATTTCACACAGATTGCTGCATCCTGGTATGAATCAAAGGAGAGAGACGTTATGAGTATGAAACCGGGAATTATTAATATGAGTTATATTTAAAGTTGTTAACTTACCACTCCAATTGAAAAATAATTGTTAATTATGTTGTAAGGTATTGGGTCACCCCCAGATTGCTTTGAGTCATCTTCTGCTATGTCGGACACCTCAATCTGCCATCGGTCCATCATAACTGGTGTTGATCTCTCAAGTTTCTGGAGGGATGAGAAAATAGTCCTGGTAATAAGTGGCCTTAAAAAAATTATAATTAAAATTCTGATTAAAACTCTACATGACAATATATTGTGTGTGTAACTAAGGTTACCAGAACAAATTCTAATATTCTGGTGTTAGAACTTTTTGGTAGATGCTTTCTGCACACAACGCAGAGTGGTGAGGGGGGAGAAATGGTTGCCTAGTGGTGCAAATTCTCAAACTTCGAGCATGTTTCTTTCTGTGGTTACCTTCAGCAGTTTGGGTAAAGATTCTCCCTCATAGCCTCCACCCCACCGAAGGCATCTCGCGAGGTCGTTGCCTGTGCCCAGGGGTACCACTCCCACTGCTGGCTGGCATTCCAGGCGCACCCGATCTGGAGACAAGAAAAGTTGTGACAGATCAGAAATAAGCAAAAGGTTTCTACATTTTGAGCCGACCAAAAACTATGCAGCACTTTTTAAAAATCAATGGGGAAGATGGATATCAATTAAATAATGCGTGGAAAAGGACTATCCAATCGGAGCGCGGTACTTGACTACCAGCCCTATGTAAAGCAGAAAAGAAAGCTTTGGAAGTACCTTCGACCTGAAGACACAGGCCGGATGGCCAGCGAAACTGTCGTCACTCGAAATTAGTAGGATTATTAATGTAATCGTATAATAATGATAATTATTATTAGGTAATATTTGAGGGTAAGGGTTATTATTATATAAACACAAGGAAAAATAAGATATACCCAAGCAATAAGGATCAGTAATACTTCATGATTTTTTTCAAATTAGGTTTTTTCCCCAGGGTCAGATAAAAAATGCACTCTAAGACAGTATGAGTTTTGGTCCCAAAACGACAAATGTCCTATTATTTTTCCATTGTTAGGCAATATTTTTGTAATTCAGGGTCAAAAAATGAACTCCAACGTAGAAGGAAGGTATAAAGTAAGTGAAAAATTCTCTCTCAAAGTGTCGATTACTTCGTAATCAAGGTATAGAAAAAAGTTCCATACGATTTGCAGTTCAACTAGGTATGAAGCCGATCTCAAACAGCAATTAACACTCTTGGAAGTGGTGCTAATAATAACTATCGGTTGTGGAGTGTTTGGTCAATGAGAACACAATGGTCTTAAACCCGAGACCGGAAGGCGGTGAGTAAACATCTAAGGGAGTTGGTGGCTGTGACGCCGTTAATGAAAGACCCGCGCATAGGCCAACCACTCCTTGACGTGGCGCCAGATATTCATCTTGATTCTCTGGATCTCCTCGGCTTACGAGCTAAGCTCGCTCAGCTGAAATCGCGGAGGGGTGACTAACGGAAGCTCTGGCTTGAGAATTCCTAGCCTCACAGACCCCTTCTCCCAGGTACTCCAAAGGTTCAGGGACTCAGAAAATTAATTTCCGCACTTTGCTCACACACGGCGTTGTCTAGCCTCACAATCACACCTTTCCTTTCCGGCTCATGCTCAGCGAAACCCTTATAATTGAGGGCCGGTGGCCTCCTTAGGGGAGGCTCGGAACTGGCGTTATATCCTGGCTTACCCATCGTCTCCAAGACCCATCCGACGGTTCCGTCTCCTCCGCAGCAGAGGACGCGGAAGAACGAGGCGTCCTTGAAGAGCTGCAGACCTGGGGTGGGACCGCCTTTGGCCAGGTTGTACACCTGTCGAGGGTTCAGGAGGTATTGGAACTTCCGTAGCATCCGCGCTCCCTGCCGCCCGCCGCTCTTGGGGTTGATGAACACGAGGAGGGGGTTTGTTCCCGGGGGCGGGGCTACTTGGAAAGACATGGGACCACCCTGCTGCTCCCCGGGCCACGGGAAGCGCTGGTCCTGGGGAGGTACCGGCGTGGCGGGTCCGGACTGAAATTGAAGTCGAGGACTTAAAGAGACTTTTGAGACCAGCCTGCACGTGTGATAAAATATTTTTGTCGTCGAGCGCAAAGTGTGCGCTTGAATTTCGCAGAGCCCGCGCTTTCCTCCGCTACGTATTTTTTAAACAAATTTTGGGAGACGCAATGGTGTCACACTAATGCGACGGATTGACTCCAATGCTATTGTTCGAGAGAAAACTCAATTTTTAATCAATTTAATCATTGAAAATCTTTTAACTTTTAACCTGTTATATTATGTTAAAACTAATTTTTCCTACATTAAACCATGTAATGCAGATCATACTTATGTCAATTCAGCTGCTATTTTTAATTATACACTACTTGTATGTAGCTATTATTCTTTTCATCACCATGATTTGACTTTCTCTACATTTTACCAGCGATACCATTATTTTATTAAAGAAAAAAAATCATGAAGCGATTATCACTTGAATTTATATAAAGTGTATAGGAGTATAATCCTATGATTACAATTGACAATATAAAATATGCGATTGCCTATAAAATAATTTTATTGGGTAGCCTATTGAAGATTATTAGCCAACAGATCGTATATAATCAAAGTAAGGTTTAGGGTTATTGAGAAAGTACCATGAAAGGGTTTTCAATTTAATTTTTTTTAAAATTCCAAGACTTTTCAAGACTAATTTAAATATTCCCAATAAAGCTATTACATTCTTTCGCTTTCGAAACGGTTCATTATGCTCTCCATTGAGTTTTCGTTTGCCACCAGCCCAAACTGTGCCAAATTTAACATTGTTAAACCTCGGATTTAATAATAATTTTCACCGGTCTTCGGCGTACCTTACACTATGAAACAATTTAGAAAATATTTATGATGATTAATCAACATGGGTTTATTTTCGGTGACAAATTATATGCGCTCTTGCAAATCGGCCGTCACTTGCTTTCACTTATCCACGATCTCAGTGATCTTGGTTCCACACCACCCTTGCGGTTGTCCTCTGTGTCTGTTTCGAGTGCCCTTCGTGTTCCGTACAACTCCCTCGGGTCGATGACCGACTCAACCCCGCTGACCCTTCAACCCACCGGTGGAGTTGGTGACACGTCCCCGCCGCCCTCTGCCTTGTTCCGCACGCTGCCCCTCCTCTGGCCGTCCTTGGTCAGGGATCGTCGCCGGTCGAGCACCATCGGGCATATCGCCGTCGGCGGTAGGATGTGAACGCGGTGCTCTCCTAGGTTGCACTCAGGCTTTACCTGCGAAGCGCACCTGTTGTGTAGCTGCAAAGCAATGGATAATGAATAGACGCATGAAATATAACTTGCTACCACCGACCTCGATTATGCTTTATTTTGCTCAAAAACATGATATTAGAAAGAGTACCTCTCTTTTCAACAGGGATTATGTTCGAAGTTAGTGAATGTTTTTTTCCCGAAAGAATGGGCGGAATGACTACAGAAAAAAACGTCAGTGATTTTTGTAGAATATCAAATAATAATTACAGTTAAAGCTAGACTATGTTAGGATTTCAGGTGTTTCAAGAGCTTAGAATCTTTCGAAGTATGGACAGAATTTAATTAAGATGATATTTCAATACATTCGACGTCCAAGGAATACTGAAATCCACGACCTTTATGTTAGCTCATGACAGCACTACTTATCGTACAAACCTGGTGGTTGCATGTGAAAAACACGATCAAATTTGAAAATAACGGACATTTTTAGACCCTATTATAAAGTGAAGAGAATTACGACGATAGTCTCCTGTGTGTTTGGTATGCCATCGCTTCACTGCTGGATTTATGCACGGAAACTCATGGGTCTAAGGATGACAGAAATAGATGAGAGGTTATCATTTTCCTAAAGAGGTTACGTAGTTCAGATGATCTATAAGAAAATGAAAATTATTAAAAAATACCTCTGCCTACGCGTGACTACATTTCGCTCATTTATAAAGGTCGTGCGTCGGTAAAATTTTTATACGACACCGATACCTATATCATTGATGTTTTTATAAAATTCTCAAGTATTGGTGGGACACAATTCCATATAATTAACTTGCCACGGATAAAATAGTGGTGTCGAAAGAAAAAAACCAATGGGGAACAATTTAATATTGGCTTTACCCATATGAAATCCGGATTGGTCCCGTGGGTCAAAAATGGGCTGCCAATTCATTATGTGGGCTCTAAGTGACCCATGACCTCGTGTCCATTTTTACGTTCAAAGTCATAATTCTCTTCTAATCCAAGAAATATATCACAAATAGAGAATATTTGGAAACGCACAGAAGATGATAATTTTAGAGGAATCTTATTAGCAATCAGGACAAGTTTACTTGAAGGTTTGTTTATGGCAAACCATTATGGACGACGAAAACATTCAAATATTTTGCTTGCTCATTATCTTACTCAGCAGATAAATCATTAGCTTTAGGAAGTGGATCGCCAGGATTTTGTTTCGATTTCATCAGGACTTAGTGCGCAGGATATCCTGCGACGGAGTTATCGTCACGTCGGATTCCGGTATTTTCGGCTCGGGATGGGAGGGATATGTGTCGCTCCAGGTTCGATTCGAACTCACCATCATTTGACACCACCTGCACCGCAGACCCGTGATCCCGTTGTAGCTCTTGATCGTCTTCCTGCACTTGGAACATTTCCCGTGGCAGTTGCCCTCCACCCAATGGTGCGCCAGCGTCAGGCCCGCCTTCCGCGACTTCACGTAGGTAGCAATGCAGGAAGCGGGGGCGCGCTGCACGCAGCGTTCGTGCACGGTGTATTTGCAGACTGCGGAGATTACACAGAGGTATACTTTCACAAGACTGATTACAAACACTAAGGATGAATTCTTTATCAAATGGTCGAATCGGACAGAGCATATTTTTCCGTATTAGCGACCACTTAGTCGTCGCTTTTCACAAGAAGTTTTTCATTCAATTATTACTTTAGGGAGTTCAAATTTTCAATATTTTTCATCAGATACTGTTACTACTGCCCTCTCCTTGACCAGGAGAACGATTGACTCCTCCCCAGGTTCTCGATGGTTTCCCTGAAATTGTTCAATGACATTGCTGTTCGAGGAGGTTAAAAATGGTAATTCTTTTTTGAAAAGGATTGGTGTACTTGGTCACAGAATTATGCATTTTACATGCAAATGTCAAATAATGGTGTTTATGGGCACACGGTGTTTCTGTCTCTTCATTGTAGGCTCTTACACTTAATCGCACTCCCCCCCCCCTTCCCCGATACTTAGCTGTTGCCGGGCTGTAAGCCAATCAGAAGCCTCGTTTCCTTGGAGACGGAATCAACAGGAAAAGCACTAGCACTAATGCTGACCGGAAGTTTATCTGAAGTGAAGATGCTCAAAAGATCAGAGCTAGGGTTACCACTGAATTTTAACGTGGTTTATTTACTCATATCTACATTATATTTTACCAAGTGAGCTATTCATAAAAAATTAATTTCTTTTACAACTTTACTTTTAATTTCTGTTCCATTCAGTTTAAAAATTCAGTAGGTAATAATTTTAAATTTACAAGGAATTTATGAGGTGCAAGTGAAATAATTAAGAAGTACTGTATTTTTTCTAGGTTTGCAGTGTATTGAAAAAGAAGTGCAGTGAGTTGCAGGTTTTAAGATCGGCACAAACATGAAAAGATGGTGATGGGATTTCTTTGTCTCCCGCTTAAGTCCTCAACAAAGATGGCGGCAGTGGGCTCGGACTTCAAGCGTCCGTCATATAAAGGTGAGTTCATATTTTATTTTTGTCTCACGAAACAAATAAAAAAACTGGCGTACGCAGACAGTTTTTTAGTTTGTTTATAATTTAACTCTGTAAAAGTTATGTAATCAGTGAATTATAACCGGTGTGAAATTCGTCACGTGATAAATCAATGTACGACATGGACGTTAGTGTTTGAAGCAAAGAGGAGAATATGTTTATAAGCAAGCGCCACGGAAACAGTTATTTGAAACTTAGATTATTACTGGCTGCTAAGCACTGACGCATGATTTAGATTCCACGGACGTTTTAAGAAATTTAGCGCTATTAAAACAAACAGAAATATGTACTTGATAAAATAACGAATTAGACAGGTGTTAGAAGGATTTTAGGAGGCTTCGAGGGATTATTCAATAAAAGATCACCGGGGGAAAATTCTTGCAAATGCACAAGGTTATCACATAATTCTGAAATTTTTAGAGATTCATTGTGACTCACGGCGAGTGCTTCTCGGAAGATTGACCCTGTTGATTGAGAAACGAAGGGCTTTCGTGATGGTAATACTTGGTCTTATTATTTCCTCTTTGTCTTCATCACGCGGAAGATTTAGTCTTTTTAGCCTCGGCGTGCTTTTCGAATGGACATCATTAATCTGCAGGAAATGGTAGACAATTATTGTGAATGACGACGAAGAAATATTAAATTCTAGCGACCGTCGGTGAAAGCACAAGAACGAGCGACTGCCTTTTCAAGTCCCTTTTACACATACTTAGCCAGGGCGGCAGACTAGCGCCCTCTCTTATGCTTCACAACCTATGAATTCAAGAACAGTCAGAAGGACAGAAGTTACGTTTTTGGCGCGACTGCGGTGTGGAGAGAGAAGGGAGAGATTTTTTTTAACCGGCGATAGTGGTTGAATGCGTGGCGCTGGCGATGGAGCAGGGAAATGCGGTGAATGATGTGGAGAAGCAAGGAGAGGCTTTGGGTTCTCTGGGAGGGGAATCGGGGACCACGGGAGGCGCCGTCGGCGGAAGAGCCTTTGATGAAGGGAGATGAAAGGAGCCGACCGACAAGACTGGACGAGCGAAGGAGGTATTTGGCGAGGAGGAGGCGACATGCGGTTTACCGTGGCGACGGAGAAATGAGGAGTAGGGATGTAAGATGTGTGTTTTGGGGAAAGGTGCGGGCAAAGGGTGAGGGTGGAGGTCGTGACCGCTATGGCGGAGGGGGAGTGGAAAGGGTAGAGTGGCCTGGGCCGGTGTATTCCATGCATGAAAGGCACGCCGCGAGTGTTCCTGCGCTCCCAAACGTTGCGAGGACAAAGGGAAATTGCCGTAGGGTGGCTTGAAGAATAGTGGGGATGATTCAGAAAGGAATTACAAGGCCTGAAGAAATTCGCCCGGGGTGAAATTCCTCGAAGATAAAGAAAGGGTACACACACTCAAAGGGTGCTTCGATGAAAGGATTTTATTGTATCGTTTTTTGTCCATATTAAAATTGACTTATAGTTGGGGTCAAATCACAGTGGTCGTTATGTCATCCATTTAACAAGGAGATCCTCTTTCAGTAGAGTTATACACAATAGATAATAGACACCGAAAATACACTCATTCTCCCAGTATAATAAACTACAATATAAAATTAAAATACAGGATGTTGTTGCTGAGAGGTACTAAAAAGTAGGCTAATTAATAAAATGGTTTCAAATGCCAGATATATCAGTATCAAAAAGAAGAGTTTGTCGTGAAAAGACGAACTTGATAACATTTTAACAGTGAACATGTTCAGATTTTGTCATTCCCTTCATTTTTGTAATGTTCAAGATGATAAAAAAGTTTAAAATCCAACGTGATTTATTTAAAGGCAACATGACTTTAAAAAATATGAAATAACGTAAAATATTTTTAAATTCTCAGAAGAAATTGCATCAGAAGTTATAAGATATGAAAATAGATTATCATAGATGCAAAACAGAGATAAGAATTTTTCATGTTAAATATTGGCGCGTTAACGCGTCACGTTGGTTTAGCCAAAGGCGATGCAGGCGAGAGAATATTTAAGTAAAGTAATTTAAGTAAGGTAAGTAATATATAATTAAAGTATAGAAATTTGAAAACTATTGTAACAAGAAATCAAGAAAAGATTATAATCATTAATTAACGCATTACAAAATTCAGGTTGATACAATAGGTACGGTATGAAGCTATGCTGGAAGCGTTGTGCAGGAGGATGTACAGAGTAGTAGGGGCATTAAAAAAAAACTTACGTTTTATTAAGAAGCTTACAAAATTGTGGGAGCAGGTGATAAGAACTCGCGTAAAGTGTAAAGAAAAACCTAGTGAAAACTTTCACATGCGGTGAAGTTTTGTATCGCTTGGAAACTTGGTAATTGAGGCAAGAGGATACGCGTGAAATGGAGGCTTTCAAACTGTGGATGTAGAGTGGGGAAAATAAGTACAGCAAGTACGAGGGTTGCTATTTATATTTATAGCCTTGACAAAACCAAGTGCTTAAGGCGCCATCTGTTGGTTCTATTTGAAAGTTTGACCCTTTTAACGCTAATTTTCTTCAGATCATTTTGTCGTTTTATCATAACTTGTGTTGTTTAGAGTGACTCGAACATTTTGTTTCGGCGAAAACAATGGGGTTAACTCGTGAATACTTTCGTGCGATGATTTTTTACGACTTTCAAAGTGGGTTATCAAGACAGGAGTGCATCGTTCAACTTACTTCCACTTTTAACGATGAAGCCCCATCCCCAGCCAATGCAAAACGCTGGTATAAGGAATTCCATCATGGCTGCCTTTCGTTCAGCAACGAAAGTCGCGAAGGTCATTCAAAATCAGTTGTTGTGCAATAAAATATTGATGCTGTGCAAGAACTTGTAAAGGAAGATCATCATATGAATTATCGTGAGATTGAGGCATTCTTGGGGATTAGTATGACGAGCATCAATAAGAAATTGCATGAACATTTAGCTGTGAAAAAAATTTGTTCGCGTTGGATACCGCATAATTTGACAAAAGCTCAAAAAGATGTTCTTGTCAATTGGTGCAAATAAATACTCAAGAAATAAAATCGCGGTGCATCAAAAGCTGTGTATAATATCTACCGAGGTTATGATTTTGGATCTATGCCTATACGAGCCCGAAACAAAACAGCATGCACACTGTATGCACGGGTCTTCCAAGACGAACCAAATCCGACAAAAGTGATTCGTGCACGGAACACATCGAAGCAAATGATCGCCTGTTTCTTAGGAATATGACAACCGTACTGTTAGAACAACGTAGAACCATGAATTATGAATAGTACACGAGCATTTGTTTGCCAGAAATGCTTGGTGAAATACGGAAAAGGAAGCGGCAACGAAGGATCATTCTTCATCATGACAATGCAAGCTCTCACAGATCGGCTGAAACAACGACCTATTTGACTGGCCAAAACGTCGAACTGATGGGTCATCCTTCGTAAAGCCCTGATTTAGCACCAAATTACTTCTTTTTATTCCTGTTCATCAAGAAAAGTTACGTGGCTTACGTTTTTCGGCGCCTGAAGAAGCCGTTGATGCATTCAAAAACCATGATTTTGGAGGTACCTCAATCGGAGTGGAAAAACTGTTACGGAAATTTGTTTGAGCGCATGCAAAAGTGTATTGATTATCATTATGAATACTTCGAAAAAGCAATAAAGCCATTTTCTGCAATAAATTACCCTCTTTTTTTTTGGCTGAAAATATAAATAGCAACCCTCGTATAAGATCAAGAATAGCTCGTGAAGAGAAGAAACGATATTGTGTGGCATGCGATGTATTTTTTGCATATTCTTCTTTATAAGAGTCTTCCGAATGTCATGAATTAGTAAAATAGACGAATGAAGTTATAATCGCCAGAAGAGTAAGAGGGAGATTAGAATAATCATTCGGCATGGACACGAGGGAACATTGCCCGACAAAGCGAAAAATTTGTTGCTAGATCCACGAAAGGATGCAAGCATTCTCGTTTCTCGCTTTACAGAATTTACCAGTGCATTTTTCTAGCGTCGATTAAAAAATTTTGATCGCGATTATATAGAAACATGTCAATATTTATATATTTTCTTTAACTTTATGAATAGCCGATGCAACTTAACCAAAACTACGCGTTAACTCACGGTAAGACGGGAGAAAGTTTACGTGTAATCAAATCGGAGAACTTGAAGCCTCTCTGTCAACTTCCACTTCGACCGTCCTAGCCCTTCTGATGCATCTCGTAGGGCCGTAAAACATTTCGGTTTCCACCCGATATCTATGATCATTTGTATTTAAAAGATTTTAAAAATCTGTCCCCAATACAAACATATGGTCTGAGGTGGAACTTTAACACCGGTAGGAATTTTAACACTGCTCTTGGGGAAACCAGAAGAGAAGACTTGCACTTTTTCTGGGATAGTCGACATGGTAAACAAAAAATTGAAAATTGAAACCCAAATCTTTAACCGGTTAAGTCCTGAATTATTATTAATAGCACGATTGATGTAACTCGTTATTTCCAATGTCCTTGATTTGTCATTATTTTAGAAGATGATTAGTTTATTTGGTTAATGCAGCTGTACATACTTATTAAAACTATGTTCCACATTTGTAAAGTATCCGGTGTTTTCTTGGTATCGAAAATGTACACATATATATTTGATAAAAATAATAATTTTAAGACAGTTATGGATGTAAAGAATTGAAACAATTTAGGAGAAGTGATTTAAAAGAGTTCTGGATTGCCAATTTTCATAAGGGTCAAGTTTATAGGCGGTCAATTTGAATTAATCGAACACATTATGAAATTATTAATTTTTTTATGAATAAATGAACCCATAGCAGAATTTCTCCCTACCTTTATTGAATAGTTAAATTATCACTTAACCCTCTTTGTTGCACTTCGTGCATGTCGTTAATGGATTTATAAGGTTGAAGCCAAGCAAGTAACTACATAGTCCTTTCTCCCGATTATCCATTTTTCACTTGAATTTTATAAAACTCATAGGGACAATCCTTTACCAGACAATTTCGCTATCGCTCAGCATTTTACTAGCACTGGAGAGCAGGCAGTTGAAGTACTGTTAGGACCCAGTACGAGTTCGTCCGAGCTGGGTCTGGGAAAATATAAGCCGGGGAGTGCTCTGGGGAGAACATGACTCAGCATTAGGGAAGTAGAAGGAAGTGATGATGCTCACGAATGACCGACCCACTGGGAAATGTTTTTTTATGGCAGTTCGAGTCACAGGGGAGGAGAGAGAGAGGGTCACTCACAGACACAGCAGAGGCCCTTCTTGCCCAGGCCGACGAGCATGTTGAGACAGAGGTTGCAGTAGGCCGGTTTGCTGAAGTGCTTGAGGCGCCACAGGTGGTTACCGTCTTCTTTCACGTCCTGCGAAAGAGAGACGGGAAAAAATGGAGAGGGGGGGAGATTTTTGCGACTTCGATCGGATCCCCTTAATTGGGGGCTTAACGAAAGCTGACTCTTTTTCCAATCCCTTTTGATTGCAATCCATGGGAAGAGCATTCAAGCCAGTTTGGAGTGTAAGAAGTCGGGCAAAGAACTTTCCACGATCCGGGAGAAATCTTCGTTTCTCCTCTTACGACTGTATGCGTGGAAAAGGATTTATCTCAAAACGCCCCGAGACACCGGTCTTGTTAACCATTTAACATCTCTTTTGTTTTTAAGTAGATAAATTTGTTCGCTTTTCAACCAGTTGTTTCGACTAATATTGTCAAGAAAAAAACAGCTAAAGGATCTTGTAATTTGCATTAAAGAGCGAACAGTTCCCATATAGTGAATTGAAATATGTTGCCAGTTGCTAAAGTATGAAAGTCGCTACGCAATTTATTCATGCAATCCTCCATTTATACTTGAATTTCGTTAAACACATGATTTTTACGTAAATTTAGACTGTGGAGTACGATCTCAAAACTGTTCACCAATTCGTCATTGGATTCTGTGATTCATTCAATGAATCAAGACTAAAGAACACATTAGAATCGAGCATAAACGTGCGAGGCATTTTTGTTAGAGCCACTGGTGTAAATGGTTCGTTATTGGTTTATTTGAAAATTATCATTTTAAAGTTTTGAATCCAATCAGATCTTTATTAATTATTAAAAGACGGCATAATTGATACAAGTCTTGAAAATAACTTTTTAAAATTACTTCATTTACTACTAACATAATAATCTTATTGAAGAAAAGGCGTTCGGCTACTGTACGATTTTTCTTATGCCATCACATTCATCGGTTAATATTCTTTCAATATTTCAATAAAGACGGTCACATAGTAATATTGGGAATTCGAAACTTTTCCATACACGTATTTTTTTCTTGAAATTTGTCTGGTTTTATTGGAAAATTAATGAATACGCAATATATCTATTTATTTATATAAAAGGGGATTGTGGTAGTCTACAGTAATCTTATAGCTAGATTTATTTCTTTCCAGAAGAATTTTCCTCACTTATAAAACTATCGTTTAAGAAATGATACTAATGGTGGATGTATAACACTCATGTTATAGATGCGGTTAATAGGCAACATCTTGTACCATAAATTCAATACCCACCATGCGGAGGACGATAGTTAAGGATTTTGTCCTGTCCAGAATTTCTAGGTTTGGACCAGCTACACACTATGATTGCGACGGTGCAATTAGACTTGTTTATATAAGAGTAACCATTATTCAAGCCTCTTTGACAGACAGGTTCGTGCGTTACCTTCCCTAGTAAGTAGTTTAAGTAATAATGCAGTATGAGAAGAGGATTCGGTCATTTCATTGCTTTATGGAAAACAAGGAAACGTTTATGGTTGAAAAAAGAAGCTGAAAGTAGCAAATGTCGACCTTAGCGTTATCTTCCCTACAACATTGTAGTGAAGGAATTTTCTGTAAACTATTTGAGTAAACGAGAAAGATTCTTACAATTCATAGGTTATTTATGTGTAATTATAAACCTACGTACCTTAAAAGACTATTTCCTCGGTATTCCATTTTTTATGGTGACGGTATTCCGGTTTTATGGTGTATTTCTTATTATTCAGCTCGGTAATTTTTACCCTCACATTAAATTGAGCTCAAAGAGATTTATTTACGTTTGTGCCTATTGATTATTTCAGGCTAAAGTAGAATATACTGGTGACGAAAAAGTTCTCGCGTCAACTCAGGATATAGTTTCTGACACTGAAATATATATTTTATTTTTTAAACACAAGTGGATCTTTCGCTGCTAAGACGCCCACCACATATCATGGAAATTCCCTCTATATTTAGATATTTTTTTCTTTGCGAGCATGGAAAATAAGGAGCGTACTTTGTTTTGAAGATTAATTCAATTATGAAATAAACATGAAACGAGAACCCCTGCCGTTATTCTTGAAACAGCCAAGAAGTGCAGTGGGCCCTTGAAACGCTGAAGATTAAACTCATGAAAAAGGGCGTTTTAAGTTCGTACAAGTGATTTAGGGGGTACAATGCGACGAGTGGCTGGGTTAAGACGAGGTTCCGGTTTGGTAGAAGAGGAGAATTACGCGTGGGACGTGTGTGCCCCACGTATGTTATTACTTCCCGTCTCCACCGAGGTGAGAAATGGGGAATGTAATGGGACGGGGCAGGATGAAGCTAAAGTAGGGAGGGGAAGGGCGGGGTAGGATTAAAGGGTAAGAAATACGGTGAGGCCGTGTGGGTGGACAAAGCACCGCGCGTAACAAATATCTTATAATCGAGAGGAATTGTATTTTAAAAATGAATTCCCTTCCTTCTTAAGGTTGTTATAGTACATCATAGTCTTTCTTTTCTGTTGGAAAGTTTTCATCTGCTCAATCTTTTATTAATTGTGCTGATTTTTCTATAATCTACGATATTGAGTACAAGAAATGTTTCTAAGCAAAAAAATTAAGCGTGATATTATAGCTGAAAAATAACTGTGACTCTGAGCATCTCGGCTGCTCTATGTAGTGCTCTCTTTAAATTACTTTAAACTGTTTTACGTGTTTACAGACGCAACGTAGGTTATTCAATATAAATAGCGTAATCAATGATCGGCACACCTTGCTGCATACCAACCACCATTTTTTCATGATGTATGATTCTTTCGTAATTGTGGTATTTTGAAGGATTATTATTTAGGTAATCTACCGGTTAAGGTAGGTTTTTGGATGGACACAACTATCAAATAAACATTTTGTAACTCCCCACCTAGCAAACTAATCTATATCAGGTCCCTCTTCATCTCGGTGTACTTCTTTCCTCCCTTCATCCCGTCCAACATCCCTATCCTGTTCCTACCCTTACCACGCTTGCCCAACATTCTCCCCTCTATTACCCTCTTCAACATTCCACTACCGCTCAATACGCCTTTCATCCATTTTTCCTGCCTCCATAGGATTTCTCTCAACAAACCCCTCTCCTCCCCCACCATTTCTAGTACTTCCTCATTTGTTTTCCTTTCGGTCCATTTCACGTTCTCCATTCTTCTCCATACCCACATTTCAAAAGCCTCCAATCTACGTCTATCCTCCTGCTTCAGCGACCACGTTTCCGCGTCGTACATAGCTACGCTCCATATCAGAGTTTTTACGAGTCTTGTCTTAACATCCCTACTCAACGTCCCCGTCATCAACTCCCTCCTCTTTGAGAAAGCCTCCTTGCCTAGCGCAATTCTTCTCCTTACGTCCCTACCACTTTGACCGTGTTGGTCCAAAACACTTCCGAGATATGTAAACTGCTCTACCTGCTCTATTCTTTCCCCGCCTATTTTAATATTTAGCTTAGCCTTTTTGTTTCTAGAAAATCGCATAACCTTTGTTTTATTAATATTGATTCTCATCCCATATTTATCGCACTGAACCTCCAATTCACTCAACAATGCTTGCAACCCCTTGGCTGACTGAGCAACTAATGCTTGATCATCAGCAAACCTAACCGATTTTACGAATTCCCCTCCGACTTTCATTCCTACCTCCAGTTCTTCCCATGCCTCTTTAATCATTTCCTCTAGATATACGTTGAACAGTACCGGTGACAATGGGCAACCCTGCCTTACACCTCTTCCTAACACTGCCCATCCGGACTCTCCGTTCCCCACTCGCACCTGAGCAGTCTGAGACATGTACAGGTTGCGGATCAGTCTCCTGTCCCTCCAATCCATTCCTATTTTCTGCAATACACGCATTAATTTTTCCCAATTCACTCTATCAAACGCTTTTTCGAAATCTACAAAACAGGCAAAAACGTCCTGATTGTATTCTATATTTCTCTCGACTAGTGATCTCATTACTGCAATGGCATCACGCGTACCTCTTCCTTTCCTGAACCCAAACTGATCATCCCCTAAGTAATCATTTGCCTTACTCTCTATCCTTTTGTTGATGATCCTGAGAATAACTTTAGCTGCGTGGGATATCAAACTTATTGTTCTGTAATCCTCACATGACGAAGCCTTTGCCTTTTTTGGAATAGGAACTAACACCGATCTCACAAAATCTTCCGGCCAGATTCCTTCCTCATAGATACTACGAATCAGTCCATATATGGCCTTCTTCCCACCTTTCCCTAACCATTTCAACATTTCTACAGGAATATTGTCCACCCCCACAGCCTTGTTTGCTTTCATCTCCTTTAATGCCCTTTCTATTTCATCGTCGAGTATGCCTGGACCTAAGCTATCTTCTTCTACCTCATGTTCCTTTTCTATGTCTAACCTTGTCGGCCTAAGTTCTTTACCATACAGTGTTTCTATATATTCCTTCCATCTCTCTTGGATTTTTCCTGGTTCAACTATTATCTTACCCCATTTATCTTTAACTGTTAGCACAGATCTTGCCTTCTTACTTCCCGATAATAACTTAACCTTGCTGTATAGAGCACCAATTTCACCCTTCTTCTGTAGACTTTCCATATCCTCGCATTGCGTTTTCCACCATTCTTCTTTTGCTTTATTTGTGGCCCTTCTCAATTTATTGTTTAACTCTTTGTACTTCATTTTGCCTAACTCTGTGTTTACATTTTTCCATCTTCTTCTCTCATCCATCTTTGCAATCATCTCATCCGTTACCCATGGTTTCCTTATCCTTTTCCCGTTAACGGTTCCTATAGTGTCTTTAGCGGCTTCCAATATCCCTTTCTTGATACATTCCCATTTTTCTTCGATAGCACTCAGTTCTTTACCGTCATCCATCATTTTCTCTACAGCCTGCTGATACTCCTTCTTCGTTAATTCATTTACTGCTTCTAAATTCCATTTTTTAACCCGCCGCCCTTGCCTTATCTTCTTGAAACGAACATTACATTTCATAACAACTAAATTGTGGTCAGAGTCCGCATCCGCTCCTGGGAAACTGTGCGAATTTATCACACTGTTCCTAAACCTGTGCCTAACCATAATATAATCTAACTGATACCTTTCTGAGTCACCTGGCATTTTCCATGTATACCTACGCCTTTTGTGGTGTCTAAACCATGTGTTGGTGATGACTAACCCCAGTCTCCTGCAGAATTCAATTGCTTTCTCTCCGCGTTCATTCCTCGTGCCTAACCCATAGTCCCCCACCTCACCACCATCTCTTCCTTCGCCTACCGTCGCATTCCAATCCCCCATCACTATTAAATGTTTCCCTGCAGGAACACTCGCGATGATATCCTCTAACTCATCATACATCCTATCGACTTCTTCCTCCTTGTGGTTGCTCGGTGGCATGTATAGCTGAATAATGACCAAGTTCGTCGGCTCTGCTTTAATCTCTACTAGTAAAATTCTATCTGTCGCTTGCTCTATGTTGACTACGCTTCTTCCTACCCCTTTATTTAAAATTACGGCAACCCCTCGTTGACTCTCGTCCCCGCCGCTGTATATTACTCTATAATTGTCACTCCAGTAATCCCCGCTATCCTTCCATCTCACCTCGCAGAGGCCTAAAACATCTATGTTACCTCTTTCCATCTCTCGCTTAATATTTTCTAATTTGCCTCTCTTTGAAGGATTATCACCCTTATTTTTGGCAGTACCCGATTTGATTAAAAACGCCAGGTACCCGATGTACTTATTCTCATATGTTCCTCCTCCACTTGAGGTTGCAGAAATTTTCACTTTCCTTTCGGGACGATGCTTCGAGAAATTTAGATTTATCTAAATAAATATGAATAACGGTGCTCGGATTATTAAAAAAACTAGTTTAACGCACGTTACTGCTTATCCCTAAATTATCCCAAATTTACTTGGGACTATCCAGTCAGAAAATCATTCTTGATTAATAAAGTTGAATGCAAATGGATGTTCCCAAGCGCAGATTAAGGAAAATAAATTTTTTAATGTTTAAAATAAAAATTAATTATCCAACCATTTTCATGTCCCGACATGAATGCAACAGCAGGTGCTACTTCTGATTAGCTTAAAAGTTCTATGCAGTGAAAATTCGTCCATATATCCACGTCAACTGATTGTAAATTCGTCCATTTATTTCAACGATCTTATTCCGGTGGATAGTATCAGTAGCACAAATATTTGCAAACTGAAAATGACTATTAATTTAGTGTATAGAAATAGAAAATGTATCGAGGCATACGGAAGGCACCATTTGAAGATATACAAAAAATTTTTAACATAGAACGAAAACAATGTTTTTTTAAAGTGTGTACATTTTTGGCTGTCATGTTCTAAAAATTTTCAATTCATTAGATGTCCCTAATCATGTTCTTTTTAAATTTACCCACCACTCTCATCATTGTATTGTTTCGCTTCCCTCATATTGAGTAGTATCACTGTATAGTTATTCTTCTTTGCCGGGAGATCGACGTGGTTGGAGGACTTTTGATGGAAGTGGATGAGGGCGAGGAAAGAGAAAAAGTGAAAAGAAGAGAAAACTGAGGCATGAGACGGAGGGAATTGAGAGAGGAAGAGAGAGAGAGAGAGGCGGAAGTAGATGGTACGATAGTAGTTTCCTGTGCTGCGGTTCGCGGGATACGCCTGCATATTTCAGTTACCTCCCGAAAGGATTTATATCCATTGTATTACTCCAAAACTCACGACCCTTCCTCTCTTCCATGGGATTTACTCGTGGCGGGCGGCGTGGCGGCACCGTCTCCCTCCCGCCTCCCTATCCTGATCTCTCTCCTGCAGAAAAGGGTATGTTCGTGTTCCAATTTGTTATGAAGAGAAAACATAGATTATTAACGCCCAATATTTTCTGTCGAAGCCGAAGAAAAATGTGCGGGGGGGAACCAAGCTGAAAAGCTTATCACGCCGGACGATTGTTTATTTTTTTTGACTTTCAAAATCAATGCACGGTACGAACTCGCGGGTGCTCCATGCACACCCGGAAACCATTTTTAAACTTTTTTTGTCCCCCTAGTCTGGATCGCAAAGCAAACGGAACGTTTTCACGATTCTGATTTAATAACCGATGGTTATTTTTTGCAAGCTCAATATTTTTTCCCACAAATGCGGAACGGAGTGCACGCAGTCGGTTTTCATTGGTTCGCAATTTCTGAACACCAACACCGCTGTACTGATGTCACAGTCTTGGGCGGAAATTTTGTTATTATTTTTGGGTAACTCAGTGCAATTCATTAAATGAGTGAATAACGGTGGAGTCCAAGGATGGAGCAATTTTACTCATCCACACATCTGACTCATGCTTTAGATGATGGAAAAGGCAATGAGAAACTTATGATGGCAATTAAGATGGTGAAGGAAACTTTTTTTTGAGAAAGAGAGGATTAATGACTAGAAACTTGAGGAGAAATGAAAGAAAAAGATTAATACTACCCACATCGTAATAAATATAACACCGCACGCTTATGAAATGAGAAATGAGAAGGGAAGATGAGCGGAGGGCTATAGGATATTTGTTTGGGAGAGGTTGAATGGAATTGAGGGAAAAAAACGGAGACATATTATATTAGGTGAGGAGATCGTGGGACATAATATATGGGAGAGGCAGGAAAAATGGATTCGAGAGCGGAAGTTGTCATTGGAAAGATGTGATGAAATTAAGTAGGTGGGGAAAAAGAAGAGATGTTAGATTACGCGAAGGAGTTTGGGGAAATGTAAGTAATGGATACGGTAGTGCTACTTGAGAAAGCGCCAAAACATTTCGCAAGCCTAATTTTTTTCTTAATGGCTGTTATTCAATGCCATTTGACGACTTCCTGCTACTGAAAGAATAATTACATAATTATTTCAAAAAGTGGGTTAAAAGATATGGATTCTGTGCTTTTAGTAGTTTAAAATGAATTTCTGAAGCACGGCCATTCAAAATGTCATTATTTTGCTGTCGTATATCAGCATTACGCAAATTCAAACACTATAGATAAAGTATAAGGAATAAAATATGACAATTTACCCTGAAATTAATTTATTAAAATTGCAATAAGGAAAAATTATTTAAGTATAAACACTAGATGTATATAACAAGAAAACGTACGTATTTTCTTCAAATAGGTATAAACCCATATAGACCCCCGTATCATTTTCTCATATCCAGTATAATTTCGTAATCCCTACATAGATTGATATAATAATCATACTACGTTCAATCGTCGCTATTACGCTATGAGATAACTATGCATTTTTTATCCGATAAACATTGAATTATTGAACGCAGTTTTGGATGTCCAATAATGACCAGTAGTTTGTAAAAATAAAGAATATTTCACAATTCATGGGATTTGATATTTTCACGACTATATTATATTTTACCAGTCGGATTCGTTATTAGTTGCATATGTTATGTAGATATAGACATATGTCTAATTCTCTATAAAGATTGCTAAAAAAAGAAGTCTACTGAAAATTCTTTTCATAAGAAATGAGAATCTCGTTGGCCATATTTTAAGATCCAGCGGCCTAATGGAGTCGGTAGTTGAAGTAAAATTGAATTGAAACACCGCAAAAAAGTGAAACAAATGCAACGGACGAAGAGGTGGCATTTAAGACGCACTACGTATGAAATGAAGAGTCTACAGGAAAAGAGAATGGATTGCAGTCACGAGAATATTTGTATCACAAACGGTTTCTGATGATGTATTATCAGTATAAATGTACACCCCCACAATCATTTGTAATGCTTAAGATAACCTCGTCTTTCACGGATATTACTTTCACCAAAATATTATCAGCGGGAAGGTGACATTCACACGTAACAGCGGTCCAAGTGTTGAAACCATTTGAGAAAAATGTATCATCAAACTAACCAGGAGGATGAGGTTAAAAGGGCAAAAGCACCGGGTTGTCGGAGAGTTTTAGAGGCCTCTGCTACGAGCACACGTGATGGAGACTGATGTTCTGGTGAGCGAGAGAGGAAAGGGTGCGGTAGAAGAGAGGAGGGAAGAGAAAGCCTGGGAAAGACGGCGAAGCGCAGGGGGGGGGGGGAGGACGGAGGTAGAGGGCGAGAGAGATAGATAAATTAATTCGGTTAGGGTGAAAAACGGGATGTGCGAGAGTTGGGAGTCTAGTCGCTGAGCCGCGGCCGGAGGACCGTGGAGTTAAGGTTTAGGGATTAGGAAAGTGAAAGGATAATGGGTCGAGGATGCACTGTCGGTCTGCGTTGCAGCTGAATAAGCGATAAGCGGTCTGGGGAGGTGCTGGGGTTTTGTGGTTGCTGGGAAAAAAGGCAATGGTGGGAGTGAGCTGCATCTGAGAGAGTGCTGCGTGGTGGGGAAAGAAAAGAGTTCCGAGAGCAGTGGTGGACGGAGGGACGTGGGGAGGAAGAGGCGGAGATATTTAGCACGTCACCGGACCCATTGTGGTCCACCCACTTCCTCTCCTCATCAATATTCGACGATTCTTAGCGTTCGCCTCGGGTACCAGCTCCTCCTTTCTCCAAGTACTTCATTCCCTTCTCATTGAGGGTATCCTTCTATTTCACCCTCATCTCCTCCTCTCTATTCTTTCTTGTGACCAAAGGGTAAATCCTGCGCTCGCTACCTCTTTTTATGATGTAATGCCAATCAAGAATGGATAAATCTATGCTACGAACGGCTGCGGGAACCACCAGGGGGGTTTCATTGATAAATGGATATTTTTAAAGGATAAAAGAAAACATCGTGGGCGTGTTGAATTGATTTCCTGCGGGTGCCTCATAATACCCTGTCGAAGTCAGCCCGTTGTAATAGCAAACAAAGGGGGTGCTATTTGCTTTCCAATGGTTAAAGGGATAACAACGACGAGTTAAGAGTAAAATAAGAGAAAGAGAGGCGGGAAGAGAGAAAGAGAAGGTCGGATTTATTTTTGCTTGGGAACAAACATACCGGAGGGAAACATAAATGAGGAGAAATTCGGCGTTGACACAAATCCAACGTAATTTAAGCTTGTAATTTAACGAGAGTAATCAATTAACTGACTGTTCAATATTTTCATAATATGTAGGGTGTATTACCCTTAAGGTATTATCATAAACGTAGAAGTAACCAATATGCCAAAGAAAAATAACTTCATCCGCATGGAATCTAGAATCGCTCAGGGAGACTGGGATGCTAGTACGAGCTCGTACACATACTACCAAATCATTCACGTAGAATATCGAATAATTTAAATATTAATCGAGAGAATAAGTTTCTTTAAGTCACTTAAAACCAGGATTTTCGTTACATTGCGTAAAGAGAACAGCGTGAAAAGTATGCATGTATGTAAATACGTGTTAATTTCCTCTTCAATATTGCGTTCTCCATTTCTATCTGAAGGCAGATTTAAATTTAAAAAAACAGAAGTCCCTTTCCTCATTGACCAATGGAAATTTATCATTGGCTATGGGGAATCGACGATGGGCTTAACGATGTTCGGGTAATTATCTTGAGGTCTCGTAAAATATACCATCCGAATTCGGAAATTATTACCCAGTCTTGTTGCCTGATTACTGTGGAGTGAGGCGCTGCTACTCTCCTCAGTAACCAGCCCGATGGTCCTTTTCCTGCTCTGCTTCGAATACCGCGTTCGAACTGCGGGGAATTGAAATGATGCAATGTATTTTTTTCGCGTTTTTTTCTTCCCTCGCCTATCTGCGCCTGACTCGATTTCTCTGTGGTGAAGTCCTTGAAAATTACCACGTCGGGTCACCTACCTCCGCGCGCGACGGAGAGAGGCCCGTGACGAAGAGAAAATAGGCGACAGAGAGGAAAAGGAGCGAGAATTTTGGGGGGGGGGGGTGGCAAAGGAGGGGGATGAAGGGTGGGAATTGGAAAGTAGGTGGAGGGAGATGGGAGAGCAGGGCTCACGAAGTGAGAGGAAGAGTTTGAAAGAGGTTTCGGGAAGGTGGAGAGGTCGAGGAGAGAGAGAGGAGGGTCCAAGGGATTGGAGGCTTTTCGGGGAGAGGCGAACGGAGAGGGAGAGAGAAGGTCACGACGAAGAAGGGGCGAGGTGGAATGGAGGGAGGGAGAGAGGTCGTCCACGACCCGCCCCCTACATTAAAGGGGTGGGCGGGAAAGAAGAGCGTGGGATTAAATTATAGCGGTGGGCTTTTTAAAGGCTTGTCAGCAGAGGAGGTTATTAACGACCGATGGGGATTAAGGCGGGGTTATGGGAGGCTGCGTCACAGAAACTATTCTTCCCCGAGATTCAGAATTTTTTTCAACAGCTTTATATATATGTATTTTTAGTTACGACTCGCGCTCCCGAGGCGTGAACTCGGTCCCTGGTCCATGTGGGTGCACGCATACGTGTGAATGCTCTACGTTCCGTCGGTGACGAGGGAGTGATAGTTACATACTATTGACGAACATGTAAAATATGCAAAGCTTCCTTTCCCACACTTGCAATCGAGTTCCCATTTCATTGAAAATTTTGCGGTGAGCGTAAAAAGGTGAATGAAATAGGTGGTAATTTTTTTTCCTCTTCCTCAGATTGGGTCGTCGGCGGGTCAGGTATTTTTTTTCTTCAGCTTTGTGCTTGCGGCTTTCCATCTAAGCTTGTTTGTGCTTTTTCAGTGGACGGGTGCGAAAAAAACCGGAGATAACTTCCGTGGCAAAAAGCATCGGGATATAGTGGAATGGGCGTGGAGAGGCATCGCAGAAGAGAATTTTAATATATCTCCAGATGTTTTCTTCTATTTCACTCTCGATGAATATTAATTATCCGGTGATTGAACATGTAGGAAGAAAATTGGTGATAGACAAATCATTGCTTTTTCGGGGCGAAATGACGCATTTTCTGTCGCTCATCGCATTTGCAGATCGAAACTGAGAGTATTCCTTTGGAAGTTTAGGCAAAATAATAGAAATAAAAAACGATCTTAAGGATTTTTATTACGTTTGAGGAAAAAGTTAATAGAAAATTAATCATACAGCGTTTTTATTTTGGTGTCAAATGTTTGAGGCGCTTAAATTATTTCCTAGAAATTTATTCATATTTAAAACTTTGGATGTTAATTCTAGCTCACTAGTTGGTAGAGTAAAGGTTTCAAGAGTATACATGTAAATGCAAACCATACATTGAATTTTCCATTTAAAAGATTAGCCACGTAAAAACTCTTAGATTTTAAGTTAAAGCCTTAGAAGAAAATTTCATGGCGAGTTACAAGACTTTGATGAAAAGAGTGTTTATCATTTCTGGAATTTTAACTTTTATTCCGCAGCCGAGACGATAGTACTTGAACAGATCAAGTTGGCTTCAAAATACAGAGCCTTTAAATATTTACCCAACTAAATATTAAAAGAGAACCCGAAATTTTAAATATCATTTATGCATATACGTTACATTTATGGGTATTATTGTAAACAGATAGAAACCGTGCCAATCTCCCACTTTAAGGGCATTACACAAAATTGCCATACTAAGTGTATTTCCGTTTATTCCACTGCTCACGTCATTGACAAGTTTTATTCTTGATCCGACTTCAGCGAGACTTCAGAGAGACGCATTTCACGGCTCAGTGGAATTGAATCGATCTGCATAAGTCTTCCAAATGGGACCTCAGGCAGCTCGCGCCGTTGAGAGGAAGTTTTTAATGCTCACTCTGTTTTTCTTTCACAGTCCGGGGCTCAAATCTTTTTCGTGGCCACTTCTCTTCCCAGGAGCTAAATGAATCAGATCTTTCGCTTTTCAGAGTGAGGGAAAATGGGAGGGGGCAGATCGAGCTTCATTTTCGTGAAGATTTCGTTGGAACATCCTCAAAACTGTGAAAACGAGGACTACTCAGCAGTCGACGAGTGCAAGAGAGGACAGAGAGAGAGGGGGGGGAGAGAAAGGGGTGGATTTTCATTTTAGAACATTGGTTTTAAGCTGGTAAAGGAACGAGGATTCGGAGTAGGTGTTGGAAAGGGCTCAGAATTAACATGGATGATGGTTTAAATGGAATTTCGAGATGTACGAATGCAGATGGTGAGGTATGTGCGGAGAATCTGGTTCTAGTGATTTATGAATCTTACTCTCCTCTTGTAACCACCTTACATCCCTGAATGTACTTGGAAAAATATCTGAATATATGCGAACATCGTTGTTAAAAATTGTACCATTCGCGGATCAGCGGATATATATTCGCGGAAACTTGTAACGAATCCTTTATTTGAGGAAATGGAAGAAGTGTAAATCATACTATCTGTAGACATCAGACAACGTGAGATAAAAGAGTTTACAGCGATATTAAACGTGCAAAAATTCATCGTTATGATGGTTTTTTATGATTATCGTGTCATAACCATTAATAGGAAGGATGGTTTGATTAAGAGATGTGCTCTTTGATCACCGCACCTATTAGACGATATGCCTAAACCCGTGTACTTTACATATTAGCTAAGCATACGGTTCTTTCTTCCACGAAATTTTATGTACGGACACGCTTTGAAACGCACGTAAGATAGAATGAGGGATGACTGTGAACTGCTTTGGCAATTACTAGCAGAAGTGTATACAGCGTCCTGGGTATGGCACTTGTTTTAATTAATGGCACGGTTTAATACTATGCCTTAGTACTCGATAATTTGAACGAATTTATTATCAGGTTTCGCCAAAACAAGTTTATATGTCCTTAAAGAATGAGAAAAAATTAACCGTGATACGCAAATGGAGTATTAGTGACATGAGTGAGCCCAGTGGGTAGAGCGCTGGACTACTGGCCGTAATGTCTGAATACGATTCTTGGGTAAGCCTTTCCGGATACCCTCAGCTTTACCCAAGCTGCGTGATTTTTCGTGTTCCAAATCTTCCGGGGAAAACATGGATGGCACAAGAAAAGGAACTGGCCTACTTATCCTAAAATGTGGATTTCACATGCCGTTGGGCTTGATATTGAATCAGCTCTATCCTCAACTATCAAATTCACCTTCGGATTGACAACTGTTGTGATACTATATAGATGATTAAAACGGACGTGAGCCAAACGTACGTTAAGAAAAGTTTGGACGAAAGAAAGGCAGGAGGGCGGTTATTCCCTACACCACCTACTTTATCTTGGATAATTAACCTGGAATTCAAATCGAAGTTCTTTGGGTGGAGTAAAAGATTTCTAACCAGTGGAAGCATAAAAGCACAGATTTATTTCGTAATCATTATTATGATGCAGCGACAATGGATGCTCTTGAAGGAGCCTTGGAAAATGAAACATTTGTGAAAGTCTATAAACCGAATAATTATGTAAATGGACTTGTTATGTGGACAACTGGAGAAAGATGATAGACTTGAAACTGAAGATGGTTAATGCAAAACGTAACGAGTAATGAGGGAAAAATGTGTAAACATGAGTGGAAAAGAAAAAGAGTCAAAGCGGGCATGGTAGAACCGGTGAATGGAAAGTAATGTTTCAGCATTAAACAACACCCAAGATTCATATTCATCAATTCACTGTCTTTTCTACGAAGATCAATTTAAAAACGTATTGTAGTACGCAGAAATTTACCAATGCACACTAATTTCGCTTCCGAACGATGGGCGTGTGATAAAAATTTTAGATATAAAATTGGCAAAAAACGAGTTGGGCACTTGGAAATAACGAAGATTTATCTTTTCAAAATTCAGTTAATTATCATCGGATTAATTGCAAAGGCTTTATGATTTATATAGGTAATTAATTATATATTCGCACTGTTCTCACTATCGTTTTCACTTATTTTCAGGTGTACTCAATGCATTACATTTTATGCCTAGCAAATACACCAGTATCTTTATGAAAGTGAGCAATGAATATTTACTCAAATATCGTACATTACCCTCCCATGGACTACAACCTTGTCGTGGTGGAAGGGCTTGTGTGTTCCGATGACCCCTAGAGCTGTGCTGGCGGGAGTAATAATAATTACTCCTGGAAGGGTCACCCATGCCAGATAGGTCGAAGGTTAGGAGCCAGACGAAAGGTAGTCCACGCAGCGTCTGTTCCTCAGTGAGGCGGCTGCAATGGCGTCTGACCCCAGTGGGGCGGCCATTAAGTGATGGTGTCACGTTAAAAACACTATTGAGGAAGGCAACGGGAAACCACCTCAATTATCATTCCCAAGAAAATATGATGGACGCAAAACAGAAATTGAGTCCTGGCAACTGCGGGACTCGGCCCAAGGGGCCGTGTGTCGTGCCCGGCAGCGGGGGAGGCAAGGCTTCCGCGGTCGTCATCCCACGAAATCCTTGCGGGGGAGAAATAACAGCAGCAGGACAGAAGATGCAGAAGAACACGAAAGTAGTTAGAATAGGAACCTGGAACGTCAGGACAATGTTGAGGAGAGGCAAATTAGAAAATATTAAGCGAGAGATGGAAAGAGGTAACATAGATGTTTTAGGCCTCTGCGAGGTGAGATGGAAGGATAGCGGGGATTACTGGAGTGACAATTATAGAGTAATATACAGCGGCGGGGACGAGAGCCAACGAGGGTTGCGTAATACGTTGCCGTAATTTTAAATAAAGGGGTAGGAAGAAGCGTAGTCAACATAGAGCAAGCGACAGATAGAATTTTACTCGTAGAGATTAAAGCAGAGCCGACGAACTTGGTCATTATTCAGGTATACATGCCACCGAGCAACCACAAGGAGGAAGAAGTCGATAGGATGTATGATGAGTTAGAGGATATCATCGCGAGTGTTCCTGCAGGGAAACATTTGATAGTGATGGGGGATTGGAATGCGACGGTAGGCGAAGGAAGAGATGGTGGTGAGGTGGGGGACTATGGGTTAGGCACGAGGAATGAACGCGGGGAGAAAGCAATTGAATTCTGCAGGAGACAGGGGTTAGTCATCACTAACACATGGTTTAGACACCACAAAAGGCGTAGGTATACATGGAAAATGCCAGGTGACTCAGAAAGGTATCAGTTAGATTATATTATGGTTAGGCACAGGTTTAGGAACAGTGTGATCAATTCGCACAGTTTCCCAGGAGCGGATGCGGACTCTGACCACAATTTAGTTGTTATGAAATGTAATGTTCGTTTCAAGAAGATAAGGCAAGGGCGGCGGGTTAAAAAATGGAATTTAGAAGCAGTAAATGAATTAACGAGGAAGGAGTATCAGGAGGCTGTAGAGAAAATGATGGATGACGGTAAAGAACTGAGTACTATCGAAGAAAAATGGGAATGTATCAAGAAAGGGATATTGGAAGCCGCTAAAGACACTATAGGAACCGTTAACGGGAGAAGGATAAGGAAACCATGGGTAACGGATGAGATGATTGCAAAGATGGATGAGAGAAGAAGATGGAAAAATGTAAACACAGAGTTAGGCAAAATGAAGTACAAAGAGTTAAACAATAAATTGAGAAGGGCCACAATTAAAGCAAAAGAAGAATGGTGGAAAACGCAATGCGAGGATATGGAAAGTTTACAGAAGAAGGGTGAAATTGGTGCTCTATACAGCAAGGTTAAGTTATTATCGGGAAGTAAGAAGGCAAGATGTGTGCTAACAGTTAAAGATAAATGGGGTAAGATAATAGTTGAACCAGGAAAAATCCAAGAGAGATGGAAGGAATATATAGAAACACTGTATGGTAAAGAACTTAGGCCGACAAGGTTAGACATAGAAAAGGAACATGACGTAGAAGAAGATAGCTTAGGTCCAGGCATACTCGACGATGAAATAGAAAGGGCATTAAAGGAGATGAAAGCAAATAAGGCTGTGGGGCTGGACAATATTCCTGTAGAAATGTTGAAATGGTTAGGGAAAGGTGGGAAGAAGGCCATATATGGACTGATTCGTAGTATCTATGAGGAAGGAATCTGGCCGGAAGATTTTGTGAGATCGGTGTTAGTTCCTATTCCAAAAAAGGCAAAGGCTTCGTCATGTGAGGATTACAGAACAATAAGTTTGATATCCCACGCAGCTAAAGTTATTCTCAGGATCATCAACAAAAGGATAGAGAGTAAGGCAAATGATTACTTAGGGGATGATCAGTTTGGGTTCAGGAAAGGAAGAGGTACGCGTGATGCCATTGCAGTAATGAGATCACTAGTCGAGAGGAATGTAGAATACAATCAGGACGTTTTTGCCTGTTTTGTAGATTTCGAAAAAGCGTTTGATAGAGTGAATTGGGAAAAATTAATGCGTGTATTGCAGAAAATAGGAATGGATTGGAGGGACAGGAGACTGATCCGCAACCTGTACATGTCTCAGACTGCTCAGGTGCGAGTGGGGAACGGAGAGTCCGGATGGGCAGTGTTAGGAAGAGGTGTAAGGCAGGGTTGCCCATTGTCACCGGTACTGTTCAACGTATATGTAGAGGAAATGATTAAAGAGGCATGGGAAGAACTGGAGGTAGGAATGAAAGTCGGAGGGGAATTCGTAAAATCGGTTAGGTTTGCTGATGACCAAGCATTAGTTGCTCAGTCAGCCAAGGGGTTGCAAGCATTGTTGAGTGCATTGGAGGTTCAGTGCGATAAATATGGGATGAGAATAAATATTAATAAAACAAAGGTTATGCGATTTTCCAGAAAGAAAAAGGCTAAGCTAAATATTAAAATAGGCGGGGAAAAAATAGAGCAGGTAGAACAGTTTACATATCTCGGAAGTGTTTTGGACCAACACGGTCAAAGTGGTAGGGACGTAAGGAGAAGAATTGCGCTAGGCAAGGAGGCTTTCTCAAGGAGGAGGGAGTTGATGACGGGGACGTTGAGTAGGGATGTTAAGACAAGACTCGTAAAAACTCTGATATGGAGCGTAGCTATGTACGGCGCGGAAACGTGGTCGCTGAAGCAGGAGGATAGACGTAGATTGGAGGCTTTTGAAATGTGGGTGTGGAGAAGAATGGAAAAGGTGAAATGGACCGAAAGGAAAACAAATGAGGAAGTACTAGAAATGGTGGGGGAGGAGAGGGGTTTGTTGAGAGAAATCCTATGGAGGCAGGAAAAATGGATGAAGGGCGTATTGAGCGGTAGTGGAATTTTGAAGAGGGTAATAGAGGGAAGAATGTTGGGCAAGCGAGGTAAGGGTAGGAACAGGATAGGGATGTTGGACGGGATGAAGGGAGGAAAGAAGTACACCGAGATGAAGAGGGACCTGATATAGATTAGTTTGCTAGGTGGGGAGTCACAAAATGTTTATTTGATAGTTGGGTCCATCCAAAAACCTACCTTAACCGGTAGATTACCTTAAAAAAAATCGTACATTAACAGTTTGAGAGTTGAATATGCCCATTTTCATTACCTTACGTAAGGTGTCTACTTGAGGAAATTAGAATATGTAAACAAATACACAAATAGAAATTCCAAAAGACGTGATACATTGCCTAATTCCATAGAGTTTTACGAGTAATGAAGTGAGCATCCTTTTTTGGTAGCCAAAAATAACGTTCTTGTCCAAAGGTTCTTTACCCAAATTATTATGTTTCCGAAATAAATTACTGCAATCAGTTACACAATACGCTGAATATCTGGTATGTTTTAAAAATGGATTCCTCACCGAGTCCAGGCCTAGGAGCACAAGGAGAGGTATCGTGGTCATTCCGCCGCGCTTCCACTCCTCCATGGAAACGGTGCCATCTGCGTCGTAGTCTATCTCGCACATCATATCTTGGAGAATCTATAGCAGAAATTGGAATGTGGATTAGACGAAAATTGGAATGGGAAATGGAATCATTAGATGAAGAGAAGGGAGGACAGATTGAAATCATGTACATGCATAAATATGTATGGATGCGTACGATATGTCGAAGCGGGACTTGCAATAAAATGAAAATTCGGGGAAAATAACCTCCTTGCGACTGAGGTGAAACTAAATATTAACTTGAATCGAGAAGGGCGCTAGATGTTATTCACTACTTAAAGATGATAGCTCAAGGGTATAATCCAGTAATAACATCGACTTTTTATTTTTAAAGAATATAATATTTCGATTTTAAATATAACAAAAGGATTTTGTGTACTTGAGCTCAAAAAAGTAATTATATCATAGAAAGGAGTTGGCATATTAAAAGATAGCCAGAAGAAATACATTTAATTTTATATCATAAAGGTAAACTGAATGATAACAAACAAAGTAATGTGGACATTATCAACATATACCGAAAGAATACTGAGAAGATAAGAAAATAATTTACTCAATTTCTAGTTGCCATGAGCTTTGATATGATCATTATGGACTTAAACACTTCAACATGGTCAAATGAAAAACATTAAATTTGGTTTTTCAAAAGTGTTTTCCTCCCTCTACATATCGGGAGGGGAGATTCGAGTTAAAAGTAGAGAAAAAAAGCATGAGATAGCTTGAGTGGAGCTAAATACAAGTGTCAAGTGACATTTGGCCATATAAAAATGACGGATGAAATTATACCTTAAATCCCTAGATAGAATTAATAATAAAAAAACAGTAAATTAGTTTTGAACTGTTTAATTTTTAATGTTGGATGCTTTCTCGAAAAGTGCAATCATATGAAACCAGTTTTCGTCCTTCCGTTTTGCAAGACTTGTTTTCACGAGGAAGTGAAGATTTAAGTTAAGCTTTTATCAAAATCACTCTCTTCCTTAGTCCCAAGCGTAACAACACTGGCAAATGTGTCCTTTTTTATTCATTCCGCCCCCACGATTTGCTTTCCCCACTCACCGGCTTGAGCTCCGTGACGTCCCATCCGAGGTACTCGGCCACATTCATCATCTGGTTGACGATGCAATCTGTCTCCTGGCAGCCACACGACGCGACGACGAAAAGAGTGTGGAAATGAACAGGGAAGAGGGTGTATTCTATTTTGCGGACGAGGGGAGCAGCACGAAATAAAGAGTCGATGGCGACTTTTTAAGAGAAGAGTAAATTACAATTACAGGTCCATACTCAAAATTGTCGTTGGCAAAATGAAAATAAATTACGTAGATCAAATTAATACTTCAAAATGCTTTATTTCAAAGATATTTTTAAAAAGAAAAAGCATTAAGAAGATAAAATCTCCTCTGCGAAGAACCGCGGGAGTGAGTAGCATGCAGATTTATTTAATATTTAATATAAATATATTTAAAAATTTGCAAGCGGTGACAGAAGTGCTGCGAGCTTCTTGAGGACCACGTTTTTACTGTAAATAAGGCGTCAACGGACTCTCATGCTAAGGACCAAGGTGGAAGAAATCGAGAAGTGGAGGGGTTATTTGGAAGGGTGAGATGGGGAAATATAAAACTCTTTCCATTAAAAAGCTCTCAGAAAAAAACTCTTTTAAGGCATTAATCGTAATTTAAGTCACATTTCGGCCGCTTTCTCATTGCCAGGAAACTCATAAAGAAAGACTGACGCCATCGAGTTCCCTTTTCTTTGTTCTCTCCTTCTCTATTTCACTCTCTTTCCTTCATTGCAAACCTCATTTTGCTTTCCTTTTTTTTAACTTTTCTCGGAACATTATCTTTCTATTTCACCTGTTTTCTTGCTTTCGGCACCAACAACCGTCCAAACTTAAGGTAATGTCCACATAAATATACGAGTGCATTACACGCGCTTCCTGAATATCTGAACATAAAAGATATTTTTTAAATTGGCGTTGAATTTTAATGACGCTACTACGCCTAGAAGGTACACCATGGCACTACCGCGGGTGCATGGCGATACGACTCGTCGGTGGAATGAAACCAGTGATCTATTTGCTCTCGGCGTTTCCAAGACTACGATGATGGATGAGATGTTATCCTTGATTCTTTCCAGGTAAATTGTGCTCGTATTCATTAAGACCAAAGAATAGGTTGCAGTGGTACATTCAACGTTTAGTTTCAATCAACGAAATCAAGAAAGAATCAGTTCCTGTGAAAAATATTAAACATTTTACGAAGACGGATTTTTTTGTCAAAATGGCTATAAAATGAAACAATTTGCTGCTAAATATCCAAATGCAGTAAACTAAGTAGCAGCGATCACATTAATTGAAGTGACTGATGCTCGAAAAACAGCTTTTCTAAATGCCCTGTTCATGGCTCAAAGTTTAACGTGGATAGATATAATTATTTCAGATTAAATGAAAACGTGCCCATAGACTAGCGGGTCTTAATAGACGTTGATCTCGGGTTTTCATGTGACTTTGGCTCGCTACTTTCCGTTTCTTATTCCAAAATAAGATGTAAAATATTTGTAAAATTTCACGAGTTTTCTTCATTAGTGACCGTGTTCAATTAAATTATGCTGGGTACAGAGACTTACCTGGTTCTTTAGAATCTCGGCAAAAAATGGTAAACCTACGAGGCGTAATGTCGCACGCCGTCATACTGCGGAACTTTTCGGCGTGACTCTTAAATGCATGTGAATGAGGCGCTACCCCAGAGTTTTGCCCCTTCTTTCAATTCTGTCTCCAGGAGGCAGGTTTCTCTCATACATTGATCTTTCGGCAATTCATCGTAGAATCTTCAGTTTGGAGGCCTGAAAGGCTTTGCAACTACCTCACTAGCACAATATTCCGTTGACCTTGCTTCTTTCGATTCATTGAGGGCATTCTTAATGAACATGCTTGACGAAAGCGTAATTGGCATTTGATGAAACATAAGTTTTATGGCGTCCCCAGGAAATGTTTAGCGGCAAATGTCTTTCAAAGAATTACTGCGCATAGGTAGGTAGTGTAGAAATGTACGAGCAGCAATCATTGGTCATAATTTTGCTATGATTTCATCATTGTTTATCTTGAGCGCCAATTAATTTTCTGCCTGACTACCTGATCTGAGGGTTCGGGTATGACTAAAAGATTCTCTAGGAAGTGACGTACTATGAATGAAAAGATTGGGAAGTCTTACTCTACGCACTTTAGAGTTGGCAATTAAGCTCAGTTTTTCATAGGTCAAATGAATGCAAATAGTAATTTATATCATGAAATGATATTCCAAATACAAGAAAGTAAAATGCCTTCAGGTTATTGCCATTCATGAATGGAAATTCACTTTAAGACGGGATGATTTTAGCCTCATAAACAGTCCAATACCACAACTTTTCTCTAATAACCTTATTTTATGTATTAATATTCGCTTTTGAATATATTATTTTGCTAGGTATATGACAGATACCTAGAAAAACCTTAAAAAGTTGTCCTGCACGAAACATTTATTTGCAGAATGAGAAAATGAGGTTTATCTAAATATCAGTACAGTTGAAAACTTAAGAGTAACTTGTCAACTTCTACGCCGAGAAAATAGAATATTCTGAAATATCTTAGTACACCAAAAGACAATAACTTTTTCTAGCCTTTTTGCATTTGGTAGCAACTTTCAGAGTTTCCTTTACTTCTGTAATGGATGCCACATAAACATTTTAACAAAGAAAATCACGAGGGAAAGGCAAAGAAGGTGGATATTTTCCAAAGCGCTATGATTGAGTATGGTCAATTTGTTTTAATATGCCCAAATAGTAATTATGTGCGAATGGGGTATGTGGAAGTCGGATATGGATTTCGTCCAAGTTTAACATAGGACTGCATTTGGCCACCAGTGGCTTCCCTCTGTTTGCCGAACGGACCACGTTGATCGACCATTCGCGATTCCGACTTTTTCTTTCTCCGGTCATGGATGATAAATACCTAGTCCTCTCACCATCAACCTAGTAGTAAAACGATATATTTTATGTGAAACCCTTGGCAAAAATCATATAGTGCCATAATTAATGAGACCTAACTTATGCCATGAGAAAGAATAATGGGTCATCTATATCGAGCGGAATCGATTTTTTTGTGAATCAAATTCATCTCTGTCGGGCACGCTACGCTTGTTTTGTGGAAATCTAAAAGCTTTTTGGGTTAATACAGAAGAAACAGTAATTAATTTGAAAGAAAAGGACCATTTCAAGATAGGGAGACAGGTCAAAAGTCAGAAGTTTGAATTCAAGGGAATGAGAAGAAATGGGAACAGAATTGGAAGGCCATGGGGAGAATAAGAGGAGGGCACACTGTTAACAAAACTCACTTTTAAATCATTTGACGCGAATGCACTAGAGGCTTTCATGCTGGAGGGATAAAAATAACTAGTAGGTATTCAATATTTTCGTAAAAGTTCAGACATTTGTTTATACTGTTTCTATTCCGGCTCTAAAGTTAACTCCAAATTTTTCCACTACCGTGAAGTGGCGCTCTACATATATGTGTATACGAAACATACACTCGTACATGCACCATGAAGAGCACAGGTTAACAAAAAGTTTTTAAAGATGGTTACGGTTCAGATCGAGTTGAGCCTTAATAAATTGAACGGTGTGCGACCTTAATTCAGTGGTGGAGAAGGTATTGCTGGCTAGTCCAAGGATAAGAGCCACTCAAAGCACCGAGATTATCTTTGAGATATTTAAAAAAATCTTGTAGTTAGTTATAGAAAAAATATAATCTCAAAATAAATTGATGTTTGATTTTCTGGGGGAAAAGTTTGGGAAGTAAGTTGTTGAATCAACTGATTAAATTAATCTTTTTTCCCACGCACGATCCTTGTTCATGGTAGTGGAAACAGTCACCATTTTCTGAGTATATCCTTTCACCTTCATTCCTTCAATAAAATATTTAAATAAAGTGTTCAATAAAATTACTATTTTCAGCTATATGACCAAGTGACCAACTTTTCTTTCATACGTATCAGCCTAACGCTCTGACAGAGAACCTTTTAATATGGTGCCGTGGCGACTTGGCGAGTGATGTGAACTTGCAGAAACGTCGAATACATAAGGATAATATTTTTAGTGATTCATATCGCCGTCGATCTTTTTGGGTGTTCAATATTAGTGACTAACTTATCAGCTAAAGATCTTAACAAAATCACATTTGAACTTCCGAAGACAAACCTATATTTTTCACGAGAATTTCAACCATAGCGAAGAAGGGAGCAATGGCTAGCGTCCCGTCCCGTTCTTCCCGACCGTGTACCCCCATTACCCTTGAGTTAGCCCCACTGAAGGGAGACAAGTACTTGCCTGGGTGTAATTAAATTATTCAAGGACCGCGTCAAAAGTTCAACCCGTATAGCGCGAGGAAAGCAAGCTGAATGGAATGAAGGAAGAGAGACACAGTGCCAATTTTGGCTCTGTTTTGCATCCAATGGGGATAACGTGTGTTTTGTATGGTGGTAGTCTCAACGATTCCCTTCTTAGGAACGCCCATATTCTGGCAGGAAAACAAGTTGGGGTCAACGAGGGTGGAAAAGGAAGTACTTCCACATTCTCTTTCAACCATCCACGAAGGAATGATGGAGTTGATTTTTTTTAAATGGAAAAATTGCCAGTACGCGATGTGCCATATGTAGAAGCTAACATAATGAAAATAATGTTGAACTTTGGTTAATAGTGCATTGCAACCATGCATGAAATTGACAAGGAATGGGTTTGTACAATTAAGTAATAAATATAATATAACCATTTTAGAATCCCTTGGCGGTATTGAGGTTGAAGCTAAGATCACTTCAAACAATAATCCTTCACGAAAAGTTCTTCGATAACACACTTGACAATTTACTTCAGCATCCAAAGCGGCTAATAAACATGGACATTTAGCTTAGCGAAAGAAAATATTTCCTATCGAGCACAATTTCAATGACTGCCATCACTTGGGATAGATTGCACGAAAGAAAACTTAGCATGTCTCTAAGGTAGTCTATACCAAAATTGAAGCTCAAGGAGTACGTGGTATATCTAGGTATTGAATAAATTGTTAATTTGAAAAAAACCACGACTTTACGCGATAATTTCCAAATTTTATTTCATGTATTGTGTATTTACGCTCAGCAAATTAATCGAATAAATTGCAATCTGTATTATACGAGAAAAAGGTATATGTGATGGCCTAATCGATGGCATGGTTGACGGAAAATTGTTGAGGAATTCTAATCTAATGGAATGAGAATTGATAAAACATATCGTTTCTGCAGTTTAATCCATTGCCATAGAACTGGATTTTTATAAAAAATCTTAAAAACATGTGTAGCAATGACTGTGGAATTCATTTCACAAGTAATTCATTTCGGCTAAAAACGTTTTATTTCACAACCCCATTTCAATAGTGTCCGTTTTCATCGGAAGATGACAATTTAATATTGAAACCGGATTGTGAAATATTACGATGATCCTGCCAATTTGGAATGCTTTCGAAACTCCTGTAAGTTTGTTATAACCACACTACACGTGCCTACTTCGTTTTCCCTTTTCCGAAATTACTATAAAAGGATGTTAATCACACGAGCAATCTGATATACGACCAAATCATGGTCGTACACTCATTAAAGATCTTCCAAAGGCGTTATAACTTCCAAACAGAGAGAAATATGTTTCAACCTGTCAGAAACATTGTGAGGGTATATTTACTCGGCCATCGAGAGCCGTCCGCGACTCGATAATGTTTGACGGGTCGAGACTCGCCCTCTTATCCGGCAGGGAAAGAGGAGAGGTAACCGGAAGAATTCCAGGGGGAGTGTGGAGCTGCAGAGTGAAGGAGAGAAATGGGATTGCGGATTGCGAGGATGAGATAGACATGTGGGCCCCTTCCTCCTCGACTCCTCGTCGACGGCACTCATTCCGGGGAAAACAGTCAAATACATCACACACCACAATAATACCTACCGAGAAGCGGGACCATACATTTCTTATAAGGGGATTCATCTCCAACCAACCCCTTATCCTGCCTCGCCCCCTTCCTCCCTCTCTCGCCTTTGCGCTGTTCTGCATGGCGCCAGGGAGTTCCTATTCTTCCATCCGAACCTTTGGCATTATATTTGTGGCTGTTACTTTATTAGCTAACGCTTTTTCGTTCTTCTCAGTTTCAAAACCCTCGGCATTAAGGAACGCCTACACGTTTGCTCATTCGACGCGCCTACGCACTTAAAATTTTAATTTACTACTAGGTTTACTACATTGGTCCTTACGACCGCTGGAGTATGAAAGTTACTTCATTTCATTTTTTCCAGTCGAAGTAATCTTTCAATTTTTCTGTCACTTTCGGCCGCGCGCCGCGTAACCTTCTCCTTTCCACGTCACACTTTGTCCAAGTCTAAAACTACGTCACGCCGGACCCACTTCTCCTTACCGAATTGCATTTAATGTAGATGAAAATTTGTCTTTGCATCTTGTACACAGGGCGTTTGGGAAGGTTACCGTGGGGGGTTACCGTCCCTAAAGTCTCGTCTTAAATATTGTTTGCAAGCTTGTCGCTTTGGAAAAGGGGAGCTAGGATCACGAGTGAATAGTCGGGGATATCAGTATGCTGATCAATCCACTCTACATGCGCTCGGGTTTTTCTTATTTTACTCGCGTAACAGCCCACTCAGAAAAAAACGCCATGGAGTACTATAGGATGTGTCGAACGTTTGAATTTGATCAAATATTAAACCAACTTTTCTTCGATTATCTAACCTGATTTCGAATTACGAATCCAAATTTTATTCATTAGATTTTTTATATTAGTATCAATAAGAGCCTGGAATAGAAAAAAACTAGAAGATCTAAGTTTCAACACGGTAATTCTACAATTCATTTAGAGATAAATAACTGTTTTCATCTTCCATAGAGGTTAGTTTTTACTTTGAGAAATTCATACAGTTTTGACGTGAGGTTTTGCAAGAGAATAAATAATTTTGCCGAATGAATTGGAGAAATTACTATGAAGTTATTTGTGATTGGAGTGATCTGAACATAAATGAAATTAAAGCTATAGGAGTCAATTGAAGTGTATTCTATTTGGCTTACTTGAGTTAACTTTTATAGCTAACTTCTCCAACTCTAGCAGCACAGTAACTCGCTGAGTGGTTTTCCTCTTAATGAAATCTAACTTTTAAGTTATGAAAAGATGCAGTCCTTTTACCTTTGGTTGTTTTGCCTTGTTTGCACATTTGTGTTTGCTCGTCAATCGTGGGTATGATCGTAAAGCCTACGAGAGCATATGTTAAGAAACCTGGATTTAATTTATGGAGAAAACCTCCTCAATTTTATGTTTATCTACCATTTATCTTCAACGGTCATTTTTGCTTCCATATCGTCAGGGTTAGGGTCATTGTCATATGTTTGTGTTATAATGCAACAATTTCAAGTTGTAAAATCATTCACCCTGACCCGAATACGAACCCGGGTCCCTCTATATCCGACCGAGAGCTTTAGCTAGTTAAGATACCGAGGCGTCCTGTTATACTTTGAAAAAGGATTGATTTTTACACTCTGAAATTGTTGCGTTGTGGTGTGCATGAGAGAATAATTACGCTAAAGTTTCCTTTTGCGGCATCTCCCGTAGTTTCCATGAACTGTTTGTGTTTCAAATTTTTTCGAATGAAAATTAATTTAAAATTTTGCTAAAATTCTAAAAAAAACTGCGGGAGATGCCGCAACAGTAACTTTTTTACTGGGGTCATCCACTAGGTGTGCATTACAATATAACAATTTCAGAGTGTAAAAATCATTCCGCAGATCGAGGGATCCGGGTTCGCATCCCAGTCAAGGCGAATGTTTTTTAAATTCGGAAATTGTTTCAAAATTTTGTCCATTTACGAATAATTAGAAATTTGACTAGTCTCTTATCTTGAAATTATATCTCTAATTATTTACTATCCATTGGTTACATGTTGTTCAGACTCAATATTTATTTTGCTCTCCGCGAATTTCAATAACTTGAACGAAAAATTAGCACAGTAATATAATGACAGTCTCTACACTGGACATGAAAACTAGAAACAGCTAAAAAAAGAACAAATGATATAAACACTAGAAAACGATTTTTTTTAAAAGGAAACAATTCATTTATAGTCGCTCCATAAAACAGCAAATTTAGTTAAATCTTTAACTCCGAGTTTTTGCTGCCATCTGCATGTGACAACTAAAAAATCGATTTTTTCACCTAAAATATTCCCAGAAAAGTATATCTTAATTGAACCTATCCTATGCTTTACTGTATTTTTATCATATTTCCGTAAAAAAATATAAACCCTTACTCCGTACCGTCCTAGCGTGAAGTGTCCCCAAACAAGCAAAATATTTATTTTTCGGGTTTATATATTAGTAAGACGCTGATTAATAATAGTAATGGTTAATAACAGTGGGTGTTGTAATCACCATGTCCACTGTATATCTATCTGAAACTTTCTGTTTGGGGACTTGAACAAACAAACAATAACGTGGTGCCATCGTATAGTCCATAGAAATTTATATCAAAGCATCGAAAATTATAAAATCGCTTTCTTCCTTCTTAATTTGTTTCCATGATGAGCAGAACAGCATGAAATAAATTAAAAGACAAAAAATATAAGTATTCATCTCAATAGAATTTTTTTATCAATGTCTTAAATATCACCATGTGTATGGTAATGATATAGTTACGCAGTGAATTTTTTTGTTTCCCTCATTTACTATACTACATTACTGTACTATACTATATTTGATACGAGCTCGTACAATATGCCAATGGCGGATATTTCAAAGAAATAGAATGGACTGATAATATTCTCTTAGGTAATAATAATAATGAATCTTATTTTTATTTATTTTTAAACCACTTACTTTACACATTCAACTATTGATATTTTTTGCGAAAATTAACAAAGTTTAGTAATGACTACAGATTTTCTAAATAAGGAGGCACGTTTATAAATTCGCGCACTTCATCAAAACTTATCGGACTTGCCCATCATTCGAGATGTCGGGACGAGACCCTGGAATGTGGTTCCACCACAGTGCGTGAAGGTGGCAATGTACCAACCCTATCATAGTGGACGTCGTTGTCACCAAATTGCAGAGAATGTGCGATAGAGATCCGAAATTCTAAGACTTCCTGAAGACTCGACAGAATCTCGAGTCATAATCTTCGATAGGATTCAAACAAATCCTTAGATCGTGATTCCATCCCTAATCTTTTTTTCGATGCAACCTTTAAGAGCTTCCTGGCGGGTGCCGATAAGCGCACTTCGCTCAAATACTACCGCGTCTTGACTGCACTGAATTCAAACCAGCTGACACTGATGCACGGACTAACACACTTTTTACTCTTTTCGGATTCCGTTTACTAGGTGATAAAAAGCGTTCCGTCCATTTTCTTCCTTCTCTCACCATGACTGATGCCGTCGTTTCAACATGAGAGGCATCCCTTCCACACAGAGGCCATGGAACCCTCAGCCTGGATAAGACATTCACCAAAAGGAAACTTATAAAGGCGACTGAGTTACGTGTCAGTTCCTCACGATACGGTGTCTGCGAGCGAAGTAGGGTTCCAAGATTTTTTTCCCGTGTACGACAGCTGGGCACACTAGAGATATACGTGGAATATGGAAAGAGAGTGAAAGAGAGGGAAAGAGACAGAGAAAGAGGACTTTTGTCTCCCGGAATACACCGCTTAGAAAAATATTCGGATGAGAAAGGAGATAGAAAATAAAAACACGGGGATGGGGAGGGAAGGGTATCCTCTTGGGGAGGGGGGTGGGGGGAGCGTCACTCACGTTGGTGTCCAGGACCCCGTTGCCATCCGAGTCGTAGAGACGGAACATGACTGTAAAGGGGAAGGAGAGAGCATAGAAATCCATCGATTAGTCTTCCTAGGCTGCATCCGTTTCAGTCGGTACATCGTTGATATCGCATCCGAGATGGTTTCCGACCGGAAGAGGGGCAGGAAAGGTCAAAGTTATGGGGTTGGAATAGGTCCCGAGTTTGTTTTACGGACGTGAAGCAGACGGATTGGTATTTAATTTTATTTTCGCATCGGAATTCAGGAGGTCGAGTTTTTATATTCCATTTTGATCTAAACCCACGTATTTAGTAGGAATAAAGAGTAACTTGGAAGAAGAGAGAGCGATAATTTTGTATTAGAATAAATGTATTTCTAATGTAATGAAAATCGGCCATATTTTCATTGATTCGAATTCAATTCCCACAGTATAGTCGAAATTTTTAAAAGTGCCGTTTATACGTATGTACATGTGAGCATAGTTGAAATAACAGCATTTATATTGATAAAAATGTACTCAATTATGAATAAAGTACACATTTTAACATTCGCATACGTTACGCACGGTTTACATTTTTTAATCATCCATTCAGCAAAACTGTTTGCATACTAACGTCGTATTGAGTCCATCTCAGATTGAATAAGTGGTACATCACGTTGACCTGACACATAACGGGAGGCTCTTGACATGTATTTTTGAAAAATATCACGATTTATTGCAATGGAGATACGCTGAACAAAAGCCAAAACGAGACTTGCGTGAGAATGAGATAATATAGTTCCATAAATACATGAACTATAGTTAAAGGCCATGTATTTATCAAACTAAAATTATATATTGATAACGTCTGGTCTTTCATTTCCCCTAAGTTGCTCATATAAATTTATTCTAATTATCTTTTTCAATATAGTGCTATTATTCGTGTGTCACTACAGGTTTGGTAAATTGGAGAGATGTGATTTTGACTCCATTATAGAGTTAAGTTGTCAGCATCTTCATCTCTATTCTCATTTTTAGTACATCTTAATATTTGATTAGTTGTCATCTTAATATTTGATTTATTAAAGCGGCCTCTACGATTCCAACAATAAATTTTCGACTAAATCCCAAATATCCCCGAGATATGGAAGAAGTATATTTTCAAAAGTATATTTTATAAATAAATAAATAAATAAATAAACAAACAAATAAATAAATGTTTTTATACATATACCTTATTATTTTTAATACAGCCATTCGGTCTGTTACGAAGTCGGCTGCAACAAAAGTTGTAAAACATTTGATTTTAACCCATTGGAATCTTAGTTTTGGTGTCTTCTAATTTTTATCAATTAAATACATTGAGGGCAATGGACGTTCTGTCCTGATATGGCGTTGAAAAGACAGGAAAAATATTGAAATGCCGGAAAGAAGTGGAGAAAGAAAAATGTTGAGGAGGAAAAGAGATGGGAGAGGGAGAAATTTTTGATAAGAAGTCTGTAGGAAGAAGAAATCGAGAAGAGAAAGCCGCAATCGAGACCGCTGTTCTCGGAAGCTGCCAAGATTTTTGGCGGCCTTAGGGTCGGGTTCGGCGAAATCCTATAGCCTACTTCGTTTTCATTTTTTTTATCATTTCCGTCCGAGCGCAGTGGCGACGGGGACGCCTGGAAGGAAAAATATTCTAAATATGCACACAGTAGGAGAAATGCGCTCTCTCTCAGAAAACACGGGATGAGTTAACTTTGGCAAGATTCCTCCATTTTTTCTTTCCAGTTTCTTTCGTTTTTATTCTCTGCGGCCGTAGGAAGCCTTATCCATAGATTTCATCTTACTCCGAGGTTGCAAGACTAGGGAAGATTTTACTTGTTAAAGTTAGAAGAACAGTTATTATTTGAAAAAATAAAAAAAATAAGCAAGTTTGCACAAGATTTTAATATACATTAATGCATTTGCCAGTCGAATATTCGTCTTGTCTATTCGTTACGGTTCTAAGATGATTAATTCAATGAATATTTGTACACTCAATCTATATTTTAGTGCATCATTTTCAGTTATATTATTATTAAGAAATTTTTGAACATTTTAAATATGGTAAAGTTCTTCATTGACTCAGTCAATGTAAGAAAGATTTTACTTGACTTTACCTACTCATTCATTTTTGACTTTCATGTACGCGAGATTTCTAATCTTATCGTCCAAATTTGCTATTTGCAAATTTGCTTTGAGTTGAGTATATTCATTTGATTTTTGAAAACTTTACTAATAGTATTTAATATTAATCTATCCTTAGATAACCGTTACACTATACTTCATACCATTTCGCAAAAAGTAGGGTAATATAAGAAAACATTAAAAACCTATGGGAAATTAAGAACGAAATTATGTAGATATTTAAAACATCCACCGGGAGAAGGGATATACAACTTATCAGAGATATACCTTATTGCAGGATACTTGGCATTACAACTTTTGCATTTTCAAAAATTAATAATGCCAATTTCCAAAATTTTACCCCGCGTTAAATATACTTTTTTATCGTCTCATCAACTGATAGAAAAATGACTAAAGAGTATCACCAAGTTAGGATGAATAAAGACGTCTTTCAAATCGTTCATTCTGGACGAAATTCTAGATTTGCTCAATTAGTCATTGAAGAGAAGGTTAATTATAACAATAATGAAAAAAGAAGGATAGACTAAATCCAGAACTACCAACCTATGATTAAATTATGAATGACATAGCATTTATGTAATTTACACCTATGATTATATTACTCTATTTTGTGCCCATATATATATTATTCATACATATGTATTAGTATATATATAATTATCGTAATCTAAAAAATTAATCATAAGTACAATCATAATGACATTTATCGATTATTTTTCAGTCTTATTCGAAGCATGCCATTTACAAATTTAGGGTTTACGAAAATGGAATGTTTTTATTATATCTATTCTATAACTACTCATGAGGCGTGCCAAACAGCAATCAAGACCTCTATAAATTAGGTGGAGGAGACGACTCGTTATTGGTCGACAACTATGACCAATATGTACGGCTGTTTATGGCTGTTGACAGCAGCAATGACAAGGGTTAAGGAAGGGCGTTGTTGGTTACTCACACTCCAGCTTGTCCTCCGGCGTGCCCCCTTCGAGGAGCGAGAGGTAGCAAGCGATGTCCTTGAGGGGCACGCGGACGGAGAGTACGTCCACGCTGGCCTTTCTCGTTACCAGGTGGCGGATATCAGCTGAAATATACGACAGACTTGTCAAAAGTTTCTTAGATGGTGTTTGCTGCGTAAGTGGATAAGTTAGTCAACTGATATCGTCCACACCTTGCTCAATATCGATTGGAAAACTATGGGAGAAGAGCGGGAAAGAAAATTATGTGCATAACTCTATATGGTGGAGAAGTGTACGGATTGGGAATCCGTTACTCAACAGTACTATGTGATAAGTAGATTAGAAATAAGTGTTGCAACTCGCCCAGCGTACTAAGTTCCTTCAACGCATTTGCAAATGAAATACGTATGGAGCATTCTAAATTATTTTCTGCAAATGGTGGACAATTTAGATCAGTTATGACAAGTTTATTTTCATTTATATTGTTTCATTCTATGGAAGTTTGTCACTAGAAAAGTGGCCAAAAGGAAAGAAAATATACTTATACATATTAGTAAATTCTTTTCGCAATTTTATAACATAATTATCTCCTAAAATGTCCTTAATTGTCATAATGACGAAAAAATCTCTTCTCGCCAGGTTGGACACTTACCACTCCTAGAATGGAAAACAGGAAACAATAAAAAAACATAATTTAAGCTTAAAAACGGCTTCGAAGTTCATAATGGACTAACATTAAAATAAAGATATAACTTCATGCATGATTCTAAAAATGTACGTATTCGCGACACTGCTAGGCCTGCTCTTCATAAATGAGCAATCCGGTAAGAAGCCTTGATGGCATCCTAAATTAGTATGCAACCCGCGCACTTTGTATGTGACTGGTGCCATATACATTTACGGCGTCGCTCTTTTTAATGTAAGAAAGCCTTAAAAATTCGGATCTCAATCTAAGGGGTTTTATTGCCTATTTCTACTGTATAGGATTTACTATTATCTCAAATAGAAGAGCAATTTTAGCTATCATAGGTTCCCTCTATCACAATCTTCCGCATTATTTCATCAATCAAAACGCGCTGCATCAACCTTTCCTGTGTTCCTTTGATTCGTCCCAACAACAACGTTAACTCCTCCACCACCACATGCGTAGTATTTTTTTGTATATTTCTCCATTTTACCCTTTTAATTCTTCTCTACACCCACATCTCATAAGCTTCCAATCTACGCTGGAGTGACCATGTTTTCGCCACGTACAAAGCCACGCTACGTATTAAATTTTTCACAATTCTTTTTTTAGCATCGTTTCTCAACGTCCCTACCATCAATTCCCTCCTCCTCCCTTCCCTCCAAAAATATAGTATCTTTACTATCGCAATTTTCTTTCTGACTTCCTTACTACTTTGAATATCTCGGGCCAATATACTTCTAAATTTGGTAAATTGTTACATCTGCTCTAGTTTTAACCCTCATAACACTCATATTTTAAAGTTTAACTTATCTTTTATCTTTCTCGAAAACCTCAAAACCTTAGTTTTTCTTAGGTTAATTTACGTACCATGCAAGTCACAGTTATTCTCTAATGAACTTAGCAATGCTTGTAACTCCTTGGGTGACTGGCTAACTAAAGCTTGGTCATCCGAAAACATAATTGATTACATGGATTCACCCTCGACTTTCATTCCTGTCGTCAGTTCTTCCCATGTCATTTTTAGAATTTCATCTATTTACAAATTGAAATTCACTGCTCAAAATGGGAATCTTTCTCTTCTATTCTTTCTAACACTTCCCACCATGTTAATCTTCCCCCGAAATACACACCTGAGAAGTTTGACATCTACAGGTTACGGATAAGTCACCTTTCCCTCCAGTCTACTTCTATATCATGTAATACAATCATTAATTCTACCCAGTCTACACTAATATATATAAATATACAAATAAATAAATATATCCTAAATGTGTTTCTTTCTATTATGTTCATTTCCAGAGTTTGCTTCCTTTTACCTAAAGCTAACAGTTTCATGCTTAACTTTGTGGAATTCCTTCTTGGTGAGGGTAAAAAATAAGGAAAACTTTACACTTCCACACACTTTTAATACAACACGACCATGGTTTCGATGCTGCGCATCATCGTCAGGGACAATTCAACAAGTATTTCCAACTTATATAGTTAGGCGCCAGGTAGGGGAAGTAAGGGAGAGGGGTGGTACTGTAGCAATCATTGGTGGGTGAGGGTGATCTATTGGACGCAGACGGTACAAAGGGGGGGGGCGTTTGCTTGCAACGGCTGACCCTCATTAACGGAGGGGCGGTGACTGTCACTGCCTTGGCGGGGGAGGGGATGGTGTGGGAAGGCATTCAAGAATTTAAGGAGAGGGGAAGGATATCATTGACCACCTCAAGATTACCGGACTGAAGGGATTCCCAAATTTCCAACTCCTCCAGAGCGTTCAGCCTGCGACCTTTCGTTTCCGTTTGTAAAATGTCTGCTGTGAAGTTACTGGAATGGATTTAAGAGGTGTTTGGCGAATTGTGATCTGTTGTCTTTCTTTCTGAAGCATGAACGGTGTTCCTTCATCCTAATGTCGAAAATCCTCCCTGTCCGATGTAGATGGCGTTGCAGTCTGTACAATTGAGTTTATAAACTCTTTTAAACTTTGTTGCATTACGTCAATTTTATCTTTTGGTGAACCTATTAAGTTTTTCAAAGTATGTGAATTGTAAAAAGCGGCTTCTACATAGTTTTTTGAGAGTATTTGTTGTATTCTGAGTGAGAAATGGCCAAGGAAAGGAATTATTTGCTATTGGTGCTTGTACGGTTTGAATGTGTGATATATGGATTTCAGGGCTATCTGTGTTTGTTTTTTGTTGTACATGTTGTCGATCAATGTTGCACTGTAACCGTTGTTGACTGCAATCTGTTTTATAAAGCGGAGTTCCCCGTGTTTGTTGTGCGTTGACATTGGGATATTGCATACTCTGTGTAACATGGAATGAAAGGCTGCACGTTTTTGTGAATGGTGATGATAATTTGGTCGGAGTAACATTTTTTCCCATGTATCGAAAGGTGGAACCTTTGATTAATTATTTTCAACGTCAAATCTAGAAAATTTAGGGAACCGTCTGCTTCCAGCTCCCTCTTGAACTGTATGGATGTATCAGAAGAATGAATATTTTTACACTCCTTTTACCTAAATCTGTATTTAAATTCTTTCAGTTCCTCAGAGATAAGTTCTTGAAACTGATTGCTATACTCTACCTGAAATCGGTGTTAGCGCAATTCTTATATGCTATAGTAATGCTATGCTAATTATAGTTGTGGTAATTTTTTTCCCATAATTCTGCTGAAATGTCAGTTTGTTTATTCGATTCGCATTTTGCACTTAAACTTCAATCCCAACTTACAGCTTATAACGTAAGTCGCTACAAGACTTAAATATTTCATCTTCTTGTGTAAATATCCGCTCCCAAAGAAGCAAGGAAAGGATTCTTCAGCTAAAAATTTTCCAACTATGTGTATTCGGACTTCAAATTTATATGCTACCTTCGGGGAGTAATAAAATTGCATTTAGGACGGGAAATTGCTATGGCTGCGGTAGGCACACACTTGACTTACCGTCCAGCCGACCGTTAGAGGCGCCAGTTGTGGGCAACAGGAGGGAATTGTTCGACTTTCTGGACGAGTTCCGGGAAGCAAGGCTATGGCTCTGGTGACTGTGGCTCGGGGAGGAGGACGAATCCGCCCCCGGGCCGCCCCTACCCCTCACCGTAGCCCCCAACTCCCCACCGCTCCCTCCTCCCGATCCCTTGTTCTGCTGTTGTTGGATCTGTTGCGACGCCGGTGCCGGACAGCAGGAATAGGACGGCGTGCTGGTGACGGTGACCATGGGGTGCACAGCGGCTCCGAGGCTTCCTGTGGGACGAATTATCATAACAATGGGCGCGGGAGTGTCTGAGGCGAGTTTGCGTTTGGATGAGAATATTGGGTGGGGCAAAAATTGGGAAAAAATTTCCCGCTTGGAACTTTCCTCCAAATCTTACAAAAGGAAATTCAAATCGGGTGAAATAAAGAATTCAAAGAAATTCACGTTAAAAAAAATCACAAAATCTTATCAGGACGAAGTTTTTGAGTTCAGAAATTGTTTCAAGGGCGTGAATTCAAGAATAATCTTACAAGGAGCCAATGAACTCTTAGAATTAATCGAGATATTAAGACGCTAGTTTTGCAACGTCTTCGGATCTTAGACCCAACGTAAATGCTAGATTTCGTGAATTTTGAAATGAAATTAAGAAAAAAGTCCAAAAATTAATTTCGGCTCATTACATTTTAGAATATCCTGTAAAAGAACTTGATTGCTACAGTATGTGATGTTTATCGGAGCACAAATTTTGGTCTAACACTTTGATGAAAATACATAACAATTACATCCTTTTCCATAATTAGAAGAAGTAAGTTATCAATTATGATAATTTTATAAAGAATATCTATTTTTATACCTTTCAAGCTCTTGGAAACTAAACTTAAAGTAATCGGAGAAATTGAATTTTTTAACAGAAAGACTTTATTTTCGAGACATCGTCGACAGATACATGTTGGATAAAGGAAGATATAAAGCTAATAGCTTGAAACGCTCTATATTGGCGCGCGCTCTATCACGCACGATATTGGAAATGCGACTAGGTTGTCAAATAGCCTGGACTACTTCCGATTAGTGAGAAAAGGAATATTTAAAGGTTTTGTAGCAATAGTGTTGTAATCTCTTTTCGCCTATGATAAATATTCTTCAGTTAGATAACTCTGGCCCTAAAAGAGGAAGGGAGCGAAAATCAAAGTGATATCTAAGGTTCACGGCTGAAGTTAAATTTTTCATTGCAAAAATATTTCACATAAATCACTCGGGAAAATACGGAATGGTAAATTCTTAGCAGGAGGATAGGAAACATATTGACAGTTTTAATAATTAATATTTTAACTTCATGCCTCAAAAAGCTTAATCTGTTTTCTGGTTTAACTGCTCATTTCGCATAAATTTGCTTGCATAGGAATGGGAATCCTCAACAAATTATTTCTCTTTGCCAAATCAGTAGAAATTTGAACGAACTATTATCAAATTATTACGGCGAATTATTTGAATATTTTGCTCATAATTAGTGGTGTAATATCAAGAAACTGTAATAGTAACTTTAACGGAGTCACCCGCTATGTGTGCATTATAATGCAACAATTTCGGAGAGTAAAAATCATTCGCCTTGACCGGAATTCGAACCCGGATCCCTCGATATAAAATTTCAGAGTGTAAGAGGACGTCTCGGTAGCTTAAGTGGATAAAGCACTCGGCCGGATATCGAGGGATCCGGGTTCGAATCCCGGTCAAGGCGAATGATTTTTACTCTCTGAAATTGTTGCATTATAGTGGTGTAATATTTTTATTAAGCAATAATGGCGTTTATATAAGATAAAACGGTAAATATGATACAAATTATCGATAATTTTTTAATATCTTTGACTGAATATTAACCTGTTCATAGCTAAATTATCAAGGACAAGCTGGAACTAAAATATGCTAGTTCAGACGGGTTAAAACAACTTCACATATTTTCCCGGAATTAACTTGACTAATCGGATTAGAAATAAATTTATTTCATTTAATTGTTTAATAAAATCATCACGGTCCACAATTAATTAGTTTACAATTCGAATTCGTGAGAAGTATGGATAAAATACCAAAAAAATTAGCTGGAAAGCCCAATTTGAAATGAATGGATAAGGAATGCCAAAGGGATTAGGGGACTACCCGTTTAAGAATTTTCTACGCTAATTGAAATCGAAGAGGGAATCGCTTCTGGGCATTCTCACTCACGTTTTGCTTTTCTTTTTTCGTCCCGGATTCACATCCTCTCGACCGAATTTCCATCCTCCACCCAACTAGATTGTTACCGATACGCGAGGGCGAGAAACAGACCTCGCTTTGTCCGGGCACGCGCGACATCCACGTGAAACGATTTCTTTTCGGACTCCGGGGCGAGCTCGTTAGGGAATTCGAAACATTTTGCCGGATTGGGGCAAGCGGGTTGAACGCAGGTTACTGAATTCCACCTCTTTCCAGATCAACCTCGATTCCTCTATCTCACTCTCTCCAAAGTTCGAATCATCCTTTTCTCCACCGACTTCATACTATGGACACGATAAAAAAATCTGTGAAGCATGTTAGTCGCTTTTTAAAGATTTCATGATTTTTTAAAATCATAAAGAGCAGAAACTGAGTAGCACTCTCTCTCTCTCCTTCTCTGATGTTTTAACCAACCTTGTTGGCAGCCAATTTTTCATCACGTTTAAAAATACCACCAAGAATGTTTGGAGAAGTGATGCCATACATATCCAAATAAAGAGGTAACAAGTAAAATCGCAACAAAATATGGTGCCAACAAATAATATTTTTCTTTCAATTATATAATTTAAAAGGGTAGAGCGAGGAGATAGGGGGTGGAGAGAGAATGGGAGGTTACGGAGGGCATGAAAGGGATTATCCATCCTTACAGGAGGGATTTATGGGTCCACGCGGTCGGACGTCAAATTGCGTATGAATCTCTCCACGTGTGCGCCTGCGCGTTGATTAGTGATTTTGAGTGGCATAGTGACGGCGCACTTTATCCCACACCTACACATTTCCCCCGCGCTTGGGGTCTCTCTCCAGCTCGATCGGCCTCCCCTGACACCCCCGGCTTCCTCGACTCATTCCTCGCACCAAATCCCTCCGTTGACGATTATACGGCGCACAAAATATCCGACCATCACGTAGTTGAAGCTTTTCAGTGGATAAAAATGAACAGCGGGAAAGCCCGCCATATTGACATGCAAGTGTTTCCAAGTAAGCAAGTTACGGCAGTCCCTGTCTTATCCCTTTCATACCTTTCACTCAATTTGCGTTCACATTGACGAGGTGGGCATTTTTTTATACCACTACAGCTTGAAAGAAAGTGATAAGCAACGATGTTTGACATAGAAACGAGATTCGTCACTCTTTATCGATTGCTTATTTAATTTAGTTTTTGCAGGATGACTTCGATCATAATTATTCAATTTCAACGTCATTTGGAGAGAGAGAGAGAGAGAAAACGCATGAAAGAGCAAAGATAAATGTGTGCTAAAACTGAGAAAAGGGCAAAGTGAACGAAAATTAAATAGACAAGCGTACGGACATACGAGTAAAATATATGATAATTTATCCATTATTTCGTTTATATTCACGCAAAGAAGAATTTTTATGCCATTTAATTTATAAATATAATACTTCTCGCAGTTTTAAGATTATCGTTAAATTAAATTGAGGGAATATGCATTAAGGATTAAAGACAGGATAGGTAAACTGGAAGACTGAGATCAATAAAAAAACTCGTTGACTTTTCTTCGATTCGGATTTCAAAGTACACCTATCTCGAAATAGGAAAAAAGAATAAATTGGTGATGGGTGAGGTAGATATTTAGTTAAAAACTGTAACGCGCAGTAGTGGAGTGCACTTTCCATAATAATAGTTGAGGTTCGTATTCTAGTTTAGAGTACAAAAAAATGGATGCCCTAAAGAAATAAAAAAACACTGGAGAGCAGAAATGACGCAAGTTTATAAGAACGGACTTTACTAAGATAACGAAGAAGGCCTTAGTCATACCATATTTGCCCGAGTCCTTTGCAATGCAAATGCACGAACTCGGTAGTGGGTAGTAATAACACTATTTCTACATCTCCGATCATAAATGTAAGCTACAGTTTGCTAAAATTTGATCCAATAAGAGTATAAAATGTTATCATTTTTATAAATAGAAAAGGACACCATGCATAAAACGTAGATCCTTGATTCTAGGTTCCTGCCATATATTATGGAATAAAATACTAAACAACTGGCATAAATACTCAAATTGATATTTAAAACTGTTTACACTGCTTCCTGAATTGTTGAATCCCAAGTAGATCAGAGAAAGTTAAAAAAAAAGTCTCAATCGTTTGTACTTGTTTCAAAAGTAGGACGTCGATGCTGTTCCAAATCGACGAACTACATTTTCTATGGAACAATCGGAGAGCAGTGAAAACACGCATAAATTCGATTGAAACAGCGTGGAGCACCAAGTGGTGGCAGGTACTTCAATTCCAGCCATTAAGACGGGTCACAAGGGTCCCAAAAGGGGGAGAGGTAATGATTCATATACACAAAACAATTGAATTAATATCCAGAGGGAATTGAAAAAAGGCAATTTTAAATCACCTTTTCAATCATTCACCAAGCTATTGGAGTTCAATGCTGGGGTCGGAATAATTTTATGGTTTACGAATGGATATTGAAGTTAGGTCATGAACTAATTGAAGGGCATTAAAAACACGATGTGAGCAAAACAGTGAAGATGTTCGTAACTAATGAGACTATTTAAATAAAAAACGTAAACATGGGAAAACTCCCGTTTATATTCAGCTGAATAACAGATTTTGACTTTTCAATTCCGTAGTTTTTAACTTTAGGAAATTTGAATTTAATATTTCAGAAAAGATTGATTGCTTTCAGAAATAATTTTATACAAAAAATAGCCTGGATAATTTCAAAATAAAAACTTCTTTATGTCGTACAAATGAAAAGTCACGAAAGATTAATGTCCTTTGCAAAAAGTTATAAACTTTTTTTTAATTACCGTTGTAAGTTTTTATGACTCTTTGCATATTACACATGCAAGTTATATGAATAACTATTCACGTAACGACGGCATCTTAGTTAATATCGCAGATATTTTAATCGATCAAAAGTCAAACTTGATTTCGTTTCTATGAAAACATAATACCAAGTATGAAAACAATTATATAAATATTTGGATTTTTTTTCGGTTTTGGGGCATATCAGACTAACGAAACATTAAGGGTAAACAGAAATACTTATTCCTAAAGTAAAACTTACTTTTACTGCTGAAGGTTAAAAAAGAATAGGAACCGCAAAATTGTGAACATATTGGAAAATATATTTTAAACTATTTTACCGCATAAGCAATATGCAACACAATAAATGACCTATTTTGTCAATTGAATGGATTAACATTGGAAGGTTTTTCCCCGATATCTCCAGGAAAAGTATTTATTAGACTATTATTTTATGTAATTACCAAATAATTCGTAATAGAATTCTTTTAAAACCATCCCACGCATGCAAAAATATGCAATTAACAAAAATCAATGCTGTTTGAGTGTATTCTTTTTGTTTTTTAACTCTAATATGCCGTCATTTTTCCTACTAATCACACTAATAACTAAATTAAAGTGATATGAATTATGTATCGTACATGCTGCATAGACTGGCCAATGGTGTCCCGTGTCGGTGATTTTTGTTCTTAGTTATAATATTATAATAGACTTTGCGCATGCATTTTGAAACATTTCATTTTATCAAAACAGGTTTAGGACTTCATCTTTGATGAATAGATTTTATGTGAGAATATATTCTCCTTTCAAAAACTTCCTTTGCTCATCCAGCGAGTTTCGGGATTGTACATTTTTATGCTTCATGTAAAACAATTTTATTTCTTTCCATCATTATTTTATTTAAAATTTGATTTGGCGTATGTGAATATTGCTATTAACACTATCCATTTAACGATCACCTCATATAGGCGAGCCCATTATATAGCGTCGGCGAGGAAGAGGTTCCGGGTCTAGCTGGGGCCTTTTGTCTAGCTGGTTCTCTTCAATCTATGGGTGACCTACCGAGAAGCAATTATCATCGCTGATCCTGCCATTACAGCTCTAGGGATCATCGGGACGTGAACTAGTGCAATATACTGGATACAAGCCGTAAGTCAACCTGTTATAAACTTCACTAGCTACAATATGGAGAAATCTGAAAACTTATTTATTAATCGATGAAAATATCCAAGAAAAACGAAAACAATGTCAAGCAAAAATATATGGTTGAATAGTTAAAAAGAAAGTTTTGCATATCCTTTACGTCTTGTGAATATAAGATCCGTAATGCTTGAACCTGTCTACAGTGCATTTAGTCACTGCTAAGCGGAAACAGTGGGCTTACTTTTTTATGCATTTGCTTGCATAATAGCTTTATGGGAAAGAAACGCTGCAAGTAATATGACAGTAGACAATATTAGCACGATTTTACTCCAAATTTCGGATATACCCGAGCAGCATTTAGGAGAGTATATTATTCAACAATTTATCTCCAGTTTAATTGAAATGATTGAAGGCTGTTTTATTTGTATTTGTGTTAAAACTACAGGACAAAGGTAAATTATAAGAAATACAGGATAAATTGGTAATATTTGACTGAATGTCAAAGTAACGGCCATTTTTCTGATAATATAAGATTAAATTCCTCTCGAAACGAATTAAAATTTTTCCAATCTTGTATCGATATTCCCTCCAACATGAACTGATAATGCTTAAGAGCACACTTCTTAAATTATGGAGCTGATTTAGAAAAGGTGATTTCCGTAAGCAAGACTTTGGAATAAACATATTATTTATACAATTGAGAATATTATCTCAATATTATAATACTATTGAGATTATTAATATTGTCGGCCTCGGTGGCGGCGGGGTAACCTCCTCGTCTGCCAATCCAAGGATCGCGTGCTCTATTCCCACATGAGTGGGTTTTCCTCCACCTAGGGCTTGGGTGTTTGTAGTTGTCTCCATTGTTTTCACTGTTGATAACCGGATGTAAAGGCCAAAAAGTGCTGTTTTCGGACTAAGGCTAAGGAAGTAAATAAATAAATGCAAAGCCAAAAATGTGATCAATTATACTTCCGATAATGATTGGTGGCATATCTTAGTATCCGCATTTACTGTAATTACAATTGATACAATGGTTTTTGATAATAAAAAGATGCTTTACGCCATTCCGAATTGCGATAATGCATGACAGATATAAATATCAATTCATTAGGCTATTTAAAAAATCAGAAGAAATCATCGATAATTTTTTTATAGTTATCGTTATAACCCTTACCGTTAAACCGATTTTCCTCCGGTAAAAGTCTGCTTACGCTTCTAGGGGATTTTATAAATGGTAGCTCCTGGACTCACGTTATTTTGATTTTTGTAATGCTAAATCTAGTGATAACGTTTTATTTGTCCGGAGCGATAATAAAAAGAGAAATGGCGAGTGCATATTACAAAATTATAAGACTATCACAGGTATAATTATGTATACTCAGCAAAGAAAAACATGTTATTTCACTTTCATGGATCACTTTAACTTGAGGAAATTTGATTATTTTCCTAACTTCCAATTTTGGTTTAGTACAGCAATTCTATTTTTCTTAAAGAAAAGTGATGAGATATTTTTTGAGTTATTATTTACTTTAAATTTTTTTCCCCACACAAAAATGTAAACATTTACTTTTTATGTTTCCATGTGTCGAAAAAATATCGAGTTCACCAAGCAGTAAGGACATTTGACGTGTGAAAGAATTTATAAATAAGCGTATTTTTTCTTAGTGAAGATCCAACCGCACCTAAGCGCGCGACCCTTCCTCTCCATCATTGCGGTTATCTCCTCGTTGCATGCATTCCACTTCGTAAGCCACTTCCTGCTTCCCTTTCGTGAAACCCAACTGCGAGAGCCGAGGAATAAAATTTGCCATCGTGGTGTATAATCACGCGAGAACGGCCGTGCTGCATCGCCCCTGCTCGTGACAGGGTTTGCCGCTGCTGCGGTTGATTAGGGATCAGAATATGCGTGGGGAGAAGGGCAGGGTCGATCCCCAGGGAGGCGAAGGCTTGGAAACCCATGACCGCCATTAATGCGGCAGTTTCCGCCAGCACCGATCGGTGTGCCGAGGAGAAGAGTGCCTCTTCATCACCGCAGCCTCTCCTCGCACTCCGAAAGGGCAAAAATCCACCGAAGCGTGAACAGAGTTTGAGGAAGTAGCGCTCTCCACACCTTCTCTAACCACTGAAAGTGGGGCGGGGTCGGCGATAAGGTAATTCAATCGTTGACGCTTACAGAAAATGGAGAAAGAAGTGAATCTTTGCTTTCATACTCGGGTGTTATGTTTGTGATCTTGGATAATTTTGGTATGGGGTCCGCATTATTCATTATACAATACTTTTAGGATTCACCTTCCCCTTCGACCAGATTTTGGGAAAATACGCATTATATAATGGATCATTTTTTTTCAAACTACCATTTTTGAGGGGTGTTTTTGAAAACTAAAACCTCCAATAGTAAGGCGATCATTTTTTTGGGATCTAACTCAGAATATTGATTCAAAAATCCCAGAAAAAAACTTTCTGGTCCGCTTAAAACTCCTGTGGTTTGACATTTTTGGGTAAACCTGATTTGAAAGTATCCAGACACACGAATATTCAAACTTACTTAAGTTAATTACAAAGGAATGAAACGTAATAGAATCATAGCCAGGAGGAAATTACACAAATTCCGTGCTACTTAAGGCAGGTCAAATTGACAAAACAAGAGAGATCAACTGGCAAGCATAGATGTTCAAGGAATTGCTTTTCCCTCACAAAGTTTTCTACATCTTACTACACCTGAAAAAACCAACGACATATCTCTTTTCGCAAATTTATTTTCGACTCCGTTATTTTTGGGTCCTAACAAACACTTGAATTATTCTTCAATTGTTGCAACAGTTGCAGCACATAAGCTACATTTCATCATACGTATTTACAGAAAATCCGCTCACAGTGACGTTTTTATAGCATGTGACAGGAGGAAACCGTGTCACGACTTGTTTTATGTCAGGAGAAGGACTGCAATAAGCAAATAAATGTGATGGAACCTATGGCCATAATCCCCGCAGAGGAGACGACCGGCTTAAGTGTCTCAGAATCCTTCTTGTGATCTAATTTTGCCTGTTTATTTATTCATTTCTTGAGCACCAAAGTACCGCCCAAAGTAATCGCCGTCAACAACCATAAAACGAAAATTATACCAAGGCAAGGCATTATTCAACCAGATGCTAACCCGTTTTCAAACCATAATTCCTATTTTTAGGAGGTAAACACTCGTTACGCAGGTACTTAAAAACATCTCGCATTATGGCTGGATCTGACAGATATTGGACGCCCATTTCCTGAATTATATTCCCTTCTTTGAGTGCGCTAACAGTTGGTTTGCAAGTAGATGATAAATTCTAAGCAACTGGCCCGTACTGAAGAACTAAAAGTTTGAAAATATTTACGCCGGTTCAAGGTCTGGATGTCTAAATTGTACCGACAGATAATGGAATGATTGAATATGCCTCTACTAATACTATATACTTTAGTGCATGTATGATTGCAAGCAACAATTTTTCAGTCGTCATTTTGCTGTTGAACTTTAATTTCTGAGGAAAAAGTACCTTTATAATTATGGCTAATTAACAGTATTCCATGTATAAAAATATGAAAAATTGAACGAACATAGTTTTGACCAAAAACATCTCAAACATCATTTCAATAAATTTTTAGAGAAAAGACAATTATATTCCTACTTATTTACCCAATAATGTCAGTATTACTCATGGTGTGTTCTTAAAATTTAAATTTATCTGAAGAACGTTATTTCGAGGCACCTATTTATCTTTACAACGTTTTAGAATTTCGTTTGTGCTTTGAATCTCTTGATTAAGGGTAAATCTACTGACTATTATATTTAAAATTTTTACGTGTACCATCACTACTTGCGCGTTTACTTTTTTAAGAAATTTAAAAATCGTAATAACTCCTAAATCGGTTCATCAGTATACTCATGTAACGACAAATATCTTCAATGGCGGAGATAGTATGTAAGTAACAGTGGAACGCAGAGTTTATGTAAATATTAATCGACGAGTCGATAACCTCACATTAATGCCTTTTAGCTGTTATATTTTTATAAAAGAAAGTCATCTCCGTTATTAATCTGGTTATTACGACGGTCAAGGACATTGAATAGCTCCTGGTGCAGTGGAAAGTGGGATGGGTAAAGGTTTTCAGAAAACATTTCATATGTTCGGGTAGATTGAAATCTGAGTACCAACCATAAATGTTTGAATGCTGTTTTCTTCAACTGTTGAGATGATTTTATACCATGAATATAATTGCATTAACATCAATATCAAATCTTTACCAGAAACTGAATGTGAACTACTAAAATATCGCGAACTTAAAGGTGCATAGATGTAGATGGAAATAAATGGAAATTTGAATATGTTAGAAGAATGATGATTTTAAGAGCGATAGTTTCAGAATAATACCAAAGGTGAAAGCAGCCGAAGAAGTTAATTGGCAGTCACTCATAACACTTATCGTGATGAAGTGACACACTGTTTTCTGTGAAAATATCCACAAAACCAAGAGATACAGTGATCAATCAGAAATAATATCCAACGTATTGCGAATAAAGAAGTAGACGAGCTTAGTGACAGCATTTAAAAACTTTTTCAATTGAAAAAACAAAGACGTAATGATATTGGAAGACTCGATGTAAGTACCGGTTTTAGTAGGGAAAATACCGTCTTTAGAATGGTTAGTTTGGATGAAAGAAACTAGTGTGGGGAATAACTTGTGAAGTTAGAAAGTAATAAGATGATGATGCCAAACACGCTTGTTGAAGTATTGAATAGCAGGAGATTCAATGGAGAAGCCCGAGACAAAAGAATATTCCAAATACATTTCGTACTGGTGAAACAAAGATATAAAAACCCAATAATTTTAGTCCCAGTTATCCTGGCCCAGACAAGGACAGTGACGACAAACTAGTCAAAGTATATTTTAAGTGTTAAAGAAATACAAGAGAATACACAGGAAAAAATGGAAAATATATTAAATAAAATATTTGTGTGTGTAGCGAGCCTTTATTTACGTTTGTGTACCGAAGCTCTTATTCAAAACATTCGCCAAAATTACTGTGATTGATATTTGATCTCCTCGAAGCTTCCGTCCAAATCTTGATCATTCCTTAGCAACTTAAGAATGAGAGCATCTGCAATGGATAGGTTTGAAAAACAATTTGGAGGGAAGCTTTATAATTCGCGCCAAGGAGGTTTGGGGTTAGCTGGATATTTGTGAGTAGGATAATAGATACAGAGGAAGAGTTTTCTCGATAATTTGCAGTAAGACGTTTCTTTTGATTAACGCCGAAAATATAAATGGAAAATCTCTTTTTCGAGAACGTGGCGAAACCGCACCGCTATGATTAAGGCGCTTGACTAGGTGACCATAATTTCTTCATGTAGCACTAGGAATAAATCCTCCTTTTTCCTAAGCTTGTTTTTCCCTAAGACTATAATAAAACGGTAGGAAAGGGAATCCGTGAAAGAGGTCGTTAAATTTGTCATTAAGCAAGGTTTAATACGAAGATGTAATACTTTCCTCTCAGAATGGAGATCACGGAGATTTTTAACCGAAATGAAAAAAACGTTAGAGAAACTAAAAAATCCCGACACTATAAACTCCTGTAATTGCAGAACTAAACAGACCGTCAACACGTAACAGAATATTTGTTTTACGAGGCGTGTTCATAAAGTAAGGCCCGTTTGGTCACAGGAAAAAATATACTCATATGAAACACATTTTATTGACACTTTTAGTTAGCTACAAACCTACTTCACTTATCTACATAATCGCTGTTCACTTCTAAGCATTTTTTGTACCGCTGCACCAGCTTCTTTAACCCCTCTGCATAGAAACTCGCCGCCTGAGGGTTGAACCAATCGACAACGCCATTCTTGAGTTCCTCTTCGGTTTCGAAAAGTTGTACACCGAACCACTGTTTCAAGTGCAAGAAGAGGAAGTAGTCGCTGGGTATAAGGTCAGGACTGTACGGTGGGTGGTTTAAAGAGTTCCCAACGACCCAAAAACTCTCGTCGACTGGACATTCTTTGCTCTTTGTGGTGGTCGGTGAGCATTTTCGGTACCCACCTTGCATGCAATGTGTGGTATCCGAGGTTTTCCGTAACAATATTGTAGACAGCAGTGCGTCCAAGTTGAGGAAATTGTTCAGCCAGGCCATTAATTGTCAATCGACGATCACATCCCAGTTTTTGTTCCACTCGCGAAACAATTTCATCGGTCAGAATACTGGGCCTACCACTTCGCTCTTCGTCATGGACATTTGTTCGTCCATTTTTAAAATCACAGCACCATTGTCTAACCTTTCCTTAACTCATAACTGTAGGTTTATAAACTAGGCATAATTCCCGATGAATTTCAGCAGCCGACAATCCTTTTGCATACAAGAATCGTATAGAGAACGCACTTCACAGCTGGCGGGATCAACGATTGTCGCGGACATTGTTGTTTGCATGCACGGACAAGCAAACGACTTCTGAAACAAAACAAATGCTGCTATAGCTTCTCAATGAATCAGTAGATGGCGCTGCAGGAGCAAAACTGTGTTCTGAAGAGCCAATATTTAAATATAAGCAAACGGTACTTACTTTAAGAATTCGCCTCGTACAAGACTTTCAGAATTCTCTCTATTAACTTCTGATTGTTCTCTTGTTAGTTCTACTCTAATAACCCTACTTGTCTGGTTCAATTGCTTTCCTTCTAGTGTAATATGACCTAATCATAGATCCTTATCGATCTTATTAATTAGTGAAATCGTTTACTGCTATAGTAATATCTCGACTCTTCTAGTTTATTTAAAAAAATAATGCATTAAAAGAAAAGAGAATGGTTGAATCAGTCTGGTTATTTAAAAAAAATTCATGAAGCTCGAAAGAAAGATAAATAGGCGGATTAAATGTTTAAAGTTTGACACCAATAATATTTCATATTATACGTAAATTGTATTTCTAACAAAACGCGTTTTTGGATCTGAATTCGAGAATTTGGTCGAATCTTTTGAATCGAATTCTTCAAGAGATCATCAAATTTCTGATATCGGTTATGCAGTTTTCCATTAGCTATGCTTTTGCCTATAAAGACGTATCGCAATATGTTTAGAGTTTCAGACACGTTTGTTATTAGCAACTTTAAAACAAAACAGTCGAAATTCTAGAGACTAGATGCTTCTAATGTCAAATTAATTCAATGAAATTACCCAAAATTTTCTCGCATATAAAATACATACGCTTTCGTGACATTCAAATTAACCATGCATGTCCTCAATCTTTAAGTATTAATATAAATTTTGTTTATAGCGGAGATGATTGACGAAGCAAAACGAAAATTGTATTATTTAGAATGCTCTACGAGTATAAACATAGAATTGTAATAAGGCCTACTAGTTTCCTTTAAGAGATCGTACACGAATATGCCAACTTGTCAGATACACTATCACCACCCATTCCTAAAGAATTTTTCAGTATTCTTACTTTTCTCGGAAACTTGTACTCGTTGTTTTGAAAACAAAAGCCTTTCTTCTTTTTGGACACCAAAAACGAAAATTAAGTGGAAGCTGACAGCAATTTGGCATTAGCAATGCCGCAACTATAAAATCAGACCATGCCCTAACTAAAAATGAGTTTCTAACATCCAATGACAAATAAAATGGATTTGAATAATACTCTGATGGTATGATTGGTCGATATTATTTTCATTTTATCGCAATTGCTAATTGTTGGACACCGTGACGGAAGTAGCATCGGACAACATTTGTCCGGGAAATACCGGGATCGTAAGTTCAAAAATCATGACTAAGACCTCAAAAATATCAAAATGACGACTGTATGAAAATAGCCAAGAAAATAATGAGTTATTTCCCACGAATGGCATCGCACCTTTGGTAAACAGTCGTCTAGCTTTAGTGCAGTTGGCTCTGCCAGAGATCGAAGATCTTTGTATGCGCGAGCATACATAAAATTATCCTCGAGATTATGCAAAAATCATTGCATGAATGTTTGTGCTTTATTGATTCATTACTTTTCCATTAAAATGGCTTTTTAGATGGCTATCGATGACCAATAAAATATCATATTTTAGCCATTAATAATCAAAAGAACTACATCTAATAAAAGTGAAAATTAGTGAGCAATCTTGTATTTAGGCGTTCATATAATTTAAAAAATTAATCAAACATTAATTTTGTCGAATGTTTACAAATACTATAATTTTTACTTTTGAGAGAGAAGACAATGCCATTAATGTCTTCAAAATATTATACAAAATTGTGGAACTGGATTTGGATTCACCTCAAATAGTCAACTGATAAAATAGAAATGGGAATTCATAATTGGATGAACTAATGGATTTGGGATACGGATTTGATAAAATCTTTAATATTTCAAAAAATAATATCTAAATTAATCAAGTCTTATGAATTATTTGCTTAAACATCTGGCTACTTGAACGCTTAGATGAAATGTAGTGAAAAGGATTATTTGATAAAATTCATAACAAGGATAGTTGAAAATTTAAATTCGTTTTACTATTGGGGACAACAGTATATTTCCTACATGGCAATCACTTGTATGAAACACATATCATAGATTTAAAATATTAATATTATTAAATAAAGTGGCAGGAGATTTAAAATAAGGTTATGTGCCCATCTATTAAGAGAAACATTTTCTATTGCGTTTATTCCGACAAGTTTAAGATATCCTTTTCTACCGAGGTAGCTCAATAATGTGGAATTAAATAACCTTAACCCTCAGTTTGGTTTATGGACACAAGCAGGACCTAAATGAGGTTGAAGGAAGCCGAATTCAACTGACCGCCTTTTGTCTTTTACGTTGAGTTTCATGCATTGTATAAACAAACTTCTAAATGATCTGCTTTATTAACATTTAACACATGCTTATTTTCTGGCATTTATTAACATGGGTGTAGTTCAGCTGATTTTATAAAATCTGGGGAAAAGTTGGAAATTAAGCATATAAAACCAATCCTCGAAGTTGACAACCTGGTTTGATAACTATGTACTGAGACTAATAAGGTCAACAATATGAAATAAGAAATGTATCAGAAAGGTCCTGTCGGAGGATATTTTCATCATATCCTCTACGTTGTTTTTATCTCCCAATTATGGGAGGCAGTATGGAGGCAATGTTTACTTCATGAAATCATAAGCTTTCAAAAACACAAAGATGATGACACAGTAAGAATAACAAAGAAAGTCAGCAAACGAAGTGGAAAACGCAAGACAAATAGTGAGGGCTAGAGATATTGGGAAAAGTGTCAATAAAGCAGGACATGCACTGAAGAGCCCTTCTCGGAGGAAGTTTGATATTCGTGGAGAAGGGTAGAAAATGTTAAACGACGCATAATTCAAGAGAGCTAAGGTTAATATGACGAGTACAAATAAAAAGTAGCTAAGTTTCGTGCTATTTCCTTAAAAAATAAAGATCGAAGGAGGCTGGATTGAACGGTAACGCCGACGGGTCTAATAAAAATATAATTTAATCGATTTTGTGGAAAAATCGGTAGAGAAATCACTTTAGAATAGTAAGATGAAAGAAAGGTTGGTTAGTTTTGTTGGGGAGGCGACCGACAGCTATGGTCATTTGCGCCATTAGGGATGGCTGGGAAAGGAAGGGTGGAGAGAAACTCGGCGTCGGAATTAGCCTACTTTTGTCGAAAGGCGCCAAGGGGTCCCCAGTTTAACGTCCCATCCGACGGACGTCGTACTCACTCAAAGTGCTCTCCACAAAAGCACCTCAAGTAGGGATTGCGATACCACTGGAAAATATTTGTTGTTTCCAGGAATTAAACCCGGGCCTTCGCGGTGGGAAGCCTGTACGTTAGTCTCCGCACCATCCCGATTCCCAAGATGAAAGAAATATGACGACATGAACTCCGACTAACAAAGTGAATCAACATTGGTTATTAATAACCAAATTAGGCTATAGATCATTGATTTTATTTGCAATTACCAATTCACCTATTAACATTTTGGAAATATTTTTACCCTTATCTATGAAATAATATTTCTGAAATATTTAAATGGTTATTATTGAAAATTAAAAAAAATTAATATCTTGGTTTTATCCAAATTATAAAAAAATCACGCTCATAATTGAATTCACACATTATTGGCGCAAACCAGATTGTAAAAAATTGAAATGGAAGTGAATCTTCTCTACTTTATCGCGATTTATCTCTTCATGAAACCTATTCTTATTTCAGAAGAATATGAGAAATTGACTAATCCAAATTAAGACGAAAATAGCCCTAATGAACATTAAAAATATATGCAAGCAATAACAAAGCAATTTGCCGTATTTTAATTTGTAATAATATAATAATTCATCCACTAAAACTATGATTTTAGTTTTCTCAGACATTGATATGAATGTGAAGGTTAAAATATAGATTTATACCTATCAATGTCCACAACTAAAACTGTTTTCGATGTTCCCGGTTAATGTTTTATAACGTCACCAAACCAGAAATTAATATATGCTTATTTACACACTCCACTATGCTTGGTAGGAATACGTAATTGCCTTTTAGTTGATAGGATAAAACCTGATATATTTTATAATAATATTGTGTGTTCTGTTGTCCGCTTATTGCAGCACATTAAAAATTATTAAGGTTGCCTCCTCTGATGGTTATATTAGCCCTGTAGTATGTTTACAAATACTCTCTGGATTTCTATCTACAGTGATTTTATGAAGTATCAAAGGCAAGATGACCTAAATATTTGTCCGAAACCGGAGTAAATTATAGCATTAACCTGACTTCTTTTATCTCTATTTATGTGCCCCCAAGGCATTGATTAATTCCGCTTAATGAGATGAGAGCCATGCGGCCTGAATCGAGTCAAACGAAAGGAATCTCATAAGAGGGAGTTGGCTTTTCCGCTGTGCATCTTAACTATAAATATATCCAAAAGATGAATTTCCTCAATCTCTTCTCTTACCTTTGAAGTAACCTTCACAGAAAAAATCCTGATAAAGGGGATAGGTGTTCCGTTACTTCTTTTAATTAATATATCTTTGGTCTCACGTATATTAATAAGAAAAGAAAAAACTGACTTATAAAAATAATAATTATATGACATTAAAAATATCTCTAGCCTACCTTAGTTGCATACTTACCTAAGCACCCGTATCTGAAATGAGATATCTGCGCGCCATTAGGCAGCGAAAAATCGAAAAAAATGCGTCCACTGTTGGAAAGGTAATTACAATCGAAAAATGCTTTGGTTTCTTTAAATTTTTTGGAGTTAGTCTCCCACCAAAAGAACCTTCCCACTATTTGAGAGGCCACGGCTCCGGAGCTGAGATAAAACGATAAGCGTGCATTCATTAATTATCGGGAGGGTCTCAAATGAATTTAGTTGGTGCCGTAAACTTTATTTACTCGGGGGCCGTATAATAGAAAAAGAAAGGAAAAGATTAAAGCGTATCTCAGGGAAATATCCTTTGTTAATAAGAGGGAGAGACGGTTGTAGGGCCAGAGTCGGGAGGGTTTGGGGATAGAAAGGATGCGGGGTGAGCAGGGGAGGAGGGAAGGAAGCGGAGATACAGCATCAACACGATTTCCGCATAAAACGGGAGGTCTTAATTAAGAAGTTGGGGTGTGGGGGGTGCGGGAAGGGATAAGGGTTTGACAGTGATCCTCTCCCCCAACCCCCTCTTGGGTTCCCTAGATTCCACCCCCAGGTGATCCTACCAATCCTATCATCATCCCATCCACCGACACTCCTCCAGTCTTTTCACCCACCCTAGGGTTTTCCTCCCCCTCACCTGTCCTCGCTCTCCCTCCGCCACTTCCTCCGCCGGAAGACCCGATGCCGTCGACCCTGCCCCCGCTCCCCTCCGCCGAGCCCTGTCCCCCCCGGCCGCCCGCCCTCAGGTGGTGGTGGTGGTGATGGTGCCCGGAGAGGGTGTTTGAGAGCAGGCCGGCGATCCGTTCGGCGAGGCCGGGGGCGGGCGGCGGAGGTGAAGGGGCCGCGGCGGCCGGGTGCTCGATGACTCCAATGAGGTTGGGGGCGGATCCTCCCTTGCGGGCCGCCAGAGTAGTATGGGAGGTGATGGGGGCGCACGCCGTGGCCGAGGTGACTGCCGCCATTTCCTAGAAGACGAGAGATATTAAAAGGGAGGGGGATGAGGGAGAGGTCTCCGCATTCTTGTTCGCGGGAGTGAGAGAGAGAGAGACGTGGCGTCGACGGTTTATCGAGATTCGCGGGGGACTATGGTTGGACAGGGGAAATTGGATTGTCGCCCTTGGACAACTCTACCATATCCGCCTCAGGAGGCTAGTTATGCCCTCCTCATCTTCCTCAATAGCGTGACCTCACATTTTATACCCTGTGGGAATTCCGGATTTATCTTGCAATCGGAAAACATAGTTTCAAGAATCGAATGAAGCATATAGACCAAAGGTAATCCGGCCGCGAAAAACTTACATCAAAGTACAAAAAGCGTGAGACACTTCAGTTATTATTTTGTTGTACGTGAGCCGGTTACGGGTATCCCAGTGGGTAGGACATTGGATTACTGACTGGAGGACCCATGTTTGATTCCAAGTAATGCCTCTGAGCACTCTCAGGTTCACGAAAACTGTGTAATTTTTCGGGTACCAACCCTTCCTGGGAAACCATGTGTAGGTGGTACAGGGAAAGAAACTGCCCTCTCCATCCTGATGTGTGAATTCCACGCGCCGTCGGACTTAGGACTTGGTGAACTCTTCCATGACCTATCAAATTAACCTTTGGGTTGATTACTGTGGTGTGAATACTTGCATATTTGCCAGTTTTAATTTGTAATGTAGTAGCATCATGAAATATTATATCATAACAACTCAAAAAAGGAATTTTTTGCAAAATCTACATATCTGTACGGTTTTACTCGAAGATCTTTCTTCATACCATATTTGAGAATCGGAGCAGGCATGCCAATGAGAAATGTAATCAATATCAACTGTTTCTATTAACTTACTTGATGTTATGCCATGTTTTAAGGCCTAAGGGCTTTGAGAAGGGTTATAAACCAATTTATAACCCTTCTCATAATAAATATAATATATATATATAAACCAATAAAAGTTTATAAACCAATATATCGTGAAATATGAGTTTCATATTTGAGATGTAGTTGAGGCCGATTCTATCTAATAATTCTGCGTTTCCACATAGGAGAATTTTAAATAGAAACTAGTTTTTCCCCACATAGCATCATTGGGACTAGTGATACAAAACAGAACTGTCAACCTGTCCTATACCACATGTCTCGATGATGTTACAGTGTAACAAGAAAAATCTATTCGGCAATAAAAATTCTATTCTTTGAAAAGTGAAAGTTATTTGTTACTTCCTTTTGATTGAGTTTTATAAATAAATTTAAAGATACAATTTTCAGCAAAAGGCAAACAAAATGTAACAACAATGTTACATGGGCTACGTTTCCGTACTTTTAATTCGAGAAATTTTTATCCGACTAGTAAGAAACTGATTTTACGTGGCCCTTTCATACGATCAAGTGTAATGAAAATTATACATGATTACTTAAGGTGGACAATTCTTATCTATACAGTTCCCTCATGTGAAAGTAATCCTACTTCGGGGATTAAGAGTTCTGTGGCGTCTTGATTAAATTTCCCACCTCATCCTGTAATCCATCGTCACCTAGTTATCATTTCGCTGGACAGCGTCCTTTTGTTTCATCAGCCACCATGTCCTCACATTAGACTCACTTCTGGTGGTTGGTTGTATACAGTCTGGAGGGAAAATGGTCTGACCTAATCTCTTCCTTGTTGGAGGCTCATTTCATACGATTCATACGATTCATTCTCATACGATTTCATAAAATTCCACATCCCAATTATCCTCTGATGCGAGGTATTCGAAAACTCAGTCGTGAAACAACCTTAACAGAATTATTTATTGTAATTTAATATATATATATATATAAATAACACAGGCCAACAGTGTTTTTGGTGCCGGAGCTTTTAATGCTAATTTAAAGAACAATTGGGGTGCTGAATCCAATTATGACACTAGTTTTTTCCTATCAGCTATAGTTTTCAAGATATAGATATGTTATTACTTACGTAAAAACATCTTCTACACGATGATATGGGAATATTATATTAATAACACAGACCAACAGTGGTTTTGGTGCCGGAGCTTTTAATGCTGATTTAAAGAACAATTGGGGTGCTGAATCCAATTATGACACTAGTTTTTTCCTATCAGCTATAGTTTTCAAGATATAGATATGTTGTTACTTACGTAAAAAAATTTTCTACATGATGATGATATGGGAATATTATATTAATAATTATATCATTGGCCTACAATATAGAAATATGCATAAAACTTATTGACAGTTTATTGAAAAGAAAAGGAACACCGCAGAGTGGTTATAAATTAGTATACTTATAGATTTATTTAACTTTGAAAATTGTTTTCCGGAATATATCAAATATTAAAACAACTAATCGTAAGATGTGCCATATCTAAAAAAGTAGAGCTGTTAAATAAAAACGGATTTCATATTTGGATTCAGCTCTACAAATATAGTTAAAATCATCACAAAGATTCCCGGCTCCAAAAAAAAATTTTTTTTTGTAGGCCTGTGTAATTCAAGAAACAGTGATTCAGTGTAATTGTAGATCTGACATGTGTATCAAATAACAAAGTAAAAATTGATTTGGGTTCATTGATTTAAGATAACTTATTAACTTCTTAGCCCTTGACATTCAAATTTATTACTTCCAATAGAGTATTCCCTTGGGTCAATATACTTTTTTATATCCTTTGGCAATCGGTAAGAAAATGAAGGAATAACGAGTGCACGACCGATATTTCAGACCTTACCGTGGCACTATCCAGAATAGAAAATTGACATGAAGGAAGATTTAAAACGTAGAAGTTAAACGAAAAAAATGTAACATTTTCTTCCTTATATAGTTCTATTCCTATTAACGTTGCTCCTCGAAGTTAACACAGCGGAGTTTCACACCAGGACAAAGACGGATCTTGTATGACTAGAAATAACATGTCGTTCATTATTAAAATGAATGGTGTAAATATTGGAGAATAATGAAAATTTGTTAAATTTCTCTTATCCCATTTTTCATGTGGTTTACTGCTTGCGCCATCCTTCAGGTTATGGTAATAATTGGTATCTACGATTTGCAGAAGATCATGCCTGATCTTATTAAGAAATTACGATAATGTATATGATACACTTACAGAGACCTTACTTTTCATATGGGTTCAATTTTAGATAACTGAAATCTACCTGTCGTGAAAAAAAATCAATCACTAACTCCTTCAAAATGACGCAATGCAATATGTTCCACGGATCAAACACAAACCATTTGGGTGACTATGGCAGAGACCAAAAAATGTTTTAGATAAGTTGCACCATTTGAGCATTTCTCATAATATTCCTATAGGCTTTACGTATGTTATAATATTATGGTTATATATTTAAAGAATTATGGTAAACTTTATGTGAGGAACTCGTGGATGTTTGAAAGATTGATGCGTTTGCCTTAGTTTAAATTTTCGTATCCACTCACTTGAATCTTAAGCTGAGAATATGTATTTTACTTTATTAGATTGCAAAGAGAAGAGAAGAAGAGTTCACTATGATGATATACCTAACTAAACAAAATGATGCTTCACTAAACTTACAGATTTTTACATTATTTATAAACGTGCTGAATGCTATTTATATCATTGTTTCGTTTTATGATCACGAAAGAATAACATTGAATTAATTTTAAGAATAATCGTAATTATTGAAATGACTAAAAATTTTCCTTATATCAACGCTCGCAACGTATTGAGTCATAAAAAAGCTTTTTCTATACCGGATACCAACATGGAATTTTACATTTGGTTTATGTTTTTAATCTAATTTAGGTCACGCCATGCTAATTTTATATGTTAAGACCTACCATGGAGAATGTTTTCCAGCAATACAATGGTTTGACTGTTTACGGTCTCCATTAAACATTTTCTTCTAACAAAAAATTATAGTCTACGGCAATTTTTTCCATTGTTTTAGAAGAGCTCAGGGAAGGTCTTTTCAGAATTACCTTTCACGTTGGTTATTAACAGGTAATTCCACTACTCTTTGAATTTCATCAGTATCTAATGCTATTATTTGGAATATTATGGTCAATACAATCATTTAAGCAGTAAGGGAAAGACGGCCTCAATTCATTCTGCTATGCAACTATTTTAAAATTATCTTTTAAATTGTTATTTTAAATAAAAACTCAGCCTCAATGAATCAATAAATATAAAAAAATAGCCGTTAAAAATGCTTATGTAATTTACTATTATTTGATAACATTAAATATAGCGATAAATATCAATTCATCGTCCAGATCATGTTGTACTTCATGAATATTTCTTTATCCTCTCCGATACTTTGGCTTTAAAAAGATCATAGTCTCAGTATTATGATGTGCTATCATAATACAGTGTAAAACCGCGACTGTTTACAAAGTTGATTAATTATCGAATCAATAATAATATGAGTATGTAAAGGATCAAGCAAACGAACTTGATAATAAAGCAAATATTTAGCATAGAGCGAGAGCTTTAGGTTGCATGCTCTAAATGCAGAACTGAATACTCTTTGCGTAGGACTTCTGATAGTTGCTTGATCCGACCCAAAAATTACATGCTCCTTTGAGAGCAGTCGGCGGTGGAATTACGCACTGTATCCTAGAGTTACCTCATCCGTAAAACACCCAGAACCTAGTGAACACAAAGGGAATGTACGTACCGCGTTCTAATTTCTTATTCTAGGCCATCATCATCTGTAGATTGGAACACAATTACTCTAATGAATGCATTATCTTTTGAAGAGAACGAAGCCAGAAGTTTATTAGCTATTCGCTTTCACAGGGTGACTCGACGGTACAAAGTCCCCTGCGACAAGTTATATAAGGGCATGATGAGGTAGAATTAGGATCTATAGCCGCTTAATTTATTCATTTAGTATTTGATTATACATTTGTTGGTCATCTTGATTAGGTCGATTTACGAGGGGAAACATCGAAAAGACTCGGATAACCTTTCATCTTGCTTTGAAAAAAGTATTTCCGCTACTTTTTACAAAATGAATTTGGACCAATTAAATAATTTTGTCTTTCGTATTTACCTCAAGATAATTGTAAATCTTTCAATGTACTACCAGGTGTTTCTTCATATACGAGTATATTACGGCCAATAATACGCAGTACGGGTTATTCACACTAGAGGACTTCTCGTAACGATGGGAAGAGCAAACATACGGATCGGGGACACAGAATAAATAAATATTTTCACGTTTCAAATAACGAAAGTGAATTTTTTGATGCATCAATACGACTTAATATATTATAGACAATACATCTAGTTAATATCCACGAATAAAATCGCGTGTTGATTGTTTTTGCACGTACTTACACAAAATATAATAATGGATAAGAAGCCCTTCTGAGTTATTTATTTTCTGATTAAAATTAAACTATAATTAATTAACTATAGTTAATTAAAAATTAACTAAAATTAAATTATAACTATCACCATTGGTAAAATAGAAACAACCATTGAAATCAATAAGGTATTCGTTTAAGTAAACCAAATCTGTTTTCAGTTTTTTTCATGACATTGAATGGGCATATGTTGTTCAATTGGTTATAAAAAATGAACATATATACTAAAGATTGTCGGCATTTAACTTCTATATTTCTTGAATCTTACCTTGATGACCTTTCCCGTCTCCTTAGTTTCGTCATCAAGCCCTGGCCTCTTGACAAATGAGAGGAACATATGTCGCACGAGGTCCTCCGGGACCTCCACCTCCAAGTAAGCGTCCATGAACGCTCGGAAGCCTTCGAAGTCGACGTCCTGCGAGGAAAAACAAAATCCTTGTTAAAGTGGACAAACAGTAGAAAATAGAGGGTAGAAAATGTTCTAAATTTCAGACAGAATGTACTTCGTTGATGTTTATACAAGTATAATGAAAACATCTCACGTTTATTTCGTCTCCAGAGCATAAAAAATTAAATAAATTACTTATCGAGATCCACTTGCCTTAGAAATGTCTCCAAGACATGTAGAAAGGGCTCCAATATCAAAGGTACAGGAATATATTTTCCTTCCATTTACGTTGATATAGGCTTCGCGTTTACCACACCACGTTTTATTTTTTTGTTTTTCTGATCTTCCCACTAATTTAGTGACGGTCTATTAATTACACGATTTAAATATATTTGTAGGTTGACTTAGAATATTCACGTTACAGATTTATAATGCTCTAAAATTAAGCATTACTCTTTAAATAACTACTTACACGCAATAGATCTCGCAGATCAGGTTAATTTATATAAAATAATAGAACATTTTCGGCGTATCCACCTAAATATTGAGGTCTTTAAATACATTTATAATTTTTACTATAAACATTAATTAAAAATGCGATTTTGCATTAAAGTCCTCTTTAGATATAGAAAAAACACTACTTATTAGTGCATTGTTTGGACGTTTTGCATGCTAGAAGTATCAGGAATGAGTTTACCATCGCAAAAAGTTTTCTTTTCGCCTTACAGAAAGCCTAGCGCTTCTGTTACCACCTGCTTAGAACATCTGCTATTTCCCTGGATAATTAGTTCGACAAAATTATCAAAATTGATAAGAAATGAGGACAAAAAATGTTATTTGTTTTGTTATTATTTTTAGTCATAAACATATAAAATAACTCGTTTTTATTCCCTAGCCTACGATAGTCTCGTATATTCTTGTGGAACTTGTGTAACAAACTAAAAGTTCAATTTTCGTTTGGGAATCATTAGTTTCTTATAAGAAACCAAATTAATCAGATGTTTAATATGCTTATATCAATGAGAGTCTATTATCAAATTGGATGTTATATACTACGGCCCAACTGAAGAATTGGTGCACAGATATTTTGGTTTTTGAAACTCTTAAGCAATACCGATAAACCGATTTACTCACTCCATCCAAATTATGTTTGGCCAATTTTCCATCGCCGCTGAATTCTTCCAAAACATCCTTAAGCTTCCGTGTCGAATCTGGAAAGAAGAAATTAAGGACTATATTTAATGAATTCACATATTCAGGAATTATATTGATAGGATAAAATCGTATTACTCACAGAAATTATATTGATATTCATATAAACATCTAAATAGGACTCATGATTCATGTAAGGGCAATAGCCTCAGTTAGGGTTGATTTTTATAACCATAAAATCAAAATTTAGTTCAAACTAGAGATTAAAATATAAAATAAATTTTGGAGTACGGTACCTATTGTTAAGTTAAAATTTTTTCAATTGACTTTACGCCAGGAATATTCATGTAGTTTGCGTGCAGTGTCTGTGTACGGAAGAATATAATTTGTCTAAATTTTGTGTGTTTTATCTTTAAATCTCGATAAATTTACTATGAACATAAAGAACTCTGTCTCTCTCTTGAGTAATAGTGGAATTTCGAGTTGGAGTCACTTATGCCATCGAAAGTTAGTTTTGGGAAAATAAATTATTAAATAAATAATTGCATATTATTTCGTAAAGTATTCTATTTCATGCCAATATTAAAAAACTTAATTAACTTCCAATATATTTAAAAAATAATTAAATATATATTAATTCTAAAAAGTAAATATATTGTTAGATGGTTTTTAAACTCGGATAGGCATCACCGTATCTGATGATGACACTATAGTTACATGCTGTCTGATCAGCAAAAGGTAATACTGCAGTATTTTTGCTTTTGCAATACTTTTTCATAAAACATTATTAAACACCCAATAGTTCATGCCACATGTATGCATGTTAATTAAAATTTTATGCGGCTAAATAACTAAAATTTCCCAAATTAATCTATTAGAAAGGTTTTTCAAGCGAAAAATATAATAACTTGACTTAAAGAAATATCTCGCAAGATTCATTTTGAGCGTCGTAATTTCGATTTTTTACAACATTCATTCTGATATGATACACGCGTCACGTGCCAATCGAATTAATCATTATGAAGTGTAAAATTTTGATATGAAATATGACACAGCATGTCTATTTTTTGCATGCCCTTCCGACTTCGTCCTCTGTACCATATCGATATCATCTAGACTTAGGGGTAATACCAGTAAAGGTTAACCTTACAATATAGCTTAGGGTTTAGACGCTATAACAATAGATTGTCCTAAAAAGAGAAAAAAATCGATCAAATTTCCTTTAGAAAGAATGGAGCCAAATCTACACACCACTACTATTTGTCGTAAATTTGTAGCGATTTCAAAACACAGGGGCTGGGTATTATAAGGTGAAAATAATTAATTCGTTATAAAATGTATTAGTTCTAATGATTAACATAGATTAGAACATAGATACTATTCTATGGTTCAAGTCCAGCGTTAAGTACCAAGCAGTTCACCTTCGAAGCATGGAAGAATCACTAATCACTGCGTTGCCTCGCACGCATATAATCGATTAAAATTCCTTTAGATTGCCGCTGGCTCCTCACCATCAGGGAACCCAGGAAAGAGAAAAAATTGGGCCGTTCAATAATTGGAAATTACGAGCAAACTTCCGTGCCTTTTCTTTTTTATCCTAATTTCCTTCCAGAAAAATTTTTCACCACGCCTCCAAAGGGGCCGTTCGCGAGTGGAAAAACGATGCGTCATCCTTGCGGTTTGACCGCGTGATTGGGGTTCAGAACTCGAGGAGCAGCCATCAATTCATCGTCGAGAGTAAGGGATTGTGGGGTTGGGGGTGAATAGGAGAAGCCATCATCCTCCTCGCGGCCGGCCTTCGGCTCTGATTCCTTTTGACCCTTGCTAAGGGAGAGGACTGAGGGGTGGGGGAGGAGGCATCCTATTTCTGGAATAGAGCCAGCCGGTATTTTCACGACGAGGTGAGTTCCACGAACGCTAAAATCGCTGCTCGACTAGGAGGAGACAGATGCAAATCTCATGGCGTATTTATATGTGTGTGCGCGCGCGTTTGTGTGTGTGAAGGAGGTGGAGGAGGAGGACAGGGTGGGGAGATGACAGACGCCACAGCGCCAACGTGCGGGGTCGACGCAAATGGATTCGCGCTTAAAGGTGGGAGACATGGGAGGGAGGTCCGGTTGTTGGGTGGGTTGGCGTGCCTCGTGGGTTTTGATGTCTCTCTTCCATTGGTGTCAGGATCGGATGATCGTACTGCCGAAAGATGAGCGATCCTCCGACTAGGGATCTGGGGGGTCTCGCCCGTCACGGGTACGGCGACAGCGCTGCGGTCTCGCATTTAAAAAGTCCGCAGTCCCCCCACTCCTCCTCTCTTGACTACCTTCCCCCGTACTTCCTCGAATGCACCGCGTGCACCCCAGAAGGACGTTCATTAGGACCACGAACCGGATGTAGGGCTCGACGGATCAAGTCGAGCGCACGGAGGAATGCCAACGGAAAATTGCGGCAAGAGTGAAGCGTACATGTTTTGCATTTTACTGACCATTCGAGGGAATGGCCTGTCCGTCGATTTGGGGCATATCACTGTAATTAACAACCCGTCTCGGCCAAAGTGAAAGGAATGGGGCGGACTCGTGAAAGCGTCATATTTTCTCGTTTGTAAAGGTCCGAGTTTGATTTTAATTGCTGGGGTTATTCTTCCCTTAGTAGTAATAATTAGGCGAGGCGACTGACAGCTGAGGTCATTTGCGACATTGAAGATAGGTTGGTAATTTGATAGCGGTAGGAACGGCGTCATTCCATTTGAAGTGCTCTGAAAGTTATGCACTAGCGGGGGTCGAGATATCCCTGAAAAATGAAGTATTCAGATCCGAAGTCTCAAGCATCCACCTCCTTGTTTTGTACACCATAGTTAATGGACAATCCTTTCGTACTCTGTCAGCTTGGAAAAGTGACACAATAAGCAGATTTTTTTACATTTTTCTGTTGTCTATTTAGGATATTCCATAGTAGAAAAATTCAAAATCTAATTCTATCATAACATTATAATTAAGCCTACGTAAATTGTTAAAATATGAAATTTTCAGCTTTCGATTTTTTATTTAAACAGTTCATAGTAGAAGGTACAAAATACGGATATTTTCCACAGTATAAATTTGGAATATCATCTAAGCCGATGAATTTTAGGCCATACAATCCTGATAACTAACATAAACTTTGTTTTTGAATTGAATTAAACAGAATTGAGATTAAAGTTGTTTTCTCTCAAACAAATAAAACCTTAAACTTAAATCATATGCAATTTAGTCGGAGTATTTTGGTTTTATCGTAAAGCAAACATTTTCTTGCTAAAGAAACAATTCACTTGATAAACTAATTTAAATAACACCTGATTTATTAATCACAAGTAGTTAGCGTTCATGGGTTAGAGTTCTTTTATAATTTGAACATCTTGGAGACCTTGCAAGACTAGATGACTTCTGTTTGGAATATATGAGATAAAATGAATACACAAAGCTAATTATCGGTTGATTAGAATCTCCTCTATAATGATCCCCATATGTGAGTTTGTTCAGATTTTGATATTTGAAGTACCGACTTCAAAAATAATTTAAAAAATAACAAAACCTAATTATTTTAATAAAAAACGAACATTGGCCACATTTCACTCAGCATAAAACAAATACTCTCCAAAAATAAAATCAAGACAGCGTTTTATAACACACACACGTAAGTACAATGGCTTTAACGATAGCATACCCAACAACCCAATGTCCCAGAACAAGATTTTGGAATTATTAAGTTCATTACTTCCAATGAAAATGAGACTTTAATACCCATAAAAGCATTGTCAACTTTATATTGAAATATAGGTTTCAGGAGATTTAGAAAGTAAGCAACTTTCTCGTCATAAGTTTTGCTACTTAGATTCCTAAAAATGTGAAAAGTAGACTTGTGGAAAACTCTCGAAAGATTTCGTAAAACAAGGCTACAAACTCTATACAAGCATATTCTGGTGAGGAAATTTTCCCAATTAGTTCTTGGGCTTGAAAAAAAAGTCTTGAGCTCACTTTTAAAAGACAGAATATTGGTGAAAAATATAAAGAAAACTTTTATTTATATCGACCTGAAGCTTTTAAGTTTTAGTTCGAATTAGCTACATACTTAAAAAAGAAAAACAAATCAATAGGTGTGTGGACATAAAGTATTGCCATTATGCAAATCTCCTTTCCTAAAAAAATCGGCTCATAATTTATTCCATGAAGTGGTGTGTAAAGGAAAGGAGAGGAGGAGTGGAGATAAAAAATGTAAACCTAAATGTTGGGATTTTCCTCCGTACCATTTTATCTAATGTGACTACCAAAGGTTGGATTTTATTTTAAAATAATAATTAAGAATGACGGCGGAATTGATTCCGATTGGAAGAGAATAATATGAGAACATTTATCGTATTTATGGTGCTCAAATTAGTCATGCTACTTTCAGCATGCTCCAGCTTTTAGCCTATATTAAAACGATATCGGAGGCGCTATGCTTGTGAAAGCGTATGCCATACTAAAACTTCTAATTTGAATAAAATATGCCTTCATTAATAGAATTGAATCGGACACTTAGAAGATTTGAAGAGAGACATATATATTCGCAAAAATACTGTTGAATTCAATATTACCGAAAGACCTAACAATAGTCATTGTTACAAGGGAAAATGACCGACATCGCGCCCTGTCAAGATCTCCGGAAGGTAGGCTGAGAATTGAGCGAGGGACAGTTCTTGTGATCGATTCGCCAGGTTTCTCCTAAAAATCTGGTTCCCCTTGGTACACGTCATGAAAATCAACACATCCCTTCAGCATACGTTGCTCATCTTAACTGATGGGCATACCTCCGTTTATTTCAATGAGCGATGAAAAAACTCTGCTACGAACTGGACTAATTGGAACCAACGCAGCTTAGTCGTTCGAGTTTGAAAGACTTGACCCGAAAATTTAAGGCCTGTTTTATTTAACGTTTGACGTGGTGTATTGGATGGAACATTAACTAGACAGCCACGAGAGTAAGATGAAAAGTCCTCGGCCGGAAAATGAAAGACTGCGAATTTCAGTCAAAAAATTATTTTATTTTTCTACATAATCTCCCTTAACTTCAATACACTTGATCCAATGTTTCTCCAACATCATTATTCTTTCTAGGAAGTGAGAGTCTGGAAGGCTATGAAAATATCCATCTACGACCGTCTCAACATCTTCATTGGACGCAAAGCGCTTCCGAAAAAACAAGTTTCTTCAAGTTTGGGAGCAGATGGAGTCTGAGTGTGCTAAATCAGGAGAATAGGGGGGATGGCCGAGGAAATCATAACTCAAACCCCGTAGTTTTCCCATCGCCAGCGCACCTTAGTGAGCAGGTGCGTTGTCCTGGTGAAAGATGATTTTTTTCTTCTTCAGGCAACTTCTCGCGAATTTTGGCATCCAGCGGGTCAAGAGGTTTGGAGTAATATTCGCTTGTAAAATGTTCTGCCTTTTTCAAGGTAATTAATTAATAATAGGTTCCCTTCCCATCCCAAAACACACTGGCCGTGAGCTTTCCGGCAGATGCAATCGACTTCACTTTCTTTGGCGCTGAACCACCCGCTTTCACCCACTGTTTCGTTTCTGGCGTGTAGTGGTGGATCCATGTCTTATCCATGGTCACAAATTGCCACACAAAATCGGCCAGTTCCCTCGTTAATTGGTCTAAATCGATTCAATCAGTCTTTTTTAGAATTTTTTTGTAGACGAGGGGACCTTGATTTATTGATCGAATTAAGCTATTGAAAATGCATACTCACGAATGCATACACTACTGAGCACTAAATTTAAAGAATTTTTAACACAGCACGAAATATATTTTGTAAAAGTAGTACATTTATAAGTACCTTCACGCCATTTCCTTTCGGAGGAGGAAACAATTTGTAGTATTTTAAGGAAATTTACTCAAATTTACTGCTTTATTCTCTTCATTCCCATACAATTTTAATTTTTAATATCGTGTGTCAAAATATATTAAAAATTTGAAACGTGACGACCTCACGAGGAGCTCAATTAGCTTCCGCTTGCATTGTAACGTAGAGTATTTATAATGATTCATATTTACATGACAGATTATTTGAATGCGTTTCCCAATATACCAGAAATGTAGTTGATGAAGGTACGAGTATTGTCTAGATGGAAGTTAATTTGGTTTCCAGAGATTATGGTGGAAATGGCGATGTTGAAATCTAGGGGAGATTTTCGGGAGAGGGTAGCTATCACGGTTATGATGGAACTAACGACGGCGCACTTGGCGGCATAGCGAAGACAAATCATTTTAACAACGTACCTTTGTAATAAAAGTTGCCTCGATAGGCAAGGAATCATGAGACCTACAAAAAATAATTCACAACATCAAACAGAAAATTACTCTGTAGATTCGAAAAAGTTCAAAACAATTAAGGTTTGAAGGAGGAAAACAATTACTTAACATGCTTTTTATAGAGAACGAGGTTGCGTGGAGTGAGATGCGATAGCGGGAAACACTATTAAGAGATTGGAAATGATGGTTTGAGCTGGAGAAATTTATTCTAAGAAGGTTTCAATGGGGAAAAGAATGTTGGGGTAGAGAGAGGGGTAGGGGTAAAATAGGGCACAGAAATTTAAGTGGTATTTGTTGATTTTCCCATTAGATCCTATTACCGTGAACCTTTAAGGATTAATAACATTTATAATGTTTTCCAGTCACCTCTCGTCTTATGTGGGCATCATTCCGGGACAGATGCTGCTTAATGGCACGATATATTCGGTTAATAGTAAAAAGATTAATGTTCAGTATTTTGTCCCACTTTCACGCCCAACCCGACTTTGACTACCCTTAGCATTCAACGTATTACTATAAATATTATACATATTTTTTTATTATTGAATCGAATATACAAACGTATATGAAATTCAAATAACCTTATCATTCATCCCAGACGTCTTGAAAACCAAAAAACCAAATGGGACCATTTTCTAAAAAAATCTCAGTCTGGGTTGTAACACTTCAATTTGAAATATTATATCTTTTAACAAAAAAATAGTGGATTGGAAAGAAAAAAAAATCTTCCTTCTCACTCCTTACACCTCTGATAACCCCCATAAAAATGACATCGCATTGAAATTCTATTTACCACACATATGAAATACTTGTACACCTGCCTTTTAGTTTAAAGATGTCAAAATAAATATCTCGGGCATAGGAAATTTTCAGCAAAAATAATCTTGTGAAAATATTAGAAAACAATTTTTCGGTCTCGAAAATGTTTTTATTTCACTGCAAATAATTTTTAATCCATGAAACATTTGGTGCATTACCTGGAATTAAAGAATTTAATGCAATCCCTGTACAACCTCGTAAGAGTACAAAGGTACTCCAATATCGAACGCCTTTCGGCTTTAATTACTAAATATTTATTATTTGCTGAACGCGATGTACTTTATTATGTAATAATGGTAACCGAAGTCGGGAAAATAACGTTGCATTAGAGAAAGGTAACAGGGCAAAGTGATATATTTAGGATATCACAAAAGTTGAATGATGCCTTTTGGAGAGCCGTGCAACCTAATTTTTGGTAGAGTTAATAGTGGTTAATTAATTACCTCAAATATGTTCAACAGATTCAGGCTTGAGGTCGTGGAAGTTCATCATAATGAAATAAGGACAATTTGCACTTTTCCACAGTTTACTGTGTAAACTGTGGAAAAGTGCAAATTGTCCTTATTTCATTACCTCAAATATGATTATGTATTTGTTTAACATGTTATCTCTCGCTGCATATCATCGCTCTCGATATAGCCTGCCGAGAGGGTCGTTTTACGTGCTCACGGGCATAATCAGCTGCATTCTTGTTTTGAAGACTTTACCGTGGATGAGGATATGGGAGCGGTGGCTGACGCCGAAAGAGGTTTTTTTTGTCCCTGCGGAGTTGGTGACAGGAAGGGAGGCGGAATGCCAACCACCCTTTACAACCGGGCAAGGTGGGAGGGGTGAGGAGGGCCGAGCACTACGCATTACGGAGCTTGACGTTTTTGCCCTTCCTTTCCCTCTCCCTCGTTACATAACCTTGCGAAGCCGATCGCTTTACGTCGTTAGCACGCCATGAGGCGTGCCTGTGGTCCCACCGACAAGATTCCAGGGCACCATAAGGACCGCCGCCCCCGTAGGAAAGCGCCCGGTTTGAGCGGCGGCGTTTAAAGGATTAGGTTCCGTTGTCCCCGGGAGCGAGGAATCCCTCAGGGTCGGCATTCCCTCATCTCCCACCACCCTCGTGCCCATTTCGCCAAACTGTCTCCCGGGCAAGAAGGGATCCTAAAGGCGGGATGCCGCCGCTAATCCCAAAGAGTTTTTTTCCTTCTGCTTTAATTCCTCTCCCCACCCCCATCTCCCCTCCGCCTCATGCTTTCGTCGGTCGGAATAAATTGGAGAAGCAAGAAGTTAATGCTTCCGTTTTCTCCGGGCGCATAAACAGTCAAGGCCGCTTCGTTAAATTAACACGGCACCATTGAAAATGCGTCGCCCCAGAATCATAGTGTCTACATTTGTGGTCATGGGAGACACGAAGTGATAAAGGGCGGAAGGGACTACAATAGGTATCGTTTGAATTTTAAGCACTCCGTAGCAGACATACTGCGTTGTTTTTTTTAACTTTTTGCCAATCTCACCTTCACAATGCTCTGTTACATATTTTCGCACCTTTCACGCCGTGGTCATGCGTACCGCATGCAAGTATTCGTCTGCTCCTGTAAAAATTCCCGTTTTTATCGCCACCAGCTATCTGATATCTAAAATTTTTCCTTAATGGGAGAGTTTATAAATCTGCTTCAGACGCAAAATACTGTTTTCACAATGATAAAGGGAAACACAAAATGAAAGGGTTCATCATAACTGATCACCTCTTTTTCGGGTAAGTGATCAAGCAAATTTTTCACGCCTTATTCGCTTTTAATCTGATTTTCAAATGTCATCTGTTATCGTTTAGTTTCATGGCGGCTTAAAAGATGGATTTGAAATGAAGGATGACTATACATTAACTTTCGGCAGAGAACTTATAACGGTGTTTCGAGTAAAATGCCATGAAATTCGTCAGCGAATGAGCCGTAGTATTACGCCTTATTAGCTATACTCAATAATCACGAAATTACATCATAAGAAGAAAAGCTAATGTGTATTTTGATGGTGCCAATATTTTTAATAGTCAATAAAGATAAAAAATATCGTATTTATTTGCCACCGAATTATAAATCTTTTCACATACTCGAGCTACATTTCCATTCCTTCCATGACTTAGACGAATACCGAACTAAATATACTCTTATTTGGTGTGTGACATTAAGTTCGACTATAGACGCATCATCTACTCTAAATTAATATTCATTCGAATAGTATGCCAATTTGTGCCAGCGATATGGGAGTTAGGTGTTAAAGACACCCAGTAATTTGCATAACCATTGAAGAAATCGTTAACTTCCTCCTTAAAAAGACCATACGCAAGAGACCACACAGAGTTTCCGAGAAATGTTTCTCACATAGCGTCGTAAGTTATGGTCCCAGGAATACTTTCAAGATACCCTTTTACTGCGGCATAGTACTTAAGTATAGTAGAATTTAAATGTTCTGTTGCCCAACTTCCCACCTCATCGCTATCGATAAGACGCACAATGTCACATTCTCATGTCCTATATATTTATAAAACAGTGGATCCAATTTCACCCAATGCTTGCCAATCGGAAGGAGTGGTAGGCCACTCGGTGCGTAATGTTACAGACTAAAGTGTCCCGAATTAAAAACCAAGCGACACGATTTTCTGGTTACTAGAATATTTCAGATAACCTAGGGATAGCACAGGGAAATAAAATAGAGCCCCCTCATGCCCAGAATATGCAAATTTTACGTACCTAAAAGCATAGTTTGGGATGGACTTTCGTCTATCAAAATCAATCCCGGTTGATTGCTATGGTACCTACCATTCGAGGGCTTCCGGAACAGCCGTCCAGAATATACATCGCAGGATCACAGAATACACGCCCAAGTCAAACCACGTAGCTTTCCCAAAATGAAGACCAGCCTGTTAAAAAGGTCTTTTGTTCTTGTCAACAAGGAAGAAGGCGAGATTTCGATTATCGCCCACTCTCCGCATAATTTTGGAAATGGCATCTCAAGCGCGGGGTGATGACCGATCTAGGAATAATCCCGGAAGTTGGCACGTGAAAATCGGCCCGTGGATTTTCGTGGACAAAAAAGGCGTTTCCGTCAATCATTCCCACCCATTGATGAAATGCTTCAATCATAAAAAATCAAAATTTTTTCGGAGTTTCTGGAACGTTTGTAAGCGCCGTTTGAATTTTACTTCGTGGCGTCATTCCCGCAGTATCTTGCATTTTGACTAGCCCTTGCGTGTGCCTCGAGGGCTCTGAATAAAACTGGAGGTATTTCAAATCGTGGAAAGGATTCAACGGCTGAAATGACTTGTGACCACTGGCTATTTTCGCTCAATCACTCCCCACTCCAAGGTATTCTTGTTTTTTTGTTTTTAGACGCCGAAACACTGTTTACTTTAGCGGAATAAACGAAAACACATTCCCTTTTAGTAACAGGGGAAACCATCCTGCAATAGAAAACTGTCCTTCGAGCAATGAAAGCATTATGATTTTTGAAAATTCATGTTTTCATCTTTTGTATAAAAGCAGCAATCAATCATAACTCCTAAATGACTACAAATACTATTCCTGATAACATGTGTATGAAGCTCTTTGAGAGCTTTAAAAACTCTCCTATAATAGAACAATCCTCCAGAACATTGACAATGGTGACGTTGGAGTAGAGACATCGTGATTTGTCTCTGATGCTAAATATCTTCTCCATTGTCGAAGCTGGACAATTTTTTTACAAACAAGTTTTCTCAACAAGCTCACTTGAATTAATTTTCTCTCACTCAATCTGATCATGTACACAGTAAGTACCTTCCTCACCTGGACGGTCAAAACCTTCATCACTGAATGCTCAGCCACCCAACTAAAATAAAAATCCTTCAATTTAGGTATTCGAAACCCATGTTTCGTGTCTTTCGCTGAACAAAATATTATTTTTAATCTTTGATTCTCCCGCTTAAGGCAAGTTTTAAAGCTTACTGGTTAAATGGAGCACACTAGAGACTGCTGATACAATTTTACTCGAGGTACTGGCCGCTGTTTAAACAAGTCAGTTTCAAGAAGAGTCGTACCGCGTATGCGTAGTGATATACGTACCACAAGGAATGATAATAAGTCGGGGGAGGATAGGAGAAAGAGAGGAGGGATGGTAGAACAATGGTGGGAAACGAAGACGGGGAAAACAAGAAAGCCATGAATAAGAGAGGTTGAGATAATTGCGGACACCGATACCAGATTCCCCATCTGTAGGGTTGGAGGAGGTGGAGAGGGAGTAGCTCAAACTATGGTCAGCCTTGAAGTGGGTGAAGAGTCACGATGGTACAAGGACGCTGGAGAAAGGTGGATGTGTAGGGGAAAAAACTTTGTCATTACATCAAAAAGGCATCGGCTAGAGTAAATCACGCTATACAAAATTTTCCACAAGGTCAAATTTCAGCCTTTTTCTCATCAAATGCAAGAGGAAAGGTTGCTTGAGTGAGATAATATTGCGTACATTTTTGTAAAATTTAGAAACTTCGTCATAATCAAGGAAACATAATCTCTGTTCTTCAACCATTTCCGACAGTTTTCTGCCGGTTTGACTAGCTAAGACAATTACTACATTGTGAACAGATAATACTCTTATTAGGATCTCAAGAGTTTATCTTTCAAATGAAATAGAAAGTGGGTTATAGAATGACGCACTGAACTTGTAGATGCACGGCCATTAATAGAGAAGCCGGGGATATTCACGTATTTTCCCCAATATTTTCTTTGTACCAAAAAGAGACTCTTTGTTTTAGAGTAGGATAATGGCTTGTGTTTGGTTAGGAGAGACAAGATATTTATTTGGTAGATGTGACCATCCAAAAAAACCTACCTTAACCCGAAGATTACCTGTATTAATAATAGAAAGAACTGCAATGTTTAATCCGTTAATGTAGCAGATAACCGATAAAATCATCTCTTTTGAAGTCAATATATGATAGAAGTATTAAATCCTATCATTTAATCCAAGTACAAAGTTTCCCCTCCATTTGGAAAGACGGAAGAAGATCTATTTCTCCATTAAACTTCACTACCCGCTAAAACGGGCTAAGAATGCCACTCATTGTGGGTCAGATATCGTTATAAGAGGAGGAAAAAAAGGAAAGGCCCGTGGAGACTCAATAGGTCGAAGCTTTTGGTAACGGAACGACAACAAATCAACTAGTCCAAAATAGCACTTTCTTCCCTCAGCAGAAAAACTAGTTCCCCTCCCTTTTCCAAGAACTCAAGCTCGGTGAAGCATTCAGCTTGGGATGAGCAAGCCAATTTTGGGCGGAATCGTTTGACAGGGGAAAAGTGAGCTTTATTTGGCGGTCATTGCGATTTCGAGTGCTTTTCGTTCCTTTCTGGTAAGGTGATTTATACACCTCTATTTTCTGGTCGAGGAATTCCTTGTGTGGAATTTCTCGCCCATTTTTACACGAAATAAGTCGTTGTGCCCATTATGACGCTGTATTAATTTTGTTGCTCTCATAAGTTCATGTAAAATGTTTTCACCTCTTTCACATTCATAACTCGAAATATTATTAATCGACGGAATGAATTCCATAGCTATATTTTCTCAAGATAGCAGATTTTATTTTAATCACGATTTTTAATATCGTTTTAAAATTTTTGAATCGCACAAAATGTGTTCCAAACGAAGATTTATTAGTAAAATGTCCTGCTCAATTTATGATATGCAAATTGTACGTACGAGTATCGTATCGTAAATATCGTATCATATCGTATCGTATCGTAAATATCGTATCATATCGTATCGTATCGTAAATATCTGTATGAGATCGGTTAGCTAGCGATGTATTTCAGATGTAGACATAATAGTCATTAATACTTATTTAATGTTATACTTAATTAATATTACAAATATTTTTTTCAGGTTCCTTTTTATCGTCTAGAGAACATTTAAAAGTGGTTTACTTCATCAAAACGATAAGTGGCGTCTTAAAAATGAAGCACACATTACCTCAGTCATTATTAAGAAGAAGATGTGCAACAATTTATGTTTTCATCAGGAATGTCATTAGAAAAGGTAAATATATTTGTTAATCCAAATCCTTTTTAGAATTTAACTGTAAAGAAAACTTAAGTGCGGAAAATATGTGCATTTATGTCGTGGTAGAATATTCATCATGTAATGTAATTCAGAGTTATGCTGCAGATCTTTTAATAATATCAGTGTGAAAAACGAAGAAATTGGTGTACTTTTAATGACTATTCGATAAAATTTCTATCGTTGACCTTTTCTTACAGTATACTTATGCAAATAATAAGGCTTATCTACTTAGTAAATTGCAAATATCGTTGCGTAAATTATGATAATGCAGATGAGTTGGATCATTATGACAGAGAGCGACCTAACTAGGAGGCGCATGACCCCCAACGTGGGGAGCTCCAAGCTAGGGAGCATCCCTAATTTTCATCCGATTTAGTTTGCGTATACACTCAAGGTAATGAATTTTTATGGAGAATCATAAATACTTAACGAGCTCATATTTTCTAAGTTTCCCTTACAAAAACAAACAACTATTTCAGCTTTTACATGTGCTACACTAATTTAGTTTTAGAGGGCAACCCTATCTTAGGTTGGGAAATCCGACTAATTCTTGCAGCAGTGATATTTAGCATAAGTATAACACATTACGAAGTTCCACTAGGCTCCTTGAGAATTCGATGGAGCAATTTGCGAGCGGAAATCACGATCGCGCCATTTGAAAGCCAAGGAAGGAGCGAGGGCCATCACCTCACGTGCTGCTCAGAGTGGGCGAGGGATCCTCGACCTCGTAGGCGGGAAGGTGGCCGTTAGGTGGCTGCAAGGTAGTCTCGCCTCACAATCGAACTTTATAGCCATAGTGCCTGTGAGCGTATCGCTCGACTCGGATGAAAGCAACTCCTTTATTGCCACGACCGAATGGATCACGTATTTTGTACAATTGGATTAAATTTGCATTCAGTAATCGTCGTTTTCGTTCGTCCGATATATATAAATAAATAAATAAATAAATATATATATATATATATATAGTAGGTGATGGTAGAGCTCACCCATGTACCAAGCCCGACGGCGTGTGAATATTCACACATCAGGGTAGGGGGGCCAGTTCCTTTCCCTGTGCCGGTTATGGTTTCCCAGGAAGACCTGGTGCCCGAAAAATCAACTAGCTTGGGTGGAGCTGCAGGTGCCCAAAGTGCCTTGCCCGGGAATCGAACCCGACCCTCTGGTCAGTAGTCCAACGCTCTACCCACTAGACCACCGCGACCCGCATATATATATATATATATATATATATGTGTGTATAGAAATACATGGATGTATTTGTGTGTACATATATATACATGGATATATATATATATATATATATATATATATATATATATTATGTACATATATATGTATATATAATATATATTCTTTTCCATAGCGGCTTTGTTTCTATTTTAGAGCTTTGTGGCAAGGTGGAGGACGTATTCCTTTTGCGAGGTATGATCGCAAACAATATAAAAGAAAGAAGGACATAAATGAGGGAGAACAAGAAAGTGACCTGGATATGGTCGTTGGAAGTCGTGGGGTGCGGGGTGAGGGGAGTGACGGGGGTGGGCAAAGGATGAGGTGGTGTCGTTCCACACTCACATACTCACATGCAGCGAAGTCCTGGAGTTGCTGGAACTCGCCAGGCGAGAGCTTGTCCCACTGGAGTGCCATTGTAGTAGCGACTGGAGCACGTCGAGGTTCTTTCGAGTGTGTGGCGAGGCAATACCTAGTGTCTGTATGCGAGTGTGTGGGTGGAGGGGCGTGATATGTGGCTAGCGGATGGATCTCTCGAGGACTGCGGCGGGTCGCGGCGTCGCCTCAATTGCGTCGCCCGCAGGAGGTGACTCTCTGCAGGAATCCATCGGGTGCACCGCCATCCCGGCTGAGCCACCTGGCGGAGACAAAAGGTAACCTCCAATTAAAAAACAGTCGGAATCATCCTCCAATGGAGGATAGTCAGCTAGTCTTTTCCTCATTCATTCTTTTTCATTCTTTCCTTACTTGCACCTGTCTTTACTGCCATCTCGCCCTCTCCTCCATTTGCTTTATTACGAGGAAAACTTTCAAGAGCGACTCATTCGTTTTCTCGACCTCTTCGTTTTGTCTTTTAAGTGAGTTTGATACGCGAAGGAGAAGACGACGAAGCTAGGTAGGACAAATATCAACACTCCTCGCCGGCGTTTGGATCTCGATGGAAACTTTGCTCTGATCCTTAATCTGCGTCGCAGTTCTCAAGAGCAGGATGTAGGCGGTCGTTTCTCCGAGCGGTGAAAATAATGGGGCCGCTTAAATGCTCCCGTGTTCTTCCGAAATCGTCCCAAGTGAACGATCAGATAATTAAAGCTCTGGAGGAAACTGGGGCTACCACACTACAACTTCGTTTACAATTGAAAGGGGAGAATTAGCTCTGTAGTGGGTTTGCGGGAATGTAATTGGTATCCTGGAAAATTATGATTTTGACGCTCAGTTTCCAGATACAAGAGGATAATGCAATAGTCTGACAATGAAAATAAAAAGAAAACTGCCTTCACTTTTATTTGGCCAAAGTATTGCCCTCAGCTCAATTATATTCCAGGCTAGAAGCGTGTACGTCCTATTTGACCTAAACTTGCCATTGTGTGTAACTTGGAACATATTAACCTTACAAAACAAGGTTTGTTCTTAATTACTAGCTACATGATAAATAAAACTTTAAATGTTGATGACATCTTTCTTTGAAATGAAGTTTTCAGTCCTGAAATATTCCGATATTTTGATGTTAGTTATACTTGCATGGAAAATTCATTTTCGGTTATTAGAAACGGCATTGAGAGATTATTTAAGTAAATTATTTTATGGGATCGATCCATTCGACTTTCTTTAGTGCCAGTCCATAAACATTTTTTTAAGAATTGTTAAAAAACTCAACATCACTAGTGCCATAAAAAATACAAAGTTGGAAACAAGTTAAACTCAGCATCACACTGTTTGCTCGTCAGGAATAATTATTTCTGTTCATTACAAAACAAATTTATTAGGAAGAATGACAAGTCTATGAAAATTTGATATCAATATATTTGTCATCAGTAAGACAATTTCAATAAAAGTTTCCACGAAAGGAAAAAGAAAATACGTCGTACCATTTTTAAGATGTGATAAAATTAAATAAGTATCTTTTTCATTTAAGGTCTGATTAGGCTGTATCGATCATACTTTAACTATCCACATCGTTCATCTCGTCACTAATACTAAAAAAATCTACTTGTAAGTTGATTTTAATAGGTGTCATTAGAGCTTAACTCATACTAAGTCCTGAGTTGTGGGTTTTCATACTATCACGATCGAGAAATCAATTAATTATCCAAACAATGTATGACCAAAGATTTCGCCGAGCATTCAGTTCACCCACAACATAGGTTCCGGAAGAGTTTGCAACTGATTTCCTGTAATGCAGAACATACAATTGAACGATAAATAAAAATGATGTTTATTGTAGAAACCATCTGAGATTTGAAGAAAATTCCTTATTTTTACTCTCAGACTATTTCAGACTCTTTCTATGCCCACAATGTTCATTTACGTGCATCGTTCAAAAGCTCCTTAGAAAATTCAAGTTATGGCGCTCGTAGCATCGAAAAAGATTTGCTACAATCAGTCTCATCTCTTACAAGACTACTGTAAAAGTTTTAGCTATACACATCCCGTGATTTCATTTTCATAGTCGATTGAAGCAACAAGCTTTTGGCCATTTAGAAAAATGGAAATAAATGAGTTTCGTTTGGTGATTAAACACTTTATATAAAAAACTTATCACCAAAAGAAATTCATGCTGAGTTGGATAAAGTTCATAGAGAATTTGCCCTGGTGTTTGTTACTAGTTACGATTGCGCAAATGATTTGAAAGAGGCCATGCATCTACAAATGACGAAAATCGTTCGGGACCTTCAATGGAAGTGACATTCTCCGAAATGATTGATATAATCCACGATATTGTTTTTGATTGATCAACGAACCGTAGTTCGCGAAATAGTTGAGATCGCAGGTATATCACATATTATATGTTTTTAATTTTGCACAAAAAATTAGGTGTGAAAACAATCTCGGCAAAATGGGTGCTGCGTTTGCCCTCAGTGGAAAATAAACGTATTCTTGTGGTCGATTCGGGGATTGGTTTGGCGCTTTTCCGTATGGATTCACTTCGTACTACATTCCAAAGATAAAGAGACAGTCTAAACAGTGGGTATCCAAAGGTAGCCCGTCTCCGAAGAAGGAAAAAATGGAGAAATCGGCCGGCAAGGTGATGGCCCCAGTTTTTTTTTGGGATGAACGCGGAATCATCTAAATCGATTAGTTACCTCAAGAAAAAACGATAAACGGAAGATATTATGCGTCGTTATTGCACGGTTGAGCGAAACAATAAGGAAAAAAACATCCTCAATTGGTAAAAAAAATAATTCTCTTCCGTTAAGTCAATGCACGGGTGCACACTTGCGCAGTTTTGTTACGCCATAACAATTCAACACAATTACTTTTAATAATTTGGCTTAACACTAAATTACTGTGTCATTAACTCATTTCTCTTGCTTTTTAGAAATGATTATTCCGCGTACGCTGTGTTATAGCCTTTGATATTTAATTCCGGTTGCGAGTAGTGCCCGATATACGTATTCCTCGCAAATTATTCTTAAATAATGAAAGTTTGTTCATTCGTTCTAATATCTGGCATTAGTAATTACTGCAATTTATTCTTAGCCTTTGTATTACGATTACAACAGTTTTATTAACATTCTTGCCACGGTTGGTGCAACTTTCCTACTCTGGTCGAAATTTTGAAGCAATCGAAAGCTATGTGATCACCACTCGAAAAATCGAGTAGTGATCACACAGTGAGGAATAGTTTTCAAACATTTTTTGTAAGAATATAAGTCTTTGTAACATTTGAAATTATTTATTCCATTTTTAATTCTGTTTTAGCTTTTAAAGAGAAGTCCATTTACACTCATAATCTTATATTTTTATTTAGGGTTTCCTCCATTAATTATTCACTCTACTTCATCGCATGTTCAGTATATGAGTTTATTTTTCTCTACGCCTGGTATCTCTCTATTCTTATTCCCTCCATTTTACTCTTTAGAAGAGCCTTCTTCCAAGTTTCTCACAAGATGGGAGGTAGAGGGGTAGACTGAAAGGTTCGTGGAGGAGGGAGGTTAAGAAGGAGGGAGCGTGCCGAGGTTTAAGGGATCGAGCTCGCAAATGAAATTATAATGCACAGATATAGCAAAATATTCGGTCTGCATATGTTATAAAGACAAAATATCGAGGCAGTTATGAAAAAAATAATATCACAATGGGTAAATCCCTAACTGATATTACGTTAGACATTTTGACTGCCGAGCTACTAAGAGTGTGCATCAGATTTTGGTGAACCTGCTTTTCAGAAAATTTGACTGTGGTAATGGAAGCTGTTTCCTCAATTAGAACAAGCTACTCTTAAAAACTCAATCGCATTCCGCAGTCAAAAGCCGCTGCTCTGTTAGTTAAACGAGAAATAACAACTTTTTGCAAGCGGTGATGGGTGGGAGTCATGTTAAGCGTGATTATTGACGTTATTTAAAATGTAAGATTACAGTGAATCACTGATTTAAATATTGGTGAACCTAAAAATGGGAGGCATCTGTTTTTTCTATTGTATAAATGTATTCAATACTCAGCAGTGTTGCAATTTTTTGGAATAAAAAATGACAAATATGTTATCTACGTTCCTTGACCAAGTTGTTGAGAATGATCAAATGAACCTAGAAATAGTGAAGGAATATAATATAGAAAATACCTAGAAATATAATAGGGTTCCGGATAGTCTGTTGCTGTGACTTGCGTTTGTTTTTGGTAAATTCCGTCGAACTAAAAATTTGTTGTGTCCATACGTAGTTTTGTGAGGGTAATAAATCTATTATCTATATGTTACTCGGAATATTCTTGATTCATGCCTAGCTAGTCACTCGTGCTGTCAAAGTTAATCTTTGAGGGTAAGCTAGGAAAAAGCTTCTCAAAGTTATGCAAGACCATAATCAGAATTTGAATTAGATTGATTGTGTAAATGCTGTCGCATTTTATGACCCGATTAACAGTTGTTTTTCCTTTATTGGACATGAGGCAAAGGTAGAATTCATTTTAAAATGTTAACGAATTAATTTATCAGTATTTCGTTTTACGGTCCGTGTGAATGGTATACACTGTTTGGTTCTAATTGAAATTGCATATCTATCTAATTAAATGTTTCCTGGTTTTAATCTGATACTCATTCGATGAGTTATCACCATGCCTTTTGCATAGATTATCGTAATGGGGACAATGTTTCAAATCGTCGCTTAAAAATGTTTTTCTTCATATGTTAATTACTCGGAAGATAGTTCAAGGATAAAGGTTGGTTCCTCATAATTTATCCTTATATTTTTTTGTGCTGTATTATTTAATGTTTGATTTTTAAAACTGTAGCTCTGTTATTACGGCAAATGATCAATCCCCGGAGATTAAAGGATACTATCTTCATTATAGCGATACTCTTTCGACTAACAATTTTTGATACGCCAACAGGAATTTGAGTATCTCCGATCTTTTTAACGTGAGGTTAGCGAGGTGGTTGGGAGTATGAGAATGACAGCAAGAAATTATAAACATGACGGTCGTGGGTTGACCAGAAGTTTATGAATTATAAGGAGGGAAGTGAGGTTTTGACAGCGGAGAGGGATAATCAGATAAAATTTTAATCAACTTGGCACGCTCTTTGCTCTGCCGAAACTCTTCTTAGCTGGGACGAAAGAAAGAAAAAAGTGAGACGGTGTGGGAACAGAGAAAGGCTCCCGCGTCTTAGCCCCTTGCTACGGGTTTCAGAATTCTCTTTCGTTCTGCGGACGGCGGCGTTTTAACTTTTGCTACTGTGGATCCTCCATTAGGGATTGGGGGGCGGAGGGAGGGGGGTGTTAGGTTAAGTTTTCTTCTTTACCCTTTCGCCGCTCGATCTCCATTAAGGACCCAAAGAATATTTTTCTCTATTCTGATGGGGAACTGTGTTCCCAACCTGTCGCACTTGCGCTGCTATAAATCGCTTAAAACCTTATATGAGTTTCACTTGTGCGCTCGTACATTGCCTCGTCTATGTGTACGGAGGCAGGTAAAAAAGAAGAAGCTATAGGTGACGGAGTTGGGGTTTTATGAGTCTGGGCGCACGTGCAAGTAAATTAGTGATGGAAAAGTACTGAAATATACTGATACACGCAGAGTAAATTACCAAAGTCGCTGCAGAAAAGGACGGGCGTTGGCCTGGCTTACTTGGTCGCCTGTTTAGAAGGAATTAAGGTTTCAGTTATTAACGTTGCACGTAACTTTGGTGGTAATTTTGGGAATCGACCGTAGTTATTTCATTCATACACCAAGGTATTCGATAAATTGAATACAACTTTGGTTTATAGAAACCATAAAAGTTTATATATAAGTGTACAATACTCATAAAATACCACGAAGGAGTGTCGTTATATAGTATACTCGTATCTGTTTGCCAAAAATTGGTATACATGTATATCTAAAGAGGGGAGGCACATTGGAAACTTTAGCTATAAAATATTTACTTCTTTATTTTAGAAGTTAAGAAGGAAAAATAATTGTAAATGACATTATGTTCTTATTTATAGCTTTTAATGGATTTTTGTGGGCGGATACGTGAAAATTGAACTGCAATATTTTTGGAAATAAAATGTACGACCACGATTGCGTAACATCACATAATACACATTATTTTTTCCCCATTTTTCACTTTTTTCTGTCCTTTAAATACCCTTACCCTCCCCAATCCTTTATCCATCCCACCAAATGATCACACCCTCTGCCCCACAGCTTTTTGGTAGATCACGGGGTACTTATGTGGATGGGTATAGCATTAACTCGATACATTATTTTAGAAGTGTTTTATCAGCATATATACCCATATGATGGCGACGCTGTTATTAATTACATCGCAAAACGTTTGTATTTATAGATTTACCTTGTTTTTATGAAGATTCTGATATTAATATTTTGAATAGATGAGCAGTGAAAAATTGTTTGTTTTAACTTACTTTTCCGTCCATATAGAATAACTATCCTTACTAAATCGTTCAGGAAATACATTTAGGGAGGTTAAATTAATGCATGGTATTATAGTGCAATCCTTAGTTCGATTCTCATTTCTATGATAGATGATATATTTCACTATTTTCAAATGATCTACATCGTACTTTTTATTTTTTAATCCTTCGGGTGCTACTTTATGGCTTGCAATGCCTACTTACTACCAAAGGGGAGTCGAAAAAATCTTAAGGCTTAATTTGTGCGTGGGGCGGGGCCGGGGCGCGGCCACTAGGAGCATGGCGCCGCACCGAGGGATGGACCCACAACGAGACACCCCCTCCATCCGGCCACGAGGTTTTCTCCAGACTGTTTTGTCTTCCCCACCCCTTTCTCCTCCCCCACTCACATAGTCACCCACGCGGCTTTCCACCACCCCTCCCTCTTCCCCCCATTTTCCACTATCCTCCCCTTACTTGCTTTTCTGCGTATATACTAGACACTGAGTTATGACTGTTACCTGAAGATGATGAAGTTACATCGAAACCGGTCGTATTAATAAAAATTTTATTTTGTGGAAAATTGCCAATTTAAATTAATCATGAAATTCCACCATTTCACGCCTGTAACTTCTATTTTTACTCAGATATACTATATGCAGATCTATTTCGATGTTAAAGCATGTTTCTGTTAGTTATGATACCAAGTTTTAAATATAAACATGATGTAAGCATTCTGACAGTTTCGGGATATTTTCGATGTAATTCTGATCCCTGATAGTTGAAAAAACTTGTGAAGGAAGTTCGATATGCCTAATTTTCCTGGGGGGGGGGGTGTACGAATATTTTTCCCGTCGCTCTGCTCTATTCAAACTAGATTTTGAGTGGCACTAAATTCACCATAAATGCAAGCATACAAAGCGATATATGGAGATCAAAATATTTGCCCTTAAAAAAGCCAATGAATTAATGAGTTCCTTTCCAGTCAATTTATGCCATTTTCTGAAACTGATATTCGCAAATATAAGTTAATGGTATGATTTATCTAACGACAAAAGTTTTAAACTTCATTAAACAATAAGTCCTTCTGCTAAGTTTAGGTACGTTTTAATGGGCAAATGTTTACGTATTACTTTGAGTCTCGGTCGATTAACCAGATACTTCTCCTCCTGCAAAATTTACTTTTTAAATTTTATTACCTAATAGGGTGATCAGTGTAAATATAATTGGACGAAAAATAAGTGCTACGAACATGTATCTGTGACATTAGTTTCTACAGAAGTCATTTACATGAAACGATATTTATTTTCACTCAGTATTTTTTAACTCGGGGGAAAATTATCGGCAGCTTAAATAGAATTTAAATGGAAAAAAATTAAGGATGCCGAGCCTTGAAGAAAGATGGCTCGGAGATATTTCTCAGTTGATAGGATTTATTACTTGAAGAAATAATTCTAACTTATGCTTCTTCAGGTTGTCCACTTGAGGTTCAATAATGGTCCTATATTAATTATTACCTTTGTATGTTTATTTTTAATATCAATATTGTAAGTTAACCCTTTTTAAAATGAGTGGGCGTTGAGGGAAAAATGCTTATGCGAGAAAAAAAATGAGGCGAAGCAACTATCTTTGGGATTTAGAATATTTTTCAGAATAATCAAAATGTGACGAAATGAATTGCAATTTCCGTAATTGAAATATATTATTGACTGCTTTTTTATCCTTTGATCAAATCAAATTCGTTAATATTACACCCTTTAAAGTCGTCATGAGACACCATGAATAGAATTGTCTCCGGTAGGAGCCGAGTTTTATAAAAAATCAGATAAATTTTCACTGACTTTATCTTGTAATTTCCCACTCTCGACTCGTTGCTAGCCAGACATATATTTTCGTTTCCCGATACCAATTAACTAAAATTTGGAAAATTGAATTTGGTCGCCATCTTTACTTTTTTTTACATACGATTCGTAGAGCATTTGATTGAGAATTCAAAGTAACTATAAAATGTTTGATTTCATGATTTCAACGCTCCATAATAAATGTTTTAGTGGGTCTTAAATTATTTCTGGCCACTTTCCAAATGCATTTATCGCCTACATAAGAGCCGCCGTGCTTCAGAAGAATTGTGCTGCTATCAGTTACGTAAATAAATCAGCCTGTTGATGGCCAATAAGGAATTTGATAATTTTTTGACATCACCATCCATTTAGTTTTTTCACAAGAAAATTCATTGCCAAAATTTATCGGTAAAAATATATCATTTTTCTTTAATGAATAGCCAGATTTTTAAATCTTTCATAACTTTTTGAAACTGCTATGTTCTCAGAATTTGTTCCCGTAAATTCCACTTACAGTTTTAATTTCAAAACGAGCGTATTTCAATAATATTATCCTGAGGAAAAAAAATCAAGGATCTCACATTTGTATTTTTTGCTCCTCTCTTTATAACTTGTGGAAATTGAGTCCCGCAACATACCTTTGACTATTGCTCGCAAAAACCCCTTTCTACTGCCATGTTACATTTTATACTGATGTGGTCTTAATTAAACTATCGCAAAACTGATTAATACTGAGAATGTTTCATTTCACTCTGTTCTCTTTCCATGCATTAAAAGCAAAAACAGCCATATCCCGAATGAAATTCCTGCGTACATCAAGTAAGATGAAATATTTTGAATGATTTTTGTTCTTTAAAATATATTTAATTGGAACAAGCTACGTTTAATAAGTTATAAGATACCTTAAAAAGTTATAGGATAAAAAATTACGCGGAGACCGTAAACTCGAAATATGGTAAGATTTTTACGAAAAATAATTTGCATTCATTAATTATTTTCAACTAAATTGGATTAATTTAATGAAAAACTAAGTTATTTTGAACCATCAGCGCCGAAAACTCATCACTTCTGTACTACTGTGTAGTGCGTGTGTATTATTTGTGTCAGTATAGATTTTAGCTTAAAAAATTATTGCATAAAATCTACCCGTAATTGATAAAAAGAAAGTTTAAGGATAGATTGAAGTGATTCAAAGATTTTATAATGATTAATATTGGTTATTGCCCTTGTCTCTTTGGTTTTTTTTGCATGCTTATCAATTCTTGGGTAACATTGCAGAATATGGCAGTTATACTTTTGATGAATAACATAAGGGTGCTTAATTCCCTTGTTGTTTATTTATCATACTCTATAGCCTCCTTACTGTTTTCTTTAACTCTTTTTACACGAGCACCTCGGCGCGATATCTCCCGGTATAACGAGAAGGTGCTATAGCCGTTTTCAAACAGTCCGGTAAGAATTTCATGCTTATTTGTTATTTCTCTGTGAAAACAAATATTTGAGAAACTGTGCGAAGTCGAAGGAAGAGGAGAAATTGGAATTCGAAACCACATGTTGTTTAACCTTGGCCTTGACGATTCGCCGCCGGACCGCACCCTGTCCGTGAAAGACCGACGGGAATAAAGGAGATATGTATTTTTAAAGACCCCGGGGGTAGGAGGATGCCGGGAGGAAGGGGGACGAGAGGAGAGAAAGGGGGATGTTGGACGGAAATCATATTTCACGGCAGCTCTCGGGTATACTCTCGGCGAGGCAACGCTGCAAGCATAAAAGATTTTTATATTTCCTGCGAAACACGCGTGTTTTACTGCCCGAAAAACTTTTACGGTCATCGATCTCTCCACCCTCACCCCTCATTCTAACGTTTTTATCCATTGCGAAAAAGAAGTTTTGGTGGGAGGTGAGTTTGGAGAACGTGATGCTTGCTGTGGGGGGGTGGTGGCAGGAGTGGGGGGGGGTGAGTTTTGGACCGATCTCTCAGAAGGGGGAACGCGTGGCGGTTTTTTCTTTGTTTCTTTTTTTTATATGCATGCCTCCTCACACATTGCCTTCGAATTCTATCCGGAGTGGGAGGGAGGCGCCTCTTCTTTTCACACCCCGCAGTTCACCCGCTTCCGTGCAATTCGTCGTCCGCGTGAATGCGACCCGTTTGGTGTTTTGCCGGACCCCCCTCTCCGCGCACCCGACCCTCCCCCGTCCCTCCACCAATATACGTTTACTCTAGCTTCTCACCCCCCGCCCACCGCAACGAATCCCTCATCCCCCGCAGTTGCTCGGCCATAAATTCTCTCGACGCACATGCGGAATTTTTTTTTCCTACTTCTTTCTCCATCTCCCTACATCTCCCGCAGCATCCTATCCCTCTCGACGGGCCAAAAGGGAAAATATTCATGTGGTGAGAGGGAGAGCGAGGAAGGAAAAATGGAACCCCTGCCCTTCCATGGCCGTTTTGTTCCGTCCCGGAAGTTTTGGAACACTATGCTCAGTGCTTGGGTAACGGGAGGACGGAAAAGGAAAAGAAAGATAGGAGTTCGCAGCGTGGCAGCATGGTAGCGTGGACATTTTGTTTCGAAGCGATCGCTCCTCAGGGTTCACGACTTCTGACGACGAAGACGGTGAGAAATTTTTAGACATGAGTCGATAAACGTAATCAACAAAACGAAGTTGCTCAGAGGGGTTTAAGATGAAATTATCACAAGGATATCGGTAAGTGTATTCAGTTAAAGCCAGATGTACTCTGAGACCAGAGAATGCTTGAAAAAGACAAATTGAAAAGGTTGAAGTTAAGAGTCAAATATCTATAATTTTTTGCGCACTATGATCATTGAATGATGCTAAATGTTTAATATTTCTTTAAGAAGTCTAATGAAGGATGGCATCATTGAAATACTAAGTGATTAGGTGATATGAAAATAAGACCACATAACAGGAAATAAAATGGTATCCTTCTACTGATGAGTATTGACCGAGATATATGACTTGAAAGGTGAATATTTCAGGGCATAACTATTTTCATGCTGAACAAGACATGGAAAAATGCAATTTGATATTTGCGGCACCTTTTTATTCCCTGACGCCTTTTATAGCCGGTTATTCCTTTTAAATCCAAATTATATGACAACATTACTCGAGTTTCATAATAATTATTACAATTGAGTTGATACGAGATAAAAAATGAATGAAGTTTACTCTGGTTTATAATATTGAGGAGGATTATCTTAATGGCGGGGAACTTCAGAAATATTTTAATTTGAGGAGGCAAAATTCTGATATAACCCCGAAAAGGTTTCAAACAACACTGTCATTCAAGGGTAAGGCATAAGTATTCACGTATTAATCGTTTCCTGGAACGAAATTGCCTGCTTGATGGAACATCGGACTACATACTTTTGGGAAATTTAATCGAATGAGTAGCCAATGAATTTTTCCGCCGGAGTGGAATTGTTAAGGATCGTCTGCTATATAATGTGGGGGGTCATTTAAATGAAATTCTCGCTGTGAATTATTATTTTTTTATTTTACTTCGGCTCCCTTGCTTCCTCTCCAAAACTTTGATCCGTTTTACTTCGGAATTTTCGGTTCGGCGATCCGTGAAAAAATAATGCGACGCTTCGCTGCGGAGACTAACAGCATCTCGGCCCACTCGCGACCTGGTTAAGGGGAACGGGCTCTTGTGCATCGAACAAGATTCACCATTGGAACGTCAACCCACCCTTATCGAAGATTAAATCACTGCGGCATTCTCCTTAGCAACGAGATGATCCTTCTTTAAACTTAAAAAAAATTAACAACAGAGGCCCAGTAACCTATTTTAGAAACGACTGCGAGTGTGCGCGCTAAGCGGGTATGTGTCCACCAAAATTATGTAGCTTTATCACCCATCATTCCTCATTTTTGACTGAGTTTTATTTTTACTGGGACATAAAAAAGAAGGCCTAAATAGAATAAAATGGTCTTTACGAGATTGAGAATAGGTCAAGGGAAGAAATAGGATTTTAGTAACTAGACACTCCCCAAAAAATGGAGTTCTAGTCTCTAGAAGTGGTCTCTTTTTTTTGCGAGAGATGGATGTAGGTTTGGTTGGGAAAGGATCCCATTCACACTTGGTTTACTTCACACAAGTGAGATATCAGCATTTCGATTTCATGAGTCTTGTCGGCTTTTTTTCTAAAACAGTCCATCTCAACAAAGATAATTTTGAGAAATTAGTTGTTCCTACCACATTGGCTAAATTTGAAAAAGGGTTTCCCAGGACATTGATGTATTGGGAAAAGAATATTTCAATTTTCAGAAATCTTATAACTGATTACTTGGTTATAAAATCAAATTTTTAATGCTCTTAATCAGCTGGGACAACTTGGGGTATAATGGATGAAGTGAATGCTTTTGGTTTGCGAGTTTAAATTGATGATTCGAGGAAAGGGTAACATCTGATATTTCATATGTACTCGTATTTTGAGGGTGAATAACTTTGAGGGAGGGATAATTTTGATTAATTTTCTAGGATAAATTAAATTGGCAATGTGAGTCCGAAACGTCTTTTTGAATAAAGTTTGTTTTTAAAAGTGCAAAAATACCACGTTACTTAGCCTAAAAATGAATGAATTCCACTACAAAATGCCTGCCACAATGGAGAGGTTCTATAGGTAATACTGGAAATGTATGCGCAGGCATACAGGTGATACTTTAAATTATCTGTATATTTATACTTTTTTACTTAACTTCTGACAATTTCATGGAACGTTTAGAATAAGAGAATCGATAAGAGGACGCTGGGAACTTCAAATTGAACGGTGAAATGAAAAATATATTTTGAAGCTACTCTTTAGACAGAATTCAATTTCAAAAACTTAGTTATCTGCTATTAATTTTCAGTTGTTGTTCTATAGAAATATCAGCCTCTGAGGACTATAGGGAATCAGATTTCAGGAATCAGTATTTGTGTATTGGAGAGTGGTAGAAAGAGCAGTTTACCAAGCAGCGCACTTTTCCTCGACTAATGATTGCTCAATAATATCTTGCTTAAATTTATCTTGTGCATCCAAATTCACGATGCCATAAATACATAATTTATCACACCTAATCAGCCACCAATGAATTTTCCCATCGACGGAGAGAGATGATGAGGTTCCACCCAGTCATCGCCCCTCTCAACTGAACAAAGATATGCATTGCAGAGTAAAAGCATTTCGGGATACTCTGAACACAAAGGAAAAATTGAGCCCGAGTAAGTCGTGTCGAGTCTAATCCACCCAAATTGCATTTCTCCGTTCGGCTCCGGGAATTCGGGAGGCAGCGTGTTTATTAAGCGTCGGACGGAGGGAGGATGGGGCGTTCCGATCATCAACCTGCCCCTAGTTTCTCTCCTCTACTACCTCACTTTCGGCAAACCTCCTTTGATCTCAGGTGAATCTGCGATCATGTTAGGACATTGTTTCTTCCATCTAGTCTCCCTCTCTAATTCCTCCCGATGCCTCCGTCTCACTCCCCCCCTCCCCAACCCCTAACCCCTCACCACCCTACAAATGTCTATATCCCCCTTAACTCCTTCCCCAGTCTTCTCTGCGCCGCGTCATTATTCGTTGCCACACGTGTGCTTGTGCTCTCAACTACTCCTTTCGGACGCGTGATGTTGGGATCGGTGTGAGGCTGCCAAATCAACACGCGTGCTCTCGTGAACAAACGTGTGTGGGGTCTTATTTGCAGCCTCTGTTTTTTTCTTCTCTTAAACACATGCTCACGCACACTTTCTCTTTTCTTGCCTCTCTCTCTTCTCACCTCACCTTCCTTCGCCATACACTAGATATAATTCTTCGGAATCTATCCTTTTCCCTCACGCAGGGAATTTATCGCTATTGTAGTCGACGAGGTGTTTTTTTTTTCGTTTCAACATTCCCGTTTCTTCACTCCTACTCTCTTTTTCCATTCTCTCTTGCAAGCGCGTGCAGGAAATGGGTTTTCTCATTTAGGGAGGCAAAAATAAAAAAAAGCTTACAAGAACGTTTTTCTTTGACCATTTTACGGAAGGCGTTGAATGCGCGTTTACTAAAGGCTCTCTATTCGTAAAACGTCGTTAATCGACGAGATGTGTTGGAGGGTTTGTATTCTGCCAACCCCACAAAATTGTCACTACCACTTATTGTACTGCATTGTGCATTCTTTGGAAATCATTTTTCACCACTTCGTAGTTAGATTTGAACCCTGTACAGCTCCTCTTTACGTTTTCTGTTCGTAAAACGTCATCTCGGCATATACTATATCCTTAGGTTAGCAGGGATCTGATAGTCATTGAGAACATAACGACACCCATTCCTCTTCTTCTCTCACTTTTTTATAATATTTTGTGCGCGCGTATAATTTTATAAAATGATATTTTAGTCCACTATATTGTTCTACTTTGACAATTAAACATGTGCGCGTAATGTCCAGAAAACTGAAATATTTTCCTTTGTCGTTTTCTTCGCGGCTTACTTGTTTTACTTTTTTTCAAATAAAAAGTAGAGTAAATATGCACTGTCTCCTAGTTGGATTACGTGATTCATGGAGATATTATTATTGGCATCCTACCTTTCAAGGCAGGCTATGGATGGACTTAGACTGATCAACAATGAATACCTTTACCTCTCCCAGAAAAGCACAACCCAGCATTTGAATTTACAGTAAACCCATTTCCAGACTCTTCCTTCATTCCGTCCAACATGCCTATTTTTTCCTATCCGTTCCCTTGCTTGCCTAATGTTATTCATTATATTAAAGTATTCAACATCCCATCGCCAATAAAAAGTGCTCTATGTCAACCTTTCCAACCTCCTTTGGATTTCTGTCAACCTTCCCCTCTACTACCTCATAAAATCGTTTTCCGCCGAGCTATTTTTTCAAGTTTGGAAATAAAAAAAGGTCACTGGGGGCCAATTCTAGTGAATACGGTGGATGTTGTAATAATTTGAACTTTTATTCCATAATTTTTTCCTTCGAAACTACGCTGGTATGCAGCCGTGTATGAGAGCGTTCTTCCTCAATTTATTCGCTCAAGTGTTGCTCTATAGAGGAATGATACGCTTCATGTATCGTTTGTCCAGCTTGTTTGCTATTAATCGATGCAGATAATTCCGTGTCCATCCCCAAAAAACCGTGGTCACCTTGTCAACCGATTTCACCGTCTTCGCCTTCTTCGGAACCGGATAGCCTTTAGAAACTCAGCGTTTCGACTTTTTCTATGTTTCTGGAGTGTAGCAGTGTATCCATATTTCGTCCACAGTTATGTATCAATATGAAAAGCCATCAGGATTTTAATGGAAAAGCGCCGAGGCAGTTTCCGAATCAACGACACGAGTGCGTTTATTCTCCACTGAGAGCAAATGCGGCACCCATTTTACCGAAATTTTTTTCACAGCCAATTTTCCTGCAAAATTGAAACCACTACACGCTGTGATATACCTGTGACCTCAGCTATCTCGGGAACTTTGATTTGTAGATCACTCAAAAACCATATCGTAAATATGTCAATTATTTCAGGGTAAGTCGGTTCCATTGGACGTCCCGAACGATATTTATCATTTGTGAATGTACGGGCACGTTTAAAGTAATTTATCTAATTGTAAATATCGCAAATAGCTGAAAAAATATGCCATGAACCTCATCCAAATCAACTTTGGTCTCTTTTGTGTTTAAGAATTTCAAATAGAAGTTTTCAATCACCGCACGAAACTTATTTAATACGAATGCCATCACTTAGATTTTCTAATGAGTTATTGAACGATCCATGTATAAGCTTATTGACACACTGTTTACTTTCTCTGCGTATTTTTTTCATTTCTCCTGGATATTTTCTGTTTCAATTAATAATTTTATTAACTCGTATTTGATTATTTACAGGGATTTTACTTTACTTTCTGATAGTGCTTTCACCTTCCGGAGTAGCGCAGCAGTTTTACTCTTGCATCGTAAACTTTCCATATCCTCTCAACGCGTCTTCCAAAACACTTCTTTCGTCCTACTAATTCCTTGCATAATTTTTTTACGTATGACGGAATATTAAGCACAGAATTCAATATAATTTCTGGTATTAGATAGAGTATGATAGCAGATCGACGTGAGAAAAGATATTAAGTAATTGCTTTGGACAACGTTATTTTGGGTGATACAGTTGTCAGACGGTTTGAGTAACAGCTCCTTCCACTCTGTGGGTCTTCCAGTCTTACATTGTATTCTGCCTTCAAGCCTGCATTATTTGTTATTCAATTTGATATCATGTATTAGGCATCAATCTCAGTGACCCACTGAAACGAACAACTTAATTTCCCGATTTGGTATCTCAATGTTTCTTGAAAAGAGTGTACGGTATTCTTCACCTTCATTTCGTCCTGCCTGTACCGTTAGTATACACGCACGTCGGCAATAGAACGGTTACCGAATAATTATCAATCTTTTTAACTTACGGGCATGTGTTTAGGCTTAAAGTTTGAAAGGAGAGAACTTTTGCCAGCTTCATTTACAACTGTCACTTATTATTCTAGCATTTCACCAAATGAATAGTCCCAGGTGAAGGAAAACGTTGAAAAATACATTGGTTGTTCCTATTGTGGATGTATACCTCACTTATCGCTGAATTAAAAAAAATAATTTGATGCAACCACATGAGAATACTTAGAAATAGACCATTGGTCGCCATGAATAAATTATATTTCTCTAATTGTGGCTAGTACATCTCATATTGCGAAACATTTCTAATTCTTTCTCTGCTTTTAGCCAAACGCCATTTACTGTCATTTATAAGTTTTGTAGGAATTGCTCGAGGCCGTGCTGCCTTAAAGACTGCTCTCTATTCTCTCTAGCCTCAAAACTGCTCTAGTATTAATTTTAGTATAATCTACGCTGAATTAGTACTAAGAAGCTTACATTCACGAACGGAATTAATAGATTGTCAAAGATATTTTTTGTATCAGATTTCCAGGGACATAAAGACTCACCCTTAGCCTACTTTTTGCATGTCACAACACTTGAATGTTCTCGTCCGGTTAGGGTTAAAGGATACCTCCAAGATCATATGACAGCGCATCCTCCCTCTGACACAGAGCAATCTTTGACCAGTGTTGGGTGTGATTTGATTGTGAGGTCTTTTTGCGAGGCAAGGGTTTGGTGCTCGGTGCGATTGGTCCCTTCCAATCGCTCGTGATCACACCTCGCGAAGAAAAACGCGTACGGCGTTTATTGTTTTGATTCGAATGGGGGCCGCAAACTTGTCGCTGCCACTCACAGTCGCTCCACTGCACAACCTCTTCTATTCTATTCGCTGAATCGACTTACTTTTTTAATTTCTGAAGTCATCCAAGATTCTAAATGGGAGTCAGTAAATGAGCCAATATCTGAGGAAAATCTGAAAACACGACATTTTTTTTGGATTTAAATCGTTTTCCTCTCAACGTAGATAATTTAATAGAGCGACGCGATTTGAAATTACCACCCTAAGGAATACTATAAAGCGAATTTAAATGCATTTACAGGATTTCCCGGGAGATATTTATCGTTTTTCACCTAGAAAAATAGTGACTGTCCATTTGACTAGTGTGATTATATTGACTAATATAGGTGAAATACAAGTATATATCCAAATTCATTTCGTATCATCATATTGTTTCCATTGTTTTTACTATTTTTTGGTATAAAACCACCCTACTATACGGGAAAATTTCCGCTTGCAAATAAATCGTTCTGTTCCATTCAACCTTCTTTATCCCTATCCCTTCCTTCTCCCCTTTTCCCATTCCCTTCCCCTTCTCCTTCGGAATGGGCGCGCTGCCATCCCTGCCGCCCTTTAGCTTCCCCTCCCACACTGCCACCGCCACCTCGTCGTACCCTTCGTTTTCCCGACCTTGTTCTCCTCCTGGGCCTCCTGAGCATGTGCGCAGGCTAGAATCGGTCAACGCCTTCTTCAATAGAGAGAGTATCATCCCCTTCCCGAGCTTCCCTCCTCCACACTCCCTCTCCGTCTCCGCAGTCCCAAACTCATCCCTTCTATCCCCACTGCGCTCCATTCCTACTCCCCGCCCCTCTTCCCCCACCTTCCGAACCCTCGCGGCCTCCATTTCGTCGTAGTTCCCTCCGCATCCACCCCCGTTCCTTCTCGACCATCCACTCCAGGGCACCACCAACACTACCACACACGCGACTTCGCAACCACCCCATCGAGGGGAGGGAGTCTTCTCCTTTCCTTCCAGGCAGGTAGGGCATGGTCGTGGAAATTGGGCTGCGCATGGAAACCAATTAGCTCGTGATCGTGAGGACGGTTGATCGTCTCTTCATTCCACCTGCCGACGAAACGGTCGCCCGTATTTTCCGTTTTCTTCCAACTCTCCAACCCACGTGTCTTCTGACAACCCCTCGCGACAAAGGCCAAAGGTGCGTATTTCCTCCGCCGGGGTCGTAATGGGCCATCAAAACAGCGTTATGGAGATTTCCCGGTCACCTTGGTTCATTTATTTGTACTCCTGGTAACTTCTGGGCTCATTTACATGACTTTTTAAATGGGTTCGGTTCTTCTGAAACCTTTGGCATTTGATGGCGAAATTTTAGCCACACTTCGTGCTTATTAATCCTTCACGTAGTGTACTATTATATTCCTATAGGAGTTGCCCACTGGATGACTCATCACGAAAAATTGTTCCCAACGCCTCAACGCTTTCTCTCGAATGAATCATTCAAGCACACGCGAAAATTTGGACCCATTAGCTGCATCTTGTATTCTGCGTCAGTTTCCATTTGAACTGATTCAAGTTTTAGCGAATATGGAAGAAAGGAAAGAAGAGAAAGAGATGGAGCGAAGACCTCGGGTAGCTGGGCATACGATCAGTGAGTTAGTAGCGACGCCGTGCTTACGCCTCTCTGCTTGCGTTCGGCCGGCGGCCATTTGCGCTAAAGGATTTTCGTTCTAGGGAGCTAAACTGGTGTCCTGTCCGTCCCGCGGGATCGACAAGACCGGCGAAGGTTGGCGTTGATACGGAGGGAGCCATTCTTGGTCCTCCTTGGGGTCCCATAGAGGACTAAGATGTGAGGGCGGATGGGGAGAACTGAGGGGGGCAAGGAAGCGGGAGAGGGAGAGAGATAGGGCGGGATGTACCGCCGGGGAGGAATGGGGTCCAGGGCGACAACCAGAATGGTCCGCCAGAAGAAAATAAATGTAGAGAGAAGCGAAACCGGGGTGGGAGGAAGATCCCTTAGGGCGGAGTCCCAAACCACAGCCCCGAAACCGATATTAGCCCGCGTTTTCGTGCGATCTTGGTTCCAATTCAGTCTGCCATCGATTTCGGTTGGCGTGGGTGGGGTATTAGGACGGACAGCGGTTCCCCCAAAAAGGACGTCCCGCCAATTTATTAGTCCGAAAGCAAAAAGGGTTGGTCACACCCTGCTGACCCTCGGTGACCTTTATGGACGGTATCGTGGATGGGGAAAGGAAATGGTTCCGGGGAATGCGGGGGGGAGGGTAAGGGCAGGGCAGGTGACTGAGGGTCTGCTCCACACTATGCCTGCCGCATGGTTTCAGGGGAGGGGACCCTAATTGGCTGTAGTAAACGTGCCCCATTATTTGCTTGGCTGTCGAAAGCTTCTGAATTCAGTTAGTCCGTCCAACGAGAAGTCTGTTATTACTTAGTCAGAATTATTCAACTTAAGAGGAAAAAAATGCTGTGATAAGTATTAATCATGAAAACCATTAGGGAAACCCATTTAAAGAGAATTGATTACGTGAAAAATATCCCATGTTAAAATTTTCCACTTAAATGTATTTTGTTTTTAGTTGATTAGGTTAATTCCAAAATACAATTCAATTTATACCGTAACTGAGGATAAGATACATATATTTCAAAAATAAATAATTCTGTTGACAAAATTCACTTACGGAGGTTTTAAAAGCAACGTCTTTTGATTTGTGGTTCATATTTCTTTCTCAAATGACTATTGGCGATGGTGTGATTCCAATCAGTGATTAAGTTTTTATAATAGCGCGTTACAGATTCTTATCCAAACCGTAGAATTAATTTTTGTTTATATGAACAGATATTCATTAAAAAGATGAAAGGTTCACGCATCTTATTCAGTGCAGTAATTGAAGCTCCATTTAAATTCCGACCTAATGTCATTTAATTAATTTCACAGGAATTGGAGCGAGGAAAGCGTCCAATTTGAACTGATTTTTCCCGAATCGATTTTCCTAGAAAATTAGTCACACTTTCTGTAGTATATGAACGTATTAGCGCTAAGCTTTTGAAGGAGAGTACCTTAAGAGTTTAAAGTTTCACTGGACATACAGTCTGCCGTAGTCACTGCGCGTATTCTTATATATTAGTAGAGAATTTAAATGGATTGAAGGATTGAAATGCTACTGAAATTCCTTCCCAATATATATATATATATATAATATATAGAATATAATGATGGGCACTATAGATAATATGAGTCCTGGCAACTACGGGACTCGGCCCAATCGGCCGTGTGTTGTGCCCGGCAGAGGGGGAGGCAAGGTATCCCCAGTCGTCATCCCAGGAAACCTTGCAAGGAAAAACCGAGAGCAGCAGGACAGAAGACGCAGAAGAAGACGAAAGTAGTTAGAATAGGAATATGGAACGTCAGGACAATGTTGAGGAGAGGCAAATTAGAAAATATTAAGCGAGAGATGGAAAGAGGTAATATAGATGTTTTAGGTCTCTGCGAGGTGAGATGGAAGGATAGCGGGGATTACTGGAGTGATAATTATAGAGTGATATACAGCAGCGGGGACGAGAGCCAACGAGGCGTTGCCGTAATTTTAAATAAAGGGGTAGGAAGAAGCGTAGTCAACATAGAGCAAGCGACAGATAGAATTCTACTCGTAGAGATTAAAGCAGAGCCGACGAACTTGGTCATTGTTCAGGTATACATGCCACCGAGCAACCACAGGAAGGAAGAAGTCGATAGGATGTATGATGAGTTAGAGGATATCATTGCGAGTGTTCCTGCAGGGAAATATTTGATAGTGATGGGGGATTGGAATGCGACGGTAGGCGAAGGAAGAGATGGTGGTGAGGTGGGGGATTATGGATTAGGCACGAGGAATGAACGCGGGGAGAAAGCAATTGAATTCTGCAGGAGACAGGGGTTAGTCATCACTAACACATGGTTTAAACACCACAAAAGGCGTAGGTATGCATGGAAAATGCCAGGTGACTCAGAAAGGTATTAGTTAGATTATATTATGGTTAGGCACAGGTTTAGGAACAGTGTGATAAACTCGCACAGTTTCCCAGGAGCGGATGCGGACTCTGACCACAATTTAGTTGTTATGAAATGTAATGTTCGTTTCAAGAAGATAAGGCAAGGGCGGCGGGTTAGGAAATGGAATTTAGAAGCAGTAAATGGATTAACGAGGAAGGAGTATCAGCAGGCTGTAGAGAAAATGATGGATGACGGTAAAGAACTGAGTACTATCGAAGAAAAATGGGAATGTATCAAGAAAGGGATATTGGAAGCCGCTAAAGATACTATAGGAACCGTTAACGGGAAAAGGATAAGGAAACCATGGGTAACGGATGAGATGATTGCAAAGATGGATGAGAGAAGAAGATGGAAAAATGTAAACACAGAGTTAGGCAAAATGAAGTACAAGACTGATTCGTAGTATCTATGAGGAAGGAATCTGGCCGGAAGATTTTGTGAGATCGGTTTTAGTTCCTATTCCAAAAAAGGCAAAGTCTATATCATGTGAGGATTACAGAACAATAAGATTGATATCCCACGCAGCTAAAGTTATTCTCAGGATCATCAACAAAAGGATAGAGAGTAAGGCAAACGATTACTTAGGGGATGATATGTTTGGGTTTAGGAAGCGAAGAGTTACGCGTGATGCCATTGCAGTAATGAGATCACTAATTGAGAGGAATATAGAATACAACCAGGACGTTTTTGCCTGTTTTGTAGATTTCGAAAAAGCGTTTGATAGAGTGAATTGGGAAAAATTAATGCGTGTATTGCAGAAAATAGGAATGGATTGGAGGGACAGGAGACTGATCCGCAACCTGTACATGTCTCAGACTGCTCAGGTGCGAGTGGGGAACGGAGAGTCCGGATGGGCAGTGTTAGGAAGAGGTGTAAGGCAGGGTTGCCCATTGTCACCGGTACTGTTCAACGTATATGTAGAGGAAATGATTAAAGAGGCATGGGAAGAACTGGAGGTAGGAATGAAAGTCGGAGGGGAATTCGTAAAATCGGTTAGGTTTGCTGATGACCAAGCATTAGTTGCTCAGTCAGCCAAGGGGTTGCAAGCGTTGTTGAGTGAATTGGAGGTTCAGTGCGATAAATATGGGATGAGAATCAATATTAATAAAACAAAGGTTATGCGATTTTCCAGAAAGAAAAAGGCTAAGCTAAATATTAAAATAGGTGGGGAAAGAATAGAGCAGGTAGAGCAGTTTACATATCTCGGAAGTGTTTTGGACCAATACGGTCAAAGTGGTAGGGACGTAAGGAGAAGAATTGCGCTAGGCAAGGAGGCTTTCTCAAGGAGGAGGGAGTTGATGACGGGGACGTTGAGTAGGGATGTTAAGACAAGACTCGTAAAAACTCTGATAGGGAGCGTAGCTATGTACGGCGCGGAAACGTGGTTGCTGAAGCAGGAGGATAGACGTAAATTGGAGGCTTTTGAAATGTGGGTGTGGAGAAGAATGGAGAAGGTGAAATGGACCGAAAGGAAAACAAATGAGGAAGTACTGGATGTGGTGGATGAGGATAGGAGTTTTTTGAGAGAAATCGTATGGAGGCAGGAAAAATGGATGAAAGGCGTATTGAGCGGTAGTGGAATGTTGAAGAAGGTAATAGAGGGGAGAATGTTGGGCAAGCGAGGTAAGGGCAGGAACAGGATAGGGATGTTGGACGGGATGAAGGGAGGAAAGAAGTACACCGAGATGAAGAGGGACCTGATATAGATTAGTTTGATAGGTGGGGAGTCACAAAATGTTTATTTGATAGTTGTGTCCATCCAAAAACCTACCTTGACCGGTAGATTACCTAATAATAATATATATATATATATATCCCCCTACCCTGATGTGTGAATATTCACACGCCGTCGGGCTTGGTACATGGGTGAGCTCTACCATCACCTACTAAACCGACCTTCGGGTTGATTACTTTGTTTATGGTTTATATATATATATATATATATTTTTTTTTTTTGTAAGTTGGGCATTAAAGGTGCCGGAATAATTATATGATCTGAGCAATTTGACGGCTAAAGTGTGTTAGGAATATTGAAAAAATAGTGTCAAAGTTATAAGATAAGTTTGAACTGTAACCGGTGAGACTAGTTTAAGTTGACCTGATTTTGAATTCAGGCGCCACAAGGACACTTGGTGGCAGTTTTCCTTTTCCGAAAAATTTTTTCTTCGGGAAAAGCTGAGAAACATTCGAAATTTTGCCGTTTATTTTCCTTGATTCATTGTTTTTCGAGCAAAAACGTTCGCCTCACGAGAGCCTACACTGAACGTTCGTCAGTCTTGGAGAACCTACTTAATCTGATTTGCATCGTCAAAAACAAATGTAATAGCTACAATATTTCATTAAATAAAGCCCTCTGTTCGGTAATGCTTTATGTAAACAGACTCGTGTCATGGTTACAAAGTCTATCTCCTAGTGAAAATCCTCGAGGTTTATTCCCGTGAAAAGGTCGACGTCAATCTGTCTTATCTGTCATGGTTATGTCCTCAACTCACTGATTCCAATTTACCTCCTCTTCGTCCCCCATCATAGTTCGTTAGTTTCAGGCTTCCCTTTTTCTGTACAGTGAGCACATTCTCCTCACGTCTTCCTTCTCGACTCATTCGAAGAGCCTTCGACTTCCCCTCTTCAGCTTGTTCGACACTCCTAACACCCACTCGCTGATTTTCAAATCTTGAAGCGTTTTTCGAATCCTTTTGCTCTTTTCACGTTTTCAAGGAGAGCTTGGGTGAGACCGAAATATTAAGTTCTCGTTTGAAGATGGTAAAAGCAATACGTAACCAATCAGTGAGCTCTCTCAACGGAACGAGACACAGAATTCTGTCACTCATGATATTTTAAGGTGTTAATGTAAAACATTTATCCTTGGTTCTGGATGTAAAAATTATGGAAAATTTCCTATTAACAGCTTTTAAAGTTTGTCAGGATGAGCTCCTGCTCGGTTTTATAAGTTATAATGATAAATAGTATTAAAAATTAACTGAACTCGAGAACATTACTTTGAATTTTATGTAAAGATGTATGAAATTTATATTTTTTTCACAAAAGTTGATTTCAATATAACTTCATCCGAAATTATTTTCGAGCATTATTCCCTGGGGAAGTTAAGTGCTGAATGTATTCGTATTTTAAATTTAGAGGAAAATTATCAGGTCCAGATAATGACCATTAACAATGAAATGATTATTTTGAACATGTACTGCTTCACAGTAAAGTAATTACAAGTAGTATTTTATAATTTATCTTTGAAATAATGTAAAATAAATTTTGAAAAATTCATGAAGTCAAGTTTCGTTTTTAAATCTCTTTTAATTTCATCGGAGTTTGTATACGTCATTGTAAATATAAAAGAAACAATATACACAAACGGATGGAAGTAAACGAAAAATAGAAAATACATATTTTTCCAATGGAAGATATATATAATTTTTTTTTCGACACACGACTAAAATAAATATTGGTGTTTTTTAACTGTCCGATAATTGAAAAAATATTCCTCAATTTGGATGAAATTATTAGGAGGCATTCTAATAAATTATTGCAACGCAACTTAATATTCATGATTGATGATCCAACCAGCATGTTCCAGATAATTAGACATGCCGTCGAAAGCAGAGGAGCTTCAATAGAAATATGTAAATTGGGGGAACATTTGAAAGCACTCCCAAGTTGGGCATTGTGCGACAAAAACGTGGAATTGACTACGACAAACCGCATCACTGATGCTTGAATTCCATTTTAATTTATTAATGATTTGTTATTTTGACGACACATGCGTCATTTAGTTCTTTACCTCAAATGCGTGAAGATTCAGATGCACTCTTTCAAAGTGCAGGTTGTGTCAGTATTTCGGTTCAGTTCTCTCTCTTTATTAATTTTACAATCCACATCGATTTAAGAATAACAACGATGGGAAGAACTCGTAGCATAACTGTTTTAATCCCTATGGAATGATGGAATCTTACTTAATTGGTTATATGCTAAATATATGACAAGAAAAGTGTTGGATTATGATGGAATGAGTTGCTTATTGAATTACACAACATGATTACATGCTTTATTTCAAATGTGACACGTTTCTAGGGGTAATTCGTAGAAAATTCGTCACCTTGAGAATCATTGCGATTGAATCACGAGGATATGCAATGGTACGTACGGTTAGGTGGTTGTTTACTCCATTGATGAAAATAGATTAGTCAGTATTGAAAAATTGATCAAAACTGTTCAAAATAACAAAAGTTATATTTAAAAGACTAGTACATTTAGAAAGTGTTATTATTTCTTCTTTTATTTTCTTCTTTCCATAATATCATGCTTTAACGAAACATTTAGATAAATAAAAAATTAATACTTAGATAATAAATAAATCTTATTAAAACACTAAGTGAGAAAAAATATTGTAGCTTATTTTCAATGAAAATGAATGGAAAAATAAGTGGTACAGGATCAATGAATCAAAATACTAGAACGGCGAAATTGCACGCGGTGTATCATATGGAAAAACACAAACTAATTCAATTTGACATACTTAGAGGCACAATCACGTTCTCGGGGTTAACAAAACATATTAAGAGAGAATAAGTAGAAAAATGTATAAGAAGAGTGCACGAAGAATGTCAAGGACAGATGTGGCCTGATATGAACTAATGTAAGAAGATACGAGTATGTTTATGAGTAATTGGATAGACGAATTTGATGGTTTCTGGCTCAACTTTGTGGAAGTTATGTGAATTGTCATCATTCTATGAATTGAATTGGCATTAGGGAACCAGTCAACCAATATTTGAATTGAACTACTTGTTAATGTGTAAAAGCGCTCCAAAGTGATGCCATCCAAATTGTTAAAATTGAGAATATCATATTTTCATACCATATCATCATTCAGGACATTATATTCAGGGGAAATTTTTATGCTATGTAATTATACTGGTAATTTCGACGACCGAGAAAAAATGAGGGCGATAGACACCGTCGCCGACGGATAAAAGTATTTGTCTTTCCCTCTTATGATACACAATCATAACAAAATCGAACGCAAGCGGAGGCTAAGGTACAAGCTTTTCACCGCGAAGGACCGGGTTCAAATCCTGGAGACAACATAAATTTTCAGTGGTATCCTGATCCCTACTTGAGGTGCTTTGTGGAAAGCACTTTGAGTGTGCCGTCCGTCGGATGGGACGTTAAACTGCGGACTCCTTGGCGCTTTTCGTTAATAGTAGGCTAATGCCGACGACGGGTTTCTCTCCATCCTTCCTTTCCCACCCATCAAATGCAAATGGCCTTAGCTATCGGTCGTATCGTTCCAATTTGTTCGCATTTGCAATTATAACTTCTTTTGGATACTTTGTATTATAAACTCTGAAACTCAACTACGATGTAAAAGTCACATTATGGCTAATCACCCTTTTTTGAGCCAATAATCTGTGAAAGTACATTATATTTAAACAAAATTTATAGTTTTAGTACGTACCATTAGTACTTTTGGTTGTCACTGAAGCTATCTTCAACTCATATAATGCGTTTCTTCCGTATTTTACGGTATTGTTCGATTACCGCAAGGAGCTCTCATCAAAGTACGTCCCCGGCCATTCGGCGACCTTCCTACACCAAAGCATATAACTTCGTGTTCCTGCTGAAGCTGATCACCGATACTCCGGCGACCACGGCCCCACACAGTGCTTGCTTCTTAGGCCAGCGAAGGATGAAGCTCTTCAGGTATGCCATGTTTATTGCATTTGGGGATTGGTTCCTATTTCATAGAATCCACATTGGAGGATACAAAAACGATCCAATCCAGAAGCAACAGCTAACAGGTTTATGTAAACGGTTCACGAGAAGTCTTTCACAAGGCGTTAACTCTTAGATACCGCTAAGCGATCGATTATAATGGAGATTGAATAAAATTGAGAGTCTTCAAGTCGGTGTTTGTGGCAGTAGTTTTCAAGGGATATGACCAATAGCTATAGAAATTTTTACCTAAGCAGTGGATCTTAGGGAAATGTGGGTCCTTTGTAAAGATAGGATTTTTTCTTTCAAGGAATGAGAGAAGGGTGGAGAATAACCCGACTCAGACATTACCTTACTCTAAAGGAAAGGTGTCTTGGGGTCCACGTTTGAACACCCATATTAGTTCAATGGGTGGTATACTTCCCTTAAAGTGCTCTCCATATGGCATGCAAGTAGGAACTCTTGATTCCTTTCAAAATTTCTACCACCACTGGGATTCGAAACTTGGCCCCCGGGGTGAAAAGAACCTGGAAAACCCACCGGACCAAACCGATATCCATGGAACGGAAGGGGTTACTCCAAAGTCATGGAGATCAGGATGGTGCGATAGCTAACTTACAGGCCTCCCATCGAGAAGGCTCGGGTTCAGATCCTGGAGACAACAAATATTTGTCAGTGGTATCCCGATTCCCACTTGAGTTTCTTTGAGTGAGTACGGTGTCCGTCCGATGGGACGCAAAACTGCTGACCCATTGGGGCCTTTCGATAAGAGTAGGCTAATGCCGACGCCGGGTTTCTCTCCACCCTTCATCCTTTCACATCCATCCCTAATGATGCAGATGACCTTAGCTGTTGGTCACCTCCCATACTACTCCAAAGTCGTAGGAAGAGAGAGAGCGGAGGGATCCATTGCCATAGCAATGCTGCGAAGCTCTCCTCAATCCAAAAAAGATGAAACTATAAATTCACTTTGCCACTTATCACACTCCCTTCTAGTCTACAAGAAAGGATACATTTATTTATGGCTCCTCGAGTAAGGGGAATGGGAGGCAAAAGAGGTGAGTGTAGACGATGCTGACAGAGAGACATGCTTTTCCAAAGGAAAGGGACAAGAGGCACTTGGTGCCCTTGTTCGAGAGGTACTACCTACCGGCGATTATGCCTCACTTCTCTGTTTTTGTGCCTCCGCCAGGGAAAACATCTGTTTCGAACGTTTCGGCTTTTAGCTCGTTCTTCCATTAACTCTCTCACTCCGCAGATCCGCCGTGCGGAAGTATGTCGAGGGATGACACTCCTTGCATAACAACACCTAAACCCCGCCCGTCCGTTTCTCAGACGTACTCTGGAGAGGAGGCGTAATATAAGTGCGAGCGCGATGCATTCATTCTCTCCGCGGAGCCGCTTTGCAGGATTTGGGAGCAGCTCCGTTGGGCAGGGGAAAGGCAAAAAACATCCATCCTCTTTGAACCGTGACCCGCATTTCGGAAGATGAGAAGGGAAAATAAAGTTTCCCGCTCCTCCAACCGATCCGTCCGCCCTCGCATATAACACTCCAGGCGGTTGGATCGTAATAACGAGCCGTAGGGAGGTTTAAGCACCTCAAAGTAGGAGGATGCAGGGGTGTTCGAAGTGCTGAAAAAGGATAAAAAAGCGGTCCGATCTAAATTGAAATTTACTGGAGTAGTGGAAGCATTGGCATCGAGACGAAAATAGATATCTCATTTTGCATCGTACATTACACTCACATCACATTCATGACTCATTTAGATAGGACTGCGGTTTTAAATTTTACGATATCGAAAAAGACCCTAACAATAGACTCCGTAAGAACTGTATCGAAATAAGATATTGACTGTAACGATGCTATTGATGCTTTATAGCTCTGCTCAATGACTATCCTTATAATTTCGGCACTTTACCAGTATATTTGGGGGTAGATATAGTCTTTGCTTGCTTTTTCGAAAGTCGCGGGTTCGAATCTCGCCTATATGTGCTTTATTCTGCCTATGGTATGGATTTATGTCTTTTTTTCTGTTAGGTGTTACTAAAATATATTAAACTCTGCTTAATTGGGTAAAACATACTTGTGTAAAATAAAGGAAATATTGAGGCAGCAAAAAAACAGTTCAAAGCGAAAAACATAGCATGAAGTATTTCACATTTAAATCGTAGCATTAACACCACTACGAAAATTTTTCCTTTACTCGCGACTCGACATAAATGCGCCTACGTATCTCGCAAAGCTTCTTATAGCAGGACGACATCGTCTGCCATGGCTTCCAATCGTAGTCAAGTTGATCTCCCGCGGGCTCTTACCGCTACCAAAATGTAGAGGATCGATTTCATTTTCAGCCGATCTTTGCTTGTCATTCACTTTTTACTCCAGGGGAATTTTTTCACATCGTGTGTAGGACAAATTATTTACACGCTATGGTTTTTCTATGAAATACATTGCTAATTTATTTTTCGATTCATTTCATATTTAGGATAGAATAAAATAAAACATTCAAATTAAACATACTTCCACTAGCAGAATACATGATTTCATTTTATTGTTTTTGAAATCAAAAGAGAATATATAAAAATGAAATGGAGAGAACGAGCAGTATCTCAAGGTTGGTAAATTGGATTGACACCAAGTTTTAAGGATGCATTTTCAAGGCTTTTATCTCCTCACAGTATTTGTTTAAAACATTGAGTTTATTTCCCAAAAAATAAGGCATTACGTTATGAAAAATGAACAGCAGCATTTTATCACAGTTTCAATTTCACAGTGCTAGCATTTAAAAATTAAAATTATATTGGAATTCACCAGGGAGCCATTTTGTTAAGATCTATGATTTATAATCAATTACATGGAACTGTTAAAGGAAAAATAATTGAATTCTAATTTAGGAGACTAAAGCTTTTACAGGGTCAAAAGTCGAATATATGAAGCGGTCATGCATTTATGCAGGTCGTTTTTCAGTCTTGGGTTGAATGACCGTTTCCTGTTTCCCAGATCGAGGGGGTCGTATTCTCCTCCAAAAGGTGGCGGTCTTCCTCTCGCCCTCTCTCTCTCTCTCTATGGATCTTCTGTTTTTTACACACGATTTTCAGGTTACCTTTTGAATGGCAAGTTTTATCTCTCCCTGCTATCGTTAGAGTCTTAGGGAACTAACATTTTTTCGAGGAATTCGATCTCCTTTATTCGAGGGGCGAGATGAAAATGAATCATCTTTTTGGAAAACATGATAAACGAGATTTATTTTATAAACGCCGAGACTTAAGATGTGTTGGGCGCTCCGAATGAAAATTTGAAAAATAAAATAAGCGGGCGTTTCCACAAAATTATAAACTCTCTCTGTAGCGTATTTTCAAAAGAGGTATACAAAGTATTCCTTCATGCCCCTTTTCAGATTGAGGACAGCATTAATAGATACGGGAAGAAATTAATGATTTAGAAAATAAAAACGATAGCAGCAAAAAGATCGAGGTGATCGATAGTGAAAACGGGAGATGATGATATTACGACACAATCTCCTCATCAGAAAAAATCCATGGAAGAGCGAATCACTCCAGGTTTTAATGAAAGGAATAATGAAAAATTATATAAAAAGTCTTAGTAATCCCACGAATCAACTGTTGGAAATAATTAAACGCAGAGAACTGGAAAAATGGTGGTAACATAGAGAATAAACGTCTAAATTAGGGAAAAAAACGTTAATAATATAGCACAAAAACGTGAACGGAAGGGTAAATGAAGGAGGCTTGGAGAAAACCAATGCTAGGATTTTCGACCCGAAACGTTATGAACAGTATGCGAATTCACGTATAAATCTACATTCAGGGGAAAAAAGGTGGCATTACTGTATATCATAAGATCTCAACCTTCCTCATTCTTCGAACATGCACCTACGACTCTTTATCCCCCTTGCTTCGAATAAAAATCCATCTCTCACCATTTCCCATGGCCTTACGAACGCTCCTTCTCCCCGCATCTTCCTCCCACTCCCTCTTCCTTTCAACTGCCAAGTCTTTTTCGCCTTCCCCCACCCTACCGCTACACTCCTACTCTCACACCCGCCCCCTCCAAACTCCTCCTTTTCTTTGCCTCTCACCCAAGTCTCCCTCCCCGCATCATCTGCTCGGTGCCGCCTTTGAGAAGATTTATCACCGCCCGAGAGCTTCGTGGCATTGAACGGAGTGGGAGGTGGGGTGGCGGGGGCTACGGGGTCGTGTGTGGTGTAAAGCTAGTGTGAGTAAAAAAATTACAAAATACATTTATGTGTATGCATATGTGCGAATATAAACAAATATATGGACTCACAGCCACGCATGTATATCTTTATTATATAAATGTATATATAAAAATATATATGTATATATATACATATAAATATAAGGCCGTGGGGGTGGACAACATACCTGTAGAACTGTTGAAATGTTTAGGAAAATGCGGGAAGAAGGCCCTATATGGACTGATTCGTAGTATCTATGAGGAAGGAATCTGGCCGGAAGATTTTGTGAGATCGGTGTTAGTTCCTATTCCAAAAAAGGCAAAGGCTTCGTCATGTGAGGATTACAGAACAATAAGTTTGATATCCCACGCAGCTAAAGTTATTCTCAGGATCATCAACAAAAGGATAGAGAGTAAGGCAAATGATTACATAGGGGATGATCAGTTTGGGTTTAGGAAGGGAAGAGGTACGCGTGATGCCATTGCAGTAATGAGATCACTAATTGAGAGCAATATAGAATACAACCAGGACGTTTTTGCCTGTTTTGTAGATTTCGAAAAAGCATTTGATAGAGTGAATTGGGAAAAATTAATGCGTGTATTGCAGAAAATAGGAATGGATTGGAGGGACAGGAGACTGATCCGCAACCAGTACGTCTCAGACTGCTGAGATGCGAGTGGGGAACGGAGAGTCAGGATGGGCAGTGTTAGAGGGGTAAGGCAGGGTTGCCCATTGTCACCGGTGCTGTTCAACGTATATGTAGAGGAAATGATTAAAGAGGCATGGGAAGAACTGGAGGTAGGAATGAAAGTCGGAGGGGAATTCGTAAAATCGGTTAGGTTTGCTGATGACCAAGCATTAGTTGCTCAGTCAGTCAAGGGGTTGCGAGCATTGCTGAGTGAATTGGAGGTTCAGTGGGATAAATATGGGATGAGAATCAATATTAATAAAACAAAGGTTATGCGATTTTCCAGAAAGAAAAAGGCTAAGCTAAATATTAAAATAGGCGGGGAAAGAATAGAGCAGGTAGAGCAATTTTACATATCTCGGAAGTGTTTTGGACCAATACGGTCAAAGTAGTAAGGAGATGAATTGCGCTAGGCAAGGAGGCTTTCTCAAGGAGGAGGGAGTTGATGACGGGGACGTTGAGTAGGGATGTTAAGACAAGACTCGTAAAAACTCTGATATGGAGCGTAGCTATGTACGGAGCGGAAACGTGGTCACTGAAGCAGGGGGATAGACGTAGATTGGAGGCCTTTGAAATGTGGGTGTGGAGAAGAATGGAGAAGGTGAAATGGACCGAAAGGAAAACAAATGAGGAAGTACTAGACATGGTGGGTGAGGAGAGGGGTTTGTTGAGAGAAATCGTATGGAGGCAGGAAAAATGGATGAAAGGCGTATTGAGCGGTAGTGGAATGTTGAAGAAGGTAATAGAGGGGAGAATGTTGGGCAAGCGAGGTAAGGGCAGGAATAGAATAGGGATGTTGGACGGGATGAAGGGAGGAAAGAAGTACACCGAGATGAAGAGGGACCTGATATAGATTAGTTTGCTAGGTGGGGAGTCACAAAATGTTTATTTGATAGTTGTGTCCATCCAAAAACCTACCTTAAACGGTAGATTACCTAATAATATATACCTAATATATACATATACATATACATACGAGGCATACTTATAAAGTAAGGACCGCTTGGTCACAGGAAAAAATATACTCACATGAAACACATTTTATTGGCACTTTTAGTTCGCTAAAAATCTACTTTATTTCTCTACATAATCGCCATTAATTTCTAAGCACTTGTTCTACTTGCGAAACAATTTCATCGGTCAGAATACTGGGCCTACCACTCGCTCCTCGTCATGAACATTTGTTCGCCTATTTTTAAAATCACGACACCATTGTCTAAAGGCTACATCATGTGATGACTACAGAACAATAAGTTTGATATCCCACGCAGCTAAAGTTGTTCTCAGGATCATCAACAAAACAATAGAGAGTAAGGCATATGATTACTGGATGGGATGATCAGTAAGAGTAATTGGCTTACCACCCATCAAGCCGGCCAGCTGATGAACCGTGTTTTGTGTTCCTGTCCTCGAAAATATTTTTGGCCAAAATTTATCTATTGCATATTCTTTTAGTCATTCCCTCTGCCTCATCTTTAATATGTCCCAGTTACCTATCCTCTCCTCTCCGACACACACACACACACACACACAGACACACACACACATATATATATATATATATTAAAACTTGAAAATCGGCGAACAAATATTATTTTCGCACATAGAAATAGACATATAAGGAAAGGGGATAGGAAAACACATAAAAGACCAACACAGGAAAGGCGGGGAAGATATATATATATATATATATATAGTATATATATTGATGATGCGGAAGTACTCACGAGAGCAATATAACTTTTGGACGGCACAATAGAACACAGAATAAAACAGATAACACGTAAAAGGACACTCACATTGTAGATTGTTTAAGCTTTCGGCCTACTCCGAGGCCCTCTTCAGGTCAGACTCAATCGATGTCTGACCTGAAGAAGGCCTCGGAGTAGGCCGAAAGCTTAAACAATCTACCATGCGAGTGTCCTTTTACGCTTTTATCAATTTTATTCTATTTGTTTATATATATACACACACACACACATACCCGAGCGGGGTGTGCATTTTTGTGGCGTTAGGATTAAAGGCTGCAGTATGGGCGTGTTGCGGTGTCGCTGTGGAGGCGTATCCAACGTCATATTGTACAAAGAGGCGTAAGCTCACCAGTTAAAAAGACCTGGCACGGCTGAGGGTGAAAGCGTACAGGGGCTCTCAAGGATGGTTTAAATCTTTGAACTCGAGTCTCTCTTAAATTGTAGGGGTTGAAAGAAACAGACATTCTCCATGAGGTATATAGTTTTGCATGCAATTAAGTTTGTAATTTAATCTTATTTACTTCCAAATTGATCCTTTTATTGATATCCACATGTTTTATTATTAATCACTCAGGTGATCGATCGGTGAAAAAGAGGGTGCAATTACTTCAAGGACGTGAAAGTAAACGATGATTGACTCTCTGTGGGAATGGAGCAAAGTTCACTTATTCATCGCTCACTAGTTAATGACAGGGAAAGCTAAGATCGGACGAACGACTGACAACTATATTCTGTGCATTTAGTTTCTCGGACTGTGACATTAAAACCGTGATAAGGAGAATAGGATGGCAGGTTTAATTTATCAGGTCGATCTACCCTTAGAACTCAGTTTTCTTATAAACACCAACTACGTGCCTATATCGTACATTTCCTTCTCTCCTTAAAATTCCGAATGGTTTTTTCCTTTATTAAATCTTCTTATGAAAGCTAATTCAAATTTAAAGACAATAGAAGGATAGAGCAAAGGGATATCAGTGTCTCTATAATCCTTAATTAGATTTAAGTCGTGACATTTTCTGTTTGGAACTATTTTGAATAAAAAATTAAATTTCAGCTTTCATCGTTTATTAGAGTGGTTTTTATTAAATTCACCTTGTAATGATGATCCACACTTGCACCAGCCGTCACCTATTCCTTTTTTTAACCTGGACTAAATTATTCAACTCGATGAGGAGGCGAACGTTGAAATGGAGTACAGATCTAGAAGAGAGAACGCGGTCTCCATAGACGTTCACTTTCACATTCACAAGGGTCGAAATGTTGCTAGGGACGATAATTGAGGTAATTGGGTTCATCTAAAGCCAGTGTGGGGGCTGCTGTGTGACTCGAGGTATTATAATATTATTTCTGGAACATCATCTCACGTCCCTCTTCTCTTGCAGTAATCATTCGGGAAATTCTTAAACATGGTACCAGAAAACAATGGTGCTATTGTGAGAGAAATTGCAATATATGAACTTGGTAAGCTTTTAAATTACCAGACTAAGGATTTTGATATTTATAATCTTCATGAATAATAAATTCTAGATATTCTATCAGATGTTATGCATGGTTGTCACACATTATGTACTCTAAGTCACATAGTAACACTGTGGATTAGTACGAATCACTATGGTAAGGAGCAGTGCATACACTGAAAAAGCAAGGACCATGTATGTTCTTTAGATTAGCTAAATAGTCTATAGATTGTGTGGTCTATATGATCTATACATTATGGTATAAAATGATCAAATTGTCAATGCGCGCATTTAAGTTTGCTGGAATTCCGTTTAAAGAATCCGAAGGGCTGTTTACAACTTCAACTTCTAAACACCCAACGAATAAATCACGAAACAGCAAACATAAAATAGTTATCCAAACAAAATCAATTCAGTATCTTCATTTAGGAAATATACCTGTATTAATTTTTATTTTCTGCGCTCAATATTGCATTTCAGTCATATAAAGATTTGCATTTATATAGCTCATATTAAATGTTTAGGATAGCTACCAATTGAGAGAGGGATAAGTTTGACATTAACAAAATGTGTAAAATAAAAACTCTATGATAAATAAATTTACAGCGGATTATCAATGCCATTTATGAAGGTGGTTTCTTACAACGCAGTTAGAGATGTAGGATTGTCTTAAATTCGGTAAACTTAATGAGAATATTTGTCCGCCGTATGGCGTGATTTCGTGTTTGAATATATATCACTCGAAATATATAACACGAAATATATATCGCTCACGAGAAAATTATTCACAATGGTTCTTATTCTCACTCTGACAAGGAAGTTCTGAAGGTGCTTTTATGAGAACGAATTCGAAGATCAAAGGGGTCTGCCATGTAACGAGTATGATGAAAAATAGTACATATTTTAAAAAACGTAATCGGTTGACCATTGGCATGTGAGCTATTACCAGATGCCACAATTAGGGAACCATAACATTATTCTTATTTAAATTCTTGTGAATAGAATATTCATAAAATATTATAGATGCCCGTTAAAAGTTTTGCTCCGATCAACTCAAGGGGAGCACTTAAGAGTTAAAGCAATAGACTGCTTCGGATCTAAAGAAACTGAAAAGCTGAATAAATATATCTGTTAAAATTATATCTTCTTGGAAGGAGTAAAATGACAGCCATTAAATTACTGAATTGGCAGGTACAGGATTGACAGATGACTGATGACATTGATAGATGACTGATGAATGAGAGAAAAAGAGTACAAGTAATGCTTCAGGCAGTTCAAGAACTATCCTTCATCTGATTACGAATACGATTATATAGATGAGATCTTCATGTGTTTAAGGAAGTAACTTGGAATAATTTAAATGAGGTAAATCAAATGAATTTATACAGGAATATTGAGGAGAGGTATTTGCTGAGGATTTGGTGGTTTATACTAAAGCGAGAATTCATGTATCAGAAATTAAAGATATTTTATGGTAAACTTGAATTATACATTTCAAATATCTCGTAAATATTAGGAAACATTTTTTAAAAATCCGACCGAATCTTTAAACGAGAGACACTGCCTCATCCATTCTTAAATCCTTCAACGACGAATGTGAATCTGAAGATAACTAAAGTAAGGTAATGCTCGTGTACCAAGAAGAAAATGTGAGAAATAGTTGTGCGATGAAGTTATAAGTACCTATGTTGACAAATATCTCAAATAGCACAGTTTTTCTTCCTACTTTGTTGCATATATTGTATGTTTACATTAAAAGAGGATAAAACCGAACATCCAGCATGTGTTCACCTATCCACGGCAGCTGGATGCAAATCCTATGCACCGAAGTGCAGATTTTCAAAGAAGCATGATGACAACAGAGACTGTCAAAAGAAGCAAAATTCAACTGAAAGAATCAGCGCTTTTATAAAAGGGAACAGGTCAGAAATATTACTTGTAAAATTAATGGATATTCAAGTTTAGGAAAAAATTATCAGTTCACATAAACTTTTGAGAAGTCCCTTCAACGGAAAATGACGCAAAATGTTGTTCGGAACTCTAAAATGTTACGGAATACAAAGGTAATATTTAGACTATATCCGCAATATATAAAAGGTTTTATGCCTAAGGATATATCCAGAGAGACATTATTGATGAATGCGAGAAAGTATATTCCATACCGAGAGAAGGAGTTAATACCGCATGAGGAATTTATGAGGAAACAAAGCCCCAGGAGTATTCTACCCTCTCAAGCCTTATAAAACATGTTGGAAGGAAGACGTGAGCCATGCAGAACCAAGCCATACGTATCAATTTGTGACGTAGACCCAACGGGAAAAACACCAAAATACTTCCAGGGTAACATAACCGTTCGTGCAACGAAAAATAACGGGATAAGTAAAGGCGAACATTTGTTTGACGTTTTATGTATATAAAAAATATTGGCAGAAATCATTTGTCGAATGATGAAGCGGAGATCATGAGAAAAATTATGCAATACCAGTTTGACGTAGAAAAAGCAGACGCAAGAGGAGATAATCAGGCAGACTTCTCAAAGGAAATGGAAGTTACTGCAACACATCTACTACAGGCAGTTCCTTTTCGCTGCAGCCATATCCTCATATCAGATGGTGTTATTTTCATTTCCTCACAGGAATGGAGATCCGTTCGCTCCATTTCCCTCCAAACTGAAAATATCCTTTGTATTTTTTGTATTTATACCCTTGGTATTTATTCTGTACTTTTTCCTCATAGATACTTTAAATGGTCATTTTAAAAAGTTAAATAAGCTGTAATATAATTCTAAACTTTCTTTTTTCTATATAGCTTTTAAGAGCCTTTTTGTTTTCTCCTACTAGTATTTGAAAGCACTCTTTGGGCAACACGTTTTGGTGTATGTCTTTGTACATACTCTATATCCACTTTTCTGAAATCTCTTGTGGAACAGTAGTGCAAATATGATCATTTATTTTTTTGCCGGAAGTTAAGACAAGATTATGAATAGAATTTGAAAAATATATAAATGGCCCTGCAACAATCCAGAATGATCTGGTGAGCAGAATATGCCAAACAAAGAAGTAAATTTTATCTCGTAATAATAATAAGAAAAAATCTAGAATAATTCCTCCGAAAAAGCTTGATTAATATAAGTTTTGATTAATTGCTTAATTTTATAGTGTTTAGTCGAAAATGACAAAAAAAAACTTCACAATAGTTGCAATAACATCTTATTTATGGAAAACTGCAAGCCAGTTTCTTCAATTTTCAAGAAATATTTGTTATTATTTAACTGATGCAAGCTTGGTTGTCATATTATTATAATATACCGCTTAGTTTAATGTTTTTAAAGGAAGAAAACTTAGGAGCAACGGACAGGAGACGAATGCCAACATTGGAAATGATGTAATTTTTAAATATTACCGAAAAGATAGGGAAATTCATTTTTCGGGAATTTTCTTTTGGAGTGAGATAGGGAATAATACTGCAAATTAATGCCAAAAATTTTGAATAACTGGTATTTTCAAATAAATAAACAGGTAGTATACCAGAAAATGTATAAAACACTAAAGAAGATCCAGGAACAAATGCATAAATGCGTGAATGACATTTGAATAAAAATAAAGCGTTTCATAATTCAACAGGGAAGAGAGAATATAGTATATTCACCATCACGAAGAACCTCGCTTTTGTATTACTGAATACGAGCAACGACAGATAACAGTTATCACGCAAACAAAGTTTTCTCTAATATTCTGTAATGGATTTTCAAAGTGGCTAAACCAATGATTTGTTTTCAGATCTGCATTTTTAAGTACCGATTTTACGGCTGAAATTATACGTAGCAGTTTTGTCTTCACCAGTTTGGGAGACCAAATGAATCTGATGAAAATAGAGTTTCACCTCAGTTTATCTGCGAAAATTTAGTTTTTATGAAGAAATTAGTAAAGGCTAAAGTAGCAAAGGTTGGACTCCCGTCTGTGATTATTCCGCATGTTTGAGGACTATCCTTACAGTTACATTCCCATTAATATATAATTTAATTTCACTGATAAACTGCGTAATTAATTAATTAAATTGTTTCGCGGAAGGTGCTTGATGTTCTCCAATTCCCCAGTGCCGCACGCTGTAATTAAAAAGAAAATGCCCACGTCAAAATATTCACTGGAAAACAACCGTGGGTAGCGTGATTTTTTAATACTATCCTCAGGTGCGTGGGTGGTGGGATAATGACGGCTATTTTTTCGTTTTTGCAGACAGTTTCTTGTTTTTAAAATTCTGTTTCAATTAGCATCGTCTAGTTGTTACATAATTTGGTGAATCTCGGTCGAATTTTCCTGGATGAGAGACTACATGATTCACACATATCTTTCGTCTTTGCTTCTGATCCTCCCTTGAATATTCTCTCAAATATTACGGTGCTCTTCGCGACGGTGTACGAGGACGTCGTCGTCGAGTGGGAGTAATGATAGTGGTTGGCGCGTGGGGGAGAGGAGAGAGAAGGGTGAGAAAATGCAACGTGCGAGACTGGTGCGGAATAGTCGTGATGGGAACAGTGGGAGTGGGGGTGATGGAAAGTAAATCACTATATTGGATATACTCAGGGCCGCGCAGGTCGACCTATGCCCTAACGGAAAACCGCTTTTAGAGGCGAAAGAGTTCACTTCAGTGTATGTGGGTTAATATGTACAACAGTTTTATTCCGCTGTGATTCTTTCTTCACTCAAAAATACACACATAAGCACTTAAACATGTATAGCACATAAGAAAGGGACATTTACTTGACTTATTTAACCTGGCGAAGGATGAGGGACTGTCGAAAAGTAAAAAAAAATGCTAATGTCTCAGTCAATGTGGTATATACTATATGTTTCAATCGTATTTTATGGTTACATTTGGTGTCTTTTCTCTCTAAAATTCTTACTCCGATCCACATGGAAATGCCTGCATATTTGTAATTCTTCAATTTAATCACGTTTTAAATATATCTGATAAAAAAATGACCATTATTTATCTTTTTTGGCCCATATGTGTAAGGATACATGTAACTACTATAGGTAATCTTAATTATAGGTGACCGCTTAAGGTAGGTTTTTGGTTGGGCACAAGTACCAAATGATTATCTGACCTCTCCTAACAAATCACAGCTGACATCCTACTCTACAACAAGCCCCTGTTCATATCCGTATACTTCCTTCCTCACCAAGAATACATATACATTTCGAAAAACAATCATAGAATCTTAATGGAACAATTTTATTTATTTTTCACTTATATATCCAACGCTGAGAATCTCCGCGAATATACGCCAAAATTGTGAATTTGTCGCAGCATCTTCACCAAATATAAAATTAAACTGCGGCATTCATAAAATTTGCTAGCACAATAATATTCAAAAAGAGTTAGTTCGTTTTATTAAACTTTGAAAATAAATACAAGGTGTACAATAACAACAATATATTTCGTCATATATTCAATTTAAGTACTGTTACGAATAAGTGTGTAACAATTGTGACAAGAGTTGAGTTATCCATTTTATTCGTATGCACGATGAGAAATTAAGTTATTTAATATAATTGGTCTTAAGCCATCACAATATGTTGTTGTCAATAACACAGAATTGACAATATTAATAATTTATAGGCTAATAGAACGCAAGGATGCTGTTCAAAATCTTGTGTTAATAGTACATGCGCGTGCGCGTTGAGTATAGGCTCAGACGCTCTCTCCCTTTCCCGACCTCCTTCCTCACCTGCGGCTCCTATTGTGGGAGACACGAGGGCGGGGGTGGGTCTTTGGAGGGAGGGCGCGAGACGGTCGGGTGGGCGGGCGGTGGAGAGTTCGGTGGGGTGGTAGGTGATGGCGCGCGAGGGTGTCAGAGGGAGGGAGAAGGGGGACTCGGCAGGGTTACGGAGAAGGAAGGACCCGCATTGACCTGGACCGACCCTGTTTTGGTTACGCGCTTGCGCCGTCTGGGGCAAGCAACCCCGTCCTCTACCCACCCACGACAACTTCCACAACCCGCCTCCAGTCTCTCCTCGTGTAGGGGAGGGAGGAGAGGGTAGTTCTCTCTCTCTCTCTTTCTCTCTGTTTCTCTCTCTCTCCTCCCTACCTCACCACCCGGTGAGAGGAGGAAAAAGGGGATGTTTACGTGGGTGGACGAAAGGCGACGGCGGGGATGGGAGGAGGTTGGTGCGGAGGGGGGGGGAGGGGTGAAGGGCGCTCGGTGGGGAGTAGAAGACACCGCCAGGGGGTGCGTTCGTTCAATCGTTCGTTCCAGGGTTCGCTCGAATTTTCGGGCCGGGCGTCGCGCTCTTCCTCGTTTCATCTCTCCGCAGGGGTTTTCCCTCCTCTTTATTTTTTTCGTTACTTTTTAACTACTTGCCGCGTACTTATGTTTTTTTTCACCCCCACCTCGCGTTCCATCTGTCTCCCTAGTCAAGTTTCGTTAAATCTTCTTCGAATTCATTTATTTTCGGAGCGTGGCCTTTGAGCCAACCCGTGCATCACCGAGGGTAGTTCGTTCGCTCTCCAGCTTAACCCTTAAAGGTCGCAAGTTACGATCCCAAATTCAGGAAAGATGTTGCTCGTTACCGCTCGCGCCAAAATAAAATATTTACCACGGTTTCTGCGCCGAAAACAGATGCAGCCTGAAATTTTGCTTTGGGAAGAGTGAAATTGGTAGTTTTTCTTTTGATTTTAGAGCAGCATTGCTTAGAAAATCAAATTATTCGGCTCCAGTTATTTTTGAAGGTTTTTGAATGAAAAATTTTGAACGACAGGTTAGAGAAAACTCAAGCTACTAGGTTTTAGGCAAACGTATATGATACCGTTTCTTAATTTCGTTACCTCATTAATTTATGTTGTGAGGATTTGAAAATACATGAAACCCCATGGGTATACGGAAAGAAGTGATCCATTCCTCCTGTGACTGTGAGAATTTTATAAACCTTAATTCTTGCTAAAAGTGCACCTCTAGCCATCCACAATTCAGTCAGAACCTAATGCATTGATTTATAAAGTAATTAAATATAGAATTTGGGATGGATACGTAAAACTCAAGTACGTTCTTTGACACATATATGTTTCCTAAAATGTGGCAGGAGTAGTACTAATTTTACATTTGATATTTATTGGCACAACATCTGGTCATGTTGATGATAAACAAAATATAAATATTCGCCAAAAGTTTTCTAATGGATACATTTTCGTAAAAATGAGAACTCTCTTGTAGATTTATGGAGCATAGGATTCAATGATTTCCGTTCAATTCATTTCGAAGTTCTTCCCTTTTTCACACGCATGAACTTCCCGTTTTATATAATTCTACGCACTTGACGTTCTCTTTTGACGTAAGGTCATTTTCGTTTCTTGGTTTTTTTCTGTCGGATCTTCGGAGTGTTTTTATTATTCGATTCCAGATCCTTTCCCGGCCTCCAAAAGAGTTCTTATACGTAATTTCCCTTCCAAAGGTTTTTTTTTTGAGAGCGCCTGTCAAAAACTTACGCCCATGGATAAGTTCGTATTTTTTGGTCGATCCGTCATCTAGAGCTGCATCCGAGGCATGCTGATGGAGTGGAAGTCGATTGACGCACTTGCTCCTGTAAAACTTTTCATCTTCGTGGAATGATGATGGATTTACTTGGGAAACAATAAACGCCGTATAATCCTAAGTTAATATGACTATTACACCATGAAAAATATTTATTTTGCGAAAAATTTCCAAAACCCGAAGCGTTTACATGTTTTTTTTACATAGAAAAGAAACATTTTCTTTATAAATATAGTCTTCTCAGAATAAAGCTATGCATTAATGCTATTAATAATTATTGACTGTTATTAATGATATCTAGTGATTATAGTTTCTGGTAAAAAATCCGAAGCATCTAGACCGTTGCATTAGCAAAATGAAGTCTCAAACTTTTTCAAATGTGCTCTAAATTTGACATACAGGGAAACTTTATTTATAAATCATTCAATGCTCAAATTAGTAGAAAGAGCTGGGAAACGCAAAATATATTTAACGTGACTAATTAATGGGAGATATATTAAAAATATAAAAGAATGTATTTAACAACGGGCCTAATTTTTGTTAGTCTGCGATTTAATGGCTGAAGTCAAATGGTTTTCTGACTTACAAAATACTGGGAAAATAAATTTTTTAGTTGTTAACGCGAGCATGCCTGCAAAACGTATCGCATTTATCAAAGCCGTCCTGTATTTTGCGGCCAACATCTGCTCCCTTTGGGGGAAAATAATGATTAGATATTTTTCGACCTTTTATCCATGCCGACTTTGGTTTTATTTACTTATAAAAAAATTTTGCTGTCACGCTGAGATATGGTAGCACTAAAGATAGCAAATTTATCAATTTACCTCTGTTTTTCATTGTCAAATTAAAAAAAAATAATTCAATTACAATTCAAAATAACGGAGAAAACATATTCTAAAGCCTATGGCTTTCAACTCCATAACACTTTCGATATTTTACGTAGAAGTTGCATCATCATACAGATTCACAGATTTGCTGCTTGTTTCAATCAGAAGGAAAAGGAAGCTATGGAATAATAATTTATTTTTAATGATTAAAAAAAATAATGGCACATTCATATTGAATATTTTGCTCGCCAATGTGTCTATCATTACTTTGAGATGAACTGACATGACGTCTACAACAAGTAGTTTTACTTTCCAGAAATGTTCTCCTACTTCATTCCCATTATGGTCAAAGCGCCGGCTACAAGAGACACCGGGCGTGTTATAACTCATTTGAATCGCATTGAATTTTATCCATTTATAACCAAAACTTTCATCCTCTAAATTATCTCCGTCTGAGTAGAATAACGAGGTTCTAGATCAAAAGGGTTGGTGCGTCACATGCTAATTCTAAATCAAAAGTCCGACCTGGTCGCTCTATAAACATTGAGAAACGAGATGGCGAAGGCCATAAATTTTCCGACTTTTCACACCCAACTCCTCCCCTTTCCGATTCGAGAAACTCCTTTCTCGCGCCCCGCATTCACCGTAATCCAGAGCTGCCCCCGACGAGGGAAACGTCAATTGGGACGGAAGTTAAATTCAGTTCATAGGGACATTGAATATGTATGAATAAGGCGATTCAACTCACAAATTTTTCTGTTTAAACCGATATGAAGATGAAGAAAAATTTTATGAGTCGACGAAATTGAACAAAATTAAAAGAAGCTTTTAAGAGTGAATAAATCGTTTTACCACGCCATACGTTCGATTGCATTCCTTCTCGCTCCTTCTTGGCATGGCCATCAGAAGGTAAAAAATGGGAAAAAATGTAATTGAAAATTTTAACAGTTGAGAGCGTTGCCCTACTCAGTTCGACTGATTAATCAAATCGGGATCTATTGACAGCAAGAAAAAAAGTAAAATTTAAAGAGTTAGGAAAGACTGGACGGTGTGGCCAATCTTTGATGTCAGACCTGTTTCGCGATTGCCGAAAGGAAACCATTGAACTGATAAGATACGTAAGAAGTTTTGTGAGCATTCGGTTATAGGGAAATTATTTAGAATATGCGTTGAAATAAATTAATTAAAGAGTTGAATGCTCTCGCGAACAATATATATATATATATATTTAGTCGCATTAAATTGGTTCCTTATTCCGTATATGGGGAAGGTGAATGGGGGCGAAGTGAAGAGACGAGAGGGAGAGACAGGGAGAGAGAAAAATAAAAGAATTCCCACACGCGAGGGAGGAATGGACTGAGAACCTCGCGAAGAGGATCACGTGACCACTTCCAGACTTCACGCGGATGCTTTTTTGACATACCCCGCCCACCTTACCCTGCTTTCTTCCCTCAACTCCTCTCTGAACTTTCATAAAGGTACGCATAAAAGTTACACACATCCAATGGGCTCATTAGAGATTTCTAATGCCTAGAAGTAGCAACGGGCTTTCATAGACGGTGCCGTGCAGACGATGTGTGGAAATAGGGTATTGCTCACAATTGGTTATGGCTAGATTCGTTTACACCTCTTGTAACTGAGGTGCGCGTTTTATTTATTCTTGGGGGGAGTAGAGGAAAATGGGAAAATATTCCTTCACCGATATTTTGTCTGCGAAAGCGTAATTGAATAGTGAGTGTGTGTATGTCATTAAATAGTGCATATAGTATATCATTGATTTCCTAGGCAGTAGAATTATTCTCTATGTTTAATGGCCATTCAAATATTTTTCCTCCGTTCTAATTCAGAGCCTTTGGTGGAAAAATTATACCTGAGGAAATTTAGTTTCTCAGTCTGTTATTGGTTACCCTCCCCATGGACTGCAACCTTAACACGTTGGAGGGGATTTTGCGTTTGGATGACCTTTAAATCTGTGCTGGCGGGAGCAATGATAATTGTAGGGTCACTCATGGTAGACATAGATCGAAGAGTCAGTTCCTTAGTGAGGAACATACCATGGGGAGAAAGCAATGGAGTTTTCAGGAGACAAGGTTTAATAATAAAAAAACAATAGGTTTAAACATCACAAAAGGCGTACGTATACTTATGCATGGAAAATGTCCAGGGATAGAAAGATATCAATTAGACTACATTACGGTTAGGCACAGATTTAGGCACAGTGAGATTAATTCGCACATTTTACCAGAAGGGGATGCGGATTCAGATCATCATCATCTAGTACAAATGAGATGTAAAGTCAGGTTAATGAGGATGAAACAGGGAAACCGGTTAATGAAGTTGAATTTACAAGCATTACCCGTGACTAAAATAAGAAAATATCAGCAGATACTAGAGAAAATCATGACTGAAAAAATAAAACTATAGAAAAAGGACAAGCAAACCATGACTTGCAGACGAGATAATGGGAAAGGTACACAAAGGAAGGAAATGAAATCATTTAAACATGGCGTTAGATAGAAGAAACAACAAAGGGTTGAATGATAAACCGAGGTGGGAAACTAATGGGGCGAATAAATTTTAGCGGAAGACGTAGAGAGAGGATATGGAAAGTGTAAACTGTACAATGAAATTAGTGTGCTGAACAGGGAGGTGAAACCCCTCTAAGGAATGAAGAAGGTGCAATTCGAGAAAGCTTTAAAAAATAAGATAGAACAATTATTAATCCAACCAGAGAAGATACAGCAGAGATAGAAAGCATACTAACTACGAAAGTTTAGAGTTTGGACCATTACTGGAGTTTAATGTGTCATGTATCCCACCTGCAGTAAATAAATTATTAACATTTGATATCTCCTATACTTTCCTTAAGATCTGAAAAAGGACGTTACTCTGGTTTTCCGCCTTTTTGCCGAACACTTGATATTTTTTCCAATGTTATTAGGAATAGTTTAACAAATTATAATGATCCACTTTCGTCAAGGTGTAAATCACTGTGAAACATCCCAAGTCTCCCTGTTCTGGATTATAGACATTATATTTTTTTCTCAAATGTCAATTGGTCAGATTAAAAAGATCAATCAAAAATCATCTGGAAAAATAATAAAGAATATATTATTTTTATTATGTGTAATTTCTTTATGATATTTTATATCATATGATAAATAATAATATATGAGTATTTAAGATGAATATTTTTGCATAAAATTTTATTAATTACAAGTTCACATTTTGATTTTACACTCATGTGCTCGATTGAAATTTACGACAAAGTATCTTTGCGCTTACGGTGTAGGTGTATCTCAATATTATTGCTAGTGAATTCCAATAATTGAAACAATTAAGTTTTTTCAGGTTTCACACCTGACTTTCATTTTAATATTTATAACGAGATCTATCGATGCTAATTTTCTTACCTTTCCCAGCATTAATGGGTAGACTTCTGATTGCTGAAAGCGTGGTGTTCTTGCGGCCATTTAAATCGTATGAGGAAATTATATCCAACCAACCCTAACGAGAGCCATCGAGCATCTTTTCGAACCACATGATAGGTAATTTACCTTAAAAAAGCATGCATGGTTTCATTCATCAATAATTCTTATATCTTGTTCTAATACAATGGGTTATACAGTAGCGAAGTATTATAGTGAAATGATCTCGGTCAAGTCGAATGATTTTTACACTTTTAAATCTCAGTATTGAAGTGAAATGAGTCATTAACTAAATTATTGTAATGGGATGAATGAACCAAAAGTTCTGTGTTTACCCAAGCTGACAAGTAAAGATTAGTCCCGGTGGTGGAGATATTTCAGCAAGACTGTTGTCTAGTATCCTCTGTCGTGAGGAAGAGTTAAGAGGGCCTAGACGCCTACACCTTTCGAAAGAGACATCGGATCATCAACTTTCCAAGGCGCGGTATAATATCTACCGTCACTGCTGTTTTCCCTATCTTTCTGCCTGGCAATAGTTGAAATATCATTTTCAAGGTGCTTCGAAGTATAAGGTTCATATCGTAACAACTCTTCACAATGGTGAATACATAACACAAGGAAAACAGGATTTGAACCCGCCCCTTTTTTTAAATGGTATATTCAACCATTTAACCGGCTTGGCGAATGGAATAGCAAATAGATTCATTCCTTCAGATGTTTTCTTCTGCATACGTAATCTTCTAAGAAGACGGTGTTTCTTTAAGTTTTTCATAAGCTACCGATAAAAAATATAGTTTTGCGATGATGGAAGCAGATGTTGGTACCACAAAAATACTTAACTGTCGTCGGAATGAGAAGCGGATGTTTAAAAGATTTGAGCGGGGAAGAGGTGTGGAAGGGTGGGAGGCTCAGGGAGGTGAAGAGAGAGTGAGGAAGGTATGTGCGTGTGAGACGGCTGAGAAGACATGGCCTGGGAAGGAGGGAAGGCTGGTGATATGGGTAGTCTTGGAGGGTTGGTGGAAGGGGAAAAGAGGCTGTTCTTTATTTCTAGCGCACCTCGAGACCGGAAGTATTCGAGAGTAAACAAACACTAATCCTTAAAGGCCTTGTCCAGCCTTCATCTCGCGCTTTCCTAGTTCAGTTTGTGTGTCTGCTTTCGTAAGGGGCGTGTTCGCGTTGGCCGGTGGCGTGTTTGCGTCCTCCCGTAAGGAGAAGAGAGAGGTTATGCCCCCGCACACTCTTGCATTGGCTCTCCGCCTAGCGTTATGAGAGTGCGGCAGTCGAATCGCACACACGCGGCCGCCACAGGGTGGCGGGGAATCCCCGGAGGATCCCTCGGAGGCGGACGAATCACACTCCCGCCGCCCCCTCTCCCGTTGATTACTTCTCTCTCTCCCCCACGCCTCGTCTGTTATCCTTTGTCCCTCCCCGCTCAATTCTACGGAAATCCACTCCCTTGATAAACCTCCTGCGTGCGTGTGATGGGAAGTCAGGAAGGAGAGTGAAAGGGAGGAATGGGTCGTCTGACTTTCTGTCTTTCTCTCTCATTCCTCCTCCCACTTCCTTATCGTCAAACTCGTTCCGTTGCTACGTCACTGGCACAGAGGAATGGTGTCCCAACTGTCGCAAATGAGCGAGAATATGTAGCGAGGGAGAACATTTCTCGATGCCGTGATCTTGTAGAGGGTGCAAACTACTTACCGAAATGACATACATTTTATAATTCTCCAGGGTTTGGTGCAGCTAAAAATTTTTCGATGGCGAATCTCTTTGAAGCAAGAAAATGTTCACGTGCACTTTTGATAAAAGATTAACCAACTGCAACAAATTTTAGTCATGAAAAAGAAAGCCTTTTATTTTTTAATATTTTGATCAATTTAGTCTAAACACAGTAATCCATGCGAAGGTTGATAATATGCGTCAGTAAGAATATGTGAGAGAAGAGCTGATCTCGCTCCAAGCCCTACGATTATGAATTCATACATTAGCTGGGCCCATCCCTTTTTCCGTACCACCTGAAGTCCCCTGGGAAAATCTGGTAAACAAAAATCACACAGCTTGGGTAAAAGGTTGGTGTCCGAAATCACCGTTAATCAAACCCAGTGACCCAGAGTTATCCCAGGAATCCGGATGCTTCACATTATTAATTTTCCAGAAGGCTTATATTCATTCACATAGAAATAGATATAAGGAAAAGGAATAGGAAAACATATAAAAAACGAACACAGGAGATGTGGGGAAGACAGAATCGAGCAGATCACAAGTTTAAAAATATTTCCAGGACTTGAAACACACATCTCTTAGCATCCCTCCCACCCTTCGACCCTCCACTGAAACTGAAAACAATGGAGCAGACCTTAATATGGCTCCTAGATTCCTGGAATTGCCCAGGTATCAACATTAGACATTAATTACCCCGATCGTCATATATTTTCATTCCCCCTGCGCCCCCAACACCTTCCATATTATTCCTGCACTAAAAATCCCCCTCCTAATTCTTTCCCTCCCAACAGTTCCCCTCACAAATCTTTCTCTACCTTCCCCTTCCATACAACGTTTCCAGCCCTTTCCTTTCTTTTCCTCAGTTCTGTTCTTTTCTTCCTTGAGAAAGGTGGCGTGGACCACCGAAAATTCGAAATCTTGTATTTATTTGCTTTTTTTTGAGTGTTATATATACATATATAAAAAATATATATGTATATATAATGTATATTATATATATATACTTTTTTGGAAAACCCACAAACGTGTAATGTAAATTCACTGATAGTCATAACAAACACAGAAACCGGGTCATAATAAATCCAACCTTCGCATGGATTACTGTGTTTAGACTAAATTGATCAAAATATAAGAAAAATAAAAGGCTTTCTTTTTCATGACTAAAATTTGTTGCAGTTAGTTAACCTTTTATCAAACACAGTTCTGTTCCTAATTCCTCTTGAGAAAGGTGGTTGGACCACCGAAAATTCGAGAACCAGTGAGTCCCTCTTTTGTGTGTTTTGGTTTCTGTGTTTGTTATGACTATCAGTGAATTTATATATATATATATATATATATATATATATATATATATATATCTACACACACACTATGTGGATGGATATATAAGGAGGTCCTATGATGCAAATGATTGTTTCCTATGATTGTTTCATGTCATTTACAGACAGGGTAATCATTTTTACATTGGATGACTATACTTTCAAAATAGGTATTTGAGCATTTAATCTCGTCTCTATTTACCACCAATGGGGAAGGAAAGGATCAGGAGCTGCCACTACTTATGATACGGAAGAAGGATACCCAAGAGCTTTCCCATGTGCACTGTACTGGTGAATGCAACCTTCCTTATTTTACTACAAGGAAATTAACAGATTTATTTTAAACGGATGCGGTATCATTCATGCGTCATAAATTTATTTTTTTCCTAGAATGTCTGTACAACCTGGTAGTTAAAATAATTCTCATAATTTTAATAATTACAATATTATTGACTTCGTGAGACGAAAAATAGAGAAATCAAAATAAAAGCATTGTATTATACGATACGGTGTGAAATATGCGGTTACTTTTCGTAGAATACACTTCACGCGCCATTTACCCTAGTACTCACCATTGATCACAATGCTTGCGTTCAGCGCGCATACATGCGATGCATGCATTCGTGCACCTTAAAAGAGCAAGCGACCTCAAATGCCGACCCACTATCCACAACGGCAACAACTCTCTCTACCCTGCGGTCCGAAATCAGCTCCGTCGCCCACACCCGGCCGAAAAATTGTGTAAATATTCACTACCAGAAGGAGATTAATCAACACGGTTCGGGGGAGACCAGATACATGTTGTGTCAAGGCGTATTATGAGAAGGAGATGGGGATGTTAAAAGGGACGCGGATGAATGAGGGAAAAGGTGGGAGTGGGGAAGGAAGTGAAGGGAGGAGGTGGTGGACTGAGGGCGAAAGAGAAGACAGTGAGGGTGATTGATTGCCCGAAGGTTAAGTATTTTCTACCACCGAGACCTTTCCGCATGCACAACTCGGAATTTACGGGAGATTTTTGGTCACAGAAGGCAAGGAAGAACGGATGAAAAAATATTGAGGGCGAACCGCTGACTTTAGACCCTATTGTGCATGGGTCTGCTCTGTGAAAATCAAAGTACAATATCCTTAGTTAAATTGTAGTAGTGAGACAATAGTTTGATCTTCAAACAGATTATGTTCTCCCAGATAAAATTTGAAACAGACTTTCCAGTAGGTGGTAAGTTGTCGTTGGAAGATTATTCCAGAGAATATGATCGAAATTTGCTTCTCGCACCGCGTTTATCCCGTACACCGACGTATTTTACTCATACTGTGCACGATTTTAGAAAATTAATTACCCCGATCAAATGAGAGAAAAAGTCTTCCGGGGTCATAGATTTTAGAAACAGTAAAAAAACGAGTAGGCATTTTAAACGAGTCGCGATTGTAGCTAAATGAAACGTATAAACTTGATCGATATATAGATCTTGTTTATATTTGACTTTTTCCGAGGACAAAAACAATATATACTTCCTTTAACTGCGTAATTTAACTAATGGAACAATATCCGCAATAATCTTTAAATGAAATTGTACATTGCGGAACTAATAAACATGATTAATTTGTTATTATCATGGTAACGCTTAAACTAAGTGTATTTTACCCTTGTTGAACCAAAAATAAGACGATTTTTTATCTAAACAGTATAATTGATTTGCATTCGGTATAAATGTATGATGACTGAGATAGTGAACAGCGCCATTCATTGAGGGCCTGGAGGTGATACTGCGAGTTTTTGGAACCATATTCGTAAAATGGAAATGTTCATATTGAGGAAAAGAAAAAGTATTTTCTATTGGACATACTAAGGCTTGCCTTCCCGCTGCCCTCCCTATCACTGATTCGCAGGGGCTGGTCGAGTATAATTCGAATGCATAATGAACGGCATGAGAAAATTAACACATGTCATGTGTTCAATTGTTTTTGGTGGGGAGGGGATGAGAAAGCGAAGCCGTGGTGCCGAAAGGTGAGAGGCGGGATATGAGGATTAAGAACTGGATTGGAGGAATTGACAGAGGGTAAATTTCCCATCCGGATACTCCTCTCATCGATTGTTCCGTGAACCATTTAGATGTTTTACAATGGGATGTCTCTTTTTGAAGTTCATCTAAACATGAGGGAAGGAGAGATCCGTTGGTTTCGATTGTTTTCGTCAAATTCTAGCCTTCCGATTGCACTTCACCCTTTCCTCTTCCGCTCTTTTCCCCTATCTCCTCATCCAAGACCTCTCTAGGCCCAGACTATTGAAGAATCCTGGTGAAACTGTTACTGATCGCCGTGGAGTCCTCTCTCTCATTTTTCTCATATCATCCCTTCACCGTGAGAGAGAGAAAGATATCCACGTAGAGAGGGAGTTCCACGGGTGATTGAATCATCTCCATTTCATCTCTTTTTTTGAGATCGGTGACGAAGACGAGAGTCAATTTTACTCGCTATCACAGCTCAGAGATGTCCGTGAACACTTTCGGTTACAGCACGATTTTATCCCCGGCTTCTCTCTTTGAAAGATCTTCCTGTTTTTCAAAACTGTGCGGATCTCAAGGCTAAAAAAAATGAAGATTTGCTGGATCAAGATCAATATATCATTTATTTCAACTATATATATTAACCTTGGCAATGGTGGTAGTACTCTCTATCTCTCGTCTCTTTTTCTTCCATTTAAAAAACATTGGACAGTAATAATTTGATCCTCGTTTAAAAAAAACCATTGCGTACCATTTTAATATTGACGGCGTATTAATACAATTCTACCCTATAGAAAGAAGCTCTACAGAAACTATGACAATCTGATTTGGGCCCTTTAAATTCCCCCTCCTTATATTTATTCTCTTCCCGCCAGGGTGAGCTTTGCAAGAAGACTCTTCCCCGCAAATATGAAGTCACGTTGCTTCCATCAACAGACACCCTGTCGAATTTCTGCCCTTCAGGGTAGAGATTAAAAATCACTTGGAACTTCTCACGCGGTCCATCACACCCGCAATATATTTTCATTATTCATCGCAGATGACTCGAGAAAACGTAGAAAATTTTTGGAGTAAACTTTGCCGAAAAAGAAGAGGAGTGAAACATTGTAGCCATCTCACGGGGACACTGAGATTATTATTAATTGTGTTACAACTTAAGTGTCCCGAGACAATTAAGAGGGGACTTGGGGAGAATCTACCATGCTTTAATTTAGCCATCTTTCGTGAATTCTCGGATAAGCAAACCCTTCCGTCCCCAGTCGTCGCGGAGCATCGCTTATATCAGTCAAATTACCGATCCAGCCAATTCAACGCCAGGCAGCGGACATTTAAAAAACTTGTTCAAGTGAATAACCAAATATTTCAAACATTTTCACAGAAATTAATGTATTCCGACCTATGGGACTCTATTCAAAATGACTTTCGAGACGTATCCTATTCTCTCTCTCTCTCCTTTTTCTCACGTCCCCTTTTACTCGTCCTCTCCTTCGTATGCTTCGCTTTTCGCTTGGAAATGTTTGCCGTTGTTACCACTTTGTCGATTTTCGACGCCGACCGAGCCATTTAATGAAGGGGTCGTTTGTCCGTCCCTCAATCCCCTTCCTCCTTAATCCCTCCCCACTCTCCCCGTCCGCCTTCTCTCACCTATAAGCCTTCCAAAATCGCCCTCCGACGTACCAGGGGCTTCGGACTAGGGTCACGGTAATGTAATTGGGTCGCCATTGGAGGTGTACATTTCTGCCCCAGCCAAATGCGACTCGATTGGAGAAGCGAACGGCCTCCCTTTAATTACGAATAAACAGATCGTTGAAGGCGCCCAAGAACTCGGCAAGATACTCCGCGGGGAGTGGGAGGGACTGGCGCGTTCGAGTGTGCGTTAATTGGGGAGAGGAAAACAATCAAAACGGAAGTGGGAAAGCGTTGATTTCAAACGCTGAGGACGAATTTGAAAAGGATAGCGTATACGAATTGCTAGAACATAAAGGCATCGCTATAATACGATTTTTCCATAAAATATTGTTAAGTTATATAGTATTCAGCAACTTTATAGTCTTGGAGGTCGTGGTGATCTCTTTCAAATGGCTATGGTAATTCAAAAATATCCTTCAGGAAATGTTGACCTCCGAATATTCTCATGATTAGTCTTTGTCATATCACAAATCATTCTGGTTGTTAGAAAATACACACACCATTAAAACTTATTTACAATCACCAGCAGAAGAGTAGATAATTAAACATTTCATTATCGTTAAAACGCATTCACATCAAGGGCCGTGTTTTTATTTATGATTTTCTACCTAACTCATCCCATCTACAAAATTTGACGTCAAAAAGTCATTCTTGAGCTGATAATGATCTGTAAATAACATGCGAGATTGAATTTACCATTTCCTTCGAATCTTGCTCATATATCTGTCCTCACAATGACCGTCAATCGTATCCTCGGATATTGCAAGTAAAATTCAATGTCATCCAGGAAAGAGTTATATATCGTGTGTAGTCTTTAAAAAACATCATACGGAAGGGAACATTTTATGCACTCAAGTTCTCGACTCACACAAATGGGCTTCATATCCACGGGTTGTATTCATGATACGAAAACACGCACGGAGTAGTGGAGACCTGAGAAGAAATGGTATTCATTCTTCGTTCCGTTGAAAAAAATCTTTTCCACTCTAAAGAAAGGAAAGTATTTTTTTTTCAATGGAACAAAGAGAAGTTACAAGCACACACAGTCCTTATGAAACGCTATGGCCGTGTATCAATGTTCCGTGCCTGCAGCATGTATACGGGCAAGTAGATCCTTTCGGGGAGCACCGCTATTTTATTCATGGAGGAGTGCCGCACTGTTCTTTATTAATATTTTCCCACTCCGTGTACCCCAAATCATTAAAAATAACTCCAGTTCTGGCTTGACCCACGAAATGTTTTCGGATATAAATAAATTCGCAGCCAAAATAATCCGAGACGGGTAGGAAGGCGAACGGTGAGGGCGTTGAAGAATTTTTTTTTCTCGCACGGTTGGTTTGCTGGTTGTTTTCCTCGTTCGACGTTTATCGACCCAAAATTTCCTCCTCTCTGTCGTCCCCGTCCAGATTTTCGGGTGATTTCGACCTCGTGACCGAGAAAGTCATTTTCCCTTCCAACAATTCCTCTACTCCCTCCTCTCACGCCCCTATCCCGTTCCAATGGTCGTCATCGTGAATAACGGACTGCTTGTAAAAGGTCGTGATATTTCACGGCAGATGGGTGTGTCGTCATTGATGCGCCAGGACACCCTTCCACCCCCCCCCCCCACCTCTCTCTCTTCCTCTTCTCTTCTCTCGGGCCAATGCTGAGAGAAGGGGGACTGAGGAGGGCGAAGGCAGAGGGATGACCCCCTCCCACCGATCGCCTGGGCACCCGTCTGTACTCACACCCCCCCTCATCTTGTGGAAAAAAGAAGCCGCCTCTGGATGTGACACTTGTAGCGTCGAGAGACGGCGGCGGGAGGATGAGTCTCCGAGCGCCATTCCCCCCGGGACACGGGTCGGTCGTGGAGGTGACTGGGAAGCACGATATGGTAGGAGGACGTGCGAGGAGGGAAGAGTAAAACTTGGGAGAGTACCACTGCCCCCGCATCACTGCATCCGTAAACCTCTCGGAGCAATTCGGGGAGCGACTTGTAAAACTCGTCCGGGATCGTCCATAAATTACGTTACGTCCACGTGAAAGGTTGGTAGATAATACGTCGACTGGTTGTAACCTAGGGGAAGGTAAAAATGGTGAAAAATCTGACCATGTGATATATTTGACGAAGAATATTCAATTTTGGTTGGCTTTCACCGAAAAAGTTAATAAAGGTATTTCGGCCCCGATGCACTCTTCATTCGATGGAGGGAATTAGGTAAGTTTGGCAAAGGATGAGGATGTGAAATTGGTCTGAATTCGCTTCGGATAATGTATGATTCATTGATATGAGGGATCAAGCAGGACTCCAGAAGTTCAGTCGAGAAGATCGGAAAGAAGTGCCAAGAAGTAAAATAAACATTTAAAAGATAGCTTATTCCACGCTATATGCTACTTTGCCAATTCAGTATTTTCTCCATCCAAGATTCCGGAAACCAAGAATTGTCGATGTCTCGAAATATTTGATAAATACTTGAGAGAACTGTGATATTTCACGTCGAAGGAGTTTCCGTCATGATTAATACGGAATGAATTTACATAAATAAGCAACGAAACAAGGTTTGATTTATCAATAGTCTCTCATCATTTTCTATTATTTTTCTCACTATCTTTATATTTTTACATAAATTACAAAAATATGTTAATGTTCATACTGAAGGTTCACCTTATTTTTTCTTCTACAATTAATTTCTTCTGTAATTAGTATTCCAGCGGTAACGATTTGAAAAGTGTGCCGCATTACAACAAGATGGGTTTTAGTCGGTTTTCAGCAAAGAGTTGCCCTACGATAATGCGACATCCTATCAAAACCTCTTCACTTTCTCGGCGTGCGATCGCTGCTATCTACGAGTACGAAGTTTCTCCTGTTTAGCACTCAATAGAAAATTGTCACTAAGGAAATATTTGTGCATTAATGAAATTGATTTTTGACACGTTTCCTGAAATTCCACGCTTCAATAATATTCACGCTTTACTTTAAACTTTACTTTTACTTTGGTCTAATTTAAACGGCATGATTCACTTTTGGCTTACCTGATGGTTTGGGAATCTTGTAAAACACCAACTTGGATTCGAGCATATGGATGAACATACTTTTGCTGGGAATGGAATAAATGTAACGGGTTTGATGGTATCTAATCCATGAGGATATTTGTACATCCGCGTTAATATATATGCATAATTAACTGCAAATTCGTAGAGTGTAAAACATTTTTGCGGAGCTCGATTCAAAGTTCACCAGAGGTCTGGTTACAGAAAATATATACTGGGTGCGTTCCAAAAGTAATGGGTTTTCAAAAAGTAATTTATTAAACAGATTTGCAAAAACACTCAAAATTCCTCAAAGTACTGTTCTTGGACCTCTACACATTTTTCCAGCAACTCTGCCATGACCGGTACGCGCTCTGGACGGTGTCTTCGGAGACCTCTCGCAAGGTCTTCCTCACGGCTGATTGGATCTCTTCTATGGACGAAAAACGGGTTCCTTTCAGGGCTGCCTAAATCCGAGGGAACAAAAAGAAGTCTGCTGGGGCGACGTCAGGACTATAGGGGCATGGAGCAGCGTTGGCACCTGGTGTTTGGCCAGGATCTTACGGACTCGTAGCGCGTTGTGTCAAATACCTTGGGCACGAGCTTGGCGCACACTTTCCTCATCGCTAAATCTTCAGTAACAATGTAAAACACAACAGTACACGACATGTTCAGTTCATTGGCAACCATCTTGATACTCAATCGACGGTCAGAGTCCAACAATTGTCGAACACGAGCCACATTGTTGTCGGTTTTGCTGGTTGACGGCCGCGCAGAGCGTTGTTCGTAGTGAACCTCTTCCCGGCCCTCCTAAAGACCTTTAACCGCCTCAAAACTTGAGAGTAAGACAGAACAAAGTCGCTGTAAGCCTCACGAATCATTTTGTTAGTCTCCTCTAAAGGTTTTTTTCAGTTTAGCACAACATTTAGTAATCACGTGACGTTGCTCGATCGTCGATTCCATTTTCTCCGTGACACGGTGGATGCGTAGAGATTTACAGTAATTAACGTCCTACCGCTCCCAGTGCTTGGGGAGCACTAAGACCAGTTTCGCGGCAAAGATTACTGTCTCACCAACTTCAAGTAGTTTAATACCACTTTTACCAATAGGCGCAGCGCGAAAAATTTAATTGCATTACTTTTGGAACGCATTCTGTATTTGTGAGAAAGATTCCTATTTTTACATTTTCGATTCGTGGATTTTCTCCGATATCATTTAAACTTCCGTAAAGTTTGAAAATTTTCCCAAAACGATGGCACAGGAGAAAATAGGGGTGAAACCAAAAAAGAGGTCAAGTGAAAACTGAAGGAATTTAAATAAAAAGTACCACATGCTCAGGTGTAATTAATTCCGGAGTGTATTGCGAACCACCTGCTTACTACTAGGATGAAGAGGTTACCATGAAAAAAACGTTTGCCAACTGTGGCTTTTTCCCAGCCCGTATCATGGAAAGTATCCCAGCCAGGAGACACTCTCTCCAAAGTACTTAGGGGACACGTGTCTCCTTGCGTGCCTCATTCCTCCTCGAGTTCCCGTCTCTCGCTCCCGGTAAGAGAGAGAGAAATCATTTCCCACCGACGATGCAGTGATGTAAGAATTCCATTTCTCGGAAACGGAGGAAATTCATTAAAACTTTATGGGTGGCAACTTGTCCGCGTTGAGGAAAGAAAGAAAAAAATCCCCCTCCCCCCCCACGGTTGCCGTCTCTTCCCTCTAACTCTTCTTCTCCCAACTTCCCATACGTTTCCAGCGTTTTAGATTAATAGTCTGCGATTTAGTGTATAACGCTCCCATAAGTCACTCCCGTTTTTCTACATTTTTCCGCTCTCTTTCTCTCATGTTACTGTCCCATTGCTTTCTCCTTCTGCTCCTTACCCATGTCACCTGCTTTGTAACTTTTGTGACACGTCCTATTCCCATATTCTCGTAGTTAACTAGTCAAAATGTAAGTTTTACTTTTTCTGAAGGAAAAGAAGGGATGAGATGTTGATTTATTATTTTGGTCTGACTTTCAGATGGCATTTTTATTTAAAACAATGCGTCACACATATTTTACACGCCGAGGTATCACGGTGGACTCTGTGCCACCTAATTGCCTTTTGGGTGAAAACTCTTAGTAATTTTACGTTTAGGAATGCTTTGACAAATCAAAAACTCCAACCAAGAACACGTATCTCCATATTTGTTTCAGCTATGCTGCGTGGCGTATAATTGTTTGGGAAAAGAATAATGTAATAGGTAAATACTCTCTAAAAATGCACTGTTTAATGGATTAGATTATTTTTGAACGAAGTCCTTTTTTTTAATATTTTTGCATGGAATGGGTGACCGTTAATAAATTTTCCAAAGACATGTGAAATTTCTTCCTTAAGTTTACTGCCAACTATACAGATTTATGATATAAATTTACTTTTGAAGTCACCATTAATTTTTGCTGGCACACCGTACACAATGGGAAATTTTAATCTCTTCTGCAAATGGTGGAAATTCATTATTTCTCATTGGTAGAATCTTCGCTGAAATTCAATACTGGCTAAGAATATGATGTCAATTGTCAATTTTAGCATAACTTTTCATCGTGTACATAAATAGAAATAAGAAACATTTTTCATAGTTCCCTACAATACAGTGAAATTCCGTTACCTTAACTGTACTTACTCAAACATGAAGTCATTCATGCATGCTTTATATATTTTTCGAATCCCGCTCATCTCGGATAGGACTGGGAGGAAATTTAAATAAATCCTAGGCCAAAAAAATGCGTCCTCCGGAATGCTGTGGGTTTCTGGAGACGGAGATACTTAAAGTCAGAGGTCGTGCCAGAGCCAAATTATAGGTCAAATCTTTCCACAGGCTACAAAAATTACTATGATATACGTTGACCTGAAAATTTGAAAAAAATACACTGAAAATATACTACAGAGGATCGCTTAATACATTTCTTGAGAATGGAAATATTTTGTCGGGGTTTCTCATTAAAACTATTTCATGATTTTATATTACTTCTCCATGCTTAATTTTTGAAAAATTTCCTTTTCTCAAGCCACTTCACTTTAGAAATAAATATATAGAAATGAGAGATATCATTTTCTAAATATTCATACTCAAATCAAGTAATAAATTAATTGGAAGTTGAATGCATAATTTTCAATAATTCCTCGGGGGCTTAATTTTTATATTAAAGCAGCGGGTTCACATGAGTCCAAGTTTGTAATTTTTTACATTTTTCTACCATGTAAATTGATTTGCTTTATACATATATCAATGATTTATTGTAATAAGATGGCCGATATCATTACAAAAAATTTCTAACCTTATCTCTATGTATTTTCCATCTCTCAATTGGCAATAAATATGTGATCGTAGGTTGATATTAATAGTATAAATAGAGGAAAGATGTAAAAGCTTGATATTTTTAGGAAATTATGTCGAATATCTAGACGGTGATAGACACTGAGGCTCTCCATACGAAAAACCGTTTTCCTATATCATCTACATAATACCCTGCAAGCCACCTAAAGGGCGTGTGGTGGGGGGTGTTAGGTCACCACCCAAAAAAGGAAAAAAAAACCGCATTCAAAACCAACACATGCATGGAAACCCAAATCCACATTGGTACATACATTCATGGAAAAATCCTATCATTTTACACGCATGCAATTACATATGCTATAATCTAACACATAATTGCACCTTATGATGCAGTAAGAAATTTATCCAATATCGTGAAAGCTAGATTTTGGCAAGTAGCAAGGTGGAATCTAAAAAATTATATCAAACGGATACAAGTATTAGTTAAAAGATACATTTTTTTTATAGTTCAGTCAATGATAATATGTTGTGTCTTTAAAGAGTTCTAATTCAAGATGTGCCTCATTATGAGATATCAATCATATTTTAGGTTCAACTTTAAAAATTGCTTGATTCATTCCTTTCTCCTATCGTATTTTTTTTTCGAGCGCAGCTGAAAAAATCATTTTCATTCGACATGGACCGCTCTCAATCGCTTTCTCCTTTTTTTCTCCCTAGCACTTCTTTCCCTCCTCCCGGAAACCATTGGGCTTTTTCCCCCGTTTTCAACTCTCCGAATAATCAAGCCCTACTCGGCTGGGCCAACGAGCCCGCATGGCTTCGGGCACGGCCTCGGCCGAAACGCGGAAATTGAATGCCTCCGCTTTAGTTAATTAAAGCGGCTAGGTTACGGTTTTTCGCTGCCTATTTCATGAAGGGGAAGGGTAGGAATGCGTAAGAGGTGTGCGATAGGGATGGGAAGGGGATGGCTGGTTGGGTGCATGAAATTAATTTCCGTTTTGACCACAAATATGCACGAGAATTATTCCGCAACCCTTTTGTCCGCCTTATTCTGGCCACAGGGCTGGTCATTGTTGCGTTCTCTCGCTCTCCGGTCGTCTCTGCCGCCTGTGGAAACTCAACCGATCGAGGTTTGTGGGCGCGTTTCCATTATTTCACATCTCTGCGTAGGGGAATGCGGTAGGGCATGTGCGCCCCCTCCCCTTCATTCCTCCTTCCTACCTCCTCTCGCTTTGTAAAACTCGAAATGATTCGCCGAATCTAGCTCGTGACGGTTTTGAATGGCACACTAATGAAACCCAGGAATACTGCAGAGTCCATTTCAATGGCAATATTTAGAAATTCATCATGGAAATAACGCATTGTATCGCTATACTAGTATAAACCGTGAAAAACGATTTTTTGAGTTTCTTGGAGTGTAAAAAAGTTTGGATATTCCTGATCAATAAGTCTTTGAATTAGATTATACAGGAGTCAAAGTCATTGCCACTTTTAATTTCATTTCACGGTGTAACGTCTGCAACATGCCATCTGTTTGAACACCATTTACTGAGAATTGAAAGCTGATCTCAAGGAACTGCTGACCGATTACGCGACAATTGAAAATATGATACATTGCCTTGCACCGGGTTACCGTGCTTGACAATCATCTGTTACTCTATCAAAATGGACGTTAAGATTACTGTGAATAACGAGCTAATTAAATATCACTGCGATTGTGCTCAGTCTTTTTGTCCTTTCCATTGTATTTATTTTAGAAATATTAACGTATTGATATCTTTATCTCGGGAAAGCGATTCATCGTCAGATTATCAGAAGAGATTTTGCAACTTAGTTACCCTGAAAAGTACGTAGGAAACATTTTTGATGATTTCTCGGCATGAAAAATTGAGATTCTTCCCCACTCTTTCTCTCTGAAAGCAACACGTCACGCATGATCTCGGATTGGGACCTGTGGGCCCAACGGAAATATTTCGCTCAAGAATGGAAAGAATGAATTTTGAAAACATTTTTCAAAGAGCAATGAATAGAAAAAAGACCTGATTAAGATTTGACAAAGTAAATCATAATAATACTAATTAATTAAACAAAATAAAGTGTCATATGGCAGTTGATCAGATTACCAAAAATAAGCAAAGGTACACAAAAATGTGTTTCCCTAGGAAAAAATTGTTAATATCTCCACGTTAGACATCATTATTACCTCCTTAATGATATACGAGAACATGTATATGTTATGAGAAAAATATTTGAACTGAAATTGGCTATCTTTTCTAAGTGCTTGCGAATATAGACCCACTAACAACTTGCATTGAGGGAGCGCGTAACTTGAGAGACCATCATTTATTGAAAGGTCAAATTTTAAGAAAAGAAGAACCATTCTGACTGACAAGTAAACGCAAGATCCAAATCTAATTATCAAAGTTTAGAAAATGAAGCCTTAAATGAAAGATTTTCAGTTATAAAAGAAAAAAAAATAAGGTCCACCTTCGTATGAAAGAAACTCAAATTTCCTGTAAGTTGGAAATAGTAAATATAAAAAGTTGGTTTGCATAAAGGTATAAATATCGTAAAAAATCATTCAAAAAGCAAAAGACCACGCAATTCAAAATAGACATTTTGAATTGCGTGGTCCGGGTCAAAGGAAAGGCTTCCCATAAGTGAAAGCCTTAAAATGAACAATCCTTTCAAAATTACTCCTCAAGAAACCAATCCATTCTCTTCCTTATCAAAATGGTGAACCTTAGAGATAGGGGTGATCACATTTGTCTACGTTACAAAGATCGCAGCGAAAGACTGAACCCCGTAATAGCTTTCAAAAGGTTAATATTAGAGTTTCTTCCTTCTTATTCCACTCATCAAAAACATCTCGGGAGTTTACTGCAGAATAACGTCGTAGCCGTGAAGAACATGTATATCTGCGTTTTGACGTCCGTGATTTAAATGAGGATGCACTTTCGTGCTCCACTCGGAGAGTCCATTGAAGTTAATTCCGCCGCACGTATTTTTAAAGCCCTTAAGACGAGCTCCTGCTCACGGCTGGCTGCCTTTGCCCTCGCCTTTTTTTCTTTTCTCTCTCACTCTCTCTATTTCTCACCCTCTTCCCCCTTTGGATATCGCGCGCGGAGGAGAAGTCGGCGAATGAGAATCTTTTTTTTTTCTCGAGCGAAACTCATCCCCTCTGGCAGGGTCTCCTTTTATTTTCTGAGAGCGGAGACGAAGAGAAAGGCAAGATGGGCTTTTTTCTCTTTTTCTCCCTCTCCACTTACATCCGCCGTCAAACTTTATTTGTCATCTTCCCCGTTTTTCCCCTCTTCCTATTATCCATCCATCGTACTCTTCCTCTTTTGTTTTCTCAATTTCCTTTCTTGCTTTTCCTTTCGTCTCTTTGACTTGGGCCCTCCTGACTTGCACTCAACCACGCAAATATATGTATGTGTATATATATACATACATTTTATCTATTTATTTATAAAAATATATAAAACCTATATTATGTTTACATACATTATAAATCATATATGCATATACATAGAAACATTTTAGTTTTTTATGCATAAATAAATAAATATATATATATATATACACACACACAAAAACTTCAAAGCTAGATGGCGTTGGTCAACAAAAATTTGATAGAAACGTAAGAAAGGACACGTTTTTTTTCAATTTTTACAAATTTTCGGTGGCACGACCACCTTCTTTGCGAATTAAAGGAACTGACTCAGAATTCATATAGATGTAACGGATATAGATTTGGAAAAAGGAGTAGAAACACACATAAAAGACGAACACAATGCTAGTAGGGAAGATGGAAGGGTGCGAATTCCAATGAGAAAACATTTTCTTTGAATTGAACTTGAACCTTTGTCAAGCCCATCATAGAGCCTTCGATGCTCTATCAATTAAGCTTTTGAAGAAGAATAATTACCATTGTGGAATTGCGTGCATTTAAACTTACTGTACCATTTACTTTTTATGACATTGTATGACTACTGTCCCCGTTATCCTTCCCTCTTGTGTGTTCCTCCACTTCTCTGGTGGTGGATGAAACAACTCAGGGCTCTAGGTCAGGATAGAGCGTTGGACTACTAACCGGAGGGTCCCGGGTTCGATTCCCGGGCAAGGCACTTCGGGCACCTGCAGCTCCACCCTAGCTAGTTGATTTTTCGGGTACCAGATCTTCCTGGGAAACCATAACCGGCACAGGGAAAGGAACTGGCCCCCCTACCCTGATGTGTGAATATTCACACGCCGTTAGGCTTGGTACACGGGTGAGCTCTACCATCACCTACTAAACCGACCTTCGGGTTGATTACTGTGTTTATGGTTTATATATATATATATATATATATATCGATGATGCGGAAGTACTCACGAGAGCAATATAACTTTTGGACGGCACAATAGAACACAGAATAAAAAAGATAACTCGTAAAAGGACACTCACACTGTAGATGATTTAAGCTTTCGGCCTACTCCGAGGCCTTCTGAGTCTGACCTGAAGAAGGCCTCGGAGTAGGCCGAAAGCTTAAATCATCTACAGTGTGAGTGTCCTTTTACGTGTTATCTGTTTTATTCTGTGTTCTATTGTGCCGTCCAAAAGTTATATAAATATATATATATATATATATATATATATATATATATATATATATATATATATATATATATATATATATATATCTTCCCCGCCTTTCCTGTGTTGGTCTTTTATGTGTTTTCCTATCCCCTTTCCTTATATGTCTATTTCTATGTGTGAAAATAATATTCGTTCGTCGCAAATCCGATGTCCGCGGATAGAGCTCAAAACGCTCCGATGTCCGCGGATAGAGCTCAAACGCTCAATTCCCAACTCTCTCTCTATCCGCGGACATCGGATTTGCAACACCACAGCTACCCTCAACAAATACCTCCACAATCTACACCATGCACTCCACAAACGCGGTTACCCAGAAAAGCTCCTACAGGATAAAATCTACCGCTCCACCCGACCACACACACCACAGAATGACAACCCCACATCTGACGCTGGACTCAACCTTTGCACAACCTATTTCCCCGGATCCCACAGACTGAAAACCATTCTCAAGGAACTTTATCCTATATTACATGACAATGACGCGACCACATCCTTACTGCCCCAATGCCCCTCTGTCGCTTTCAGACGACCAGCCAACCTCAGAAACCTTCTGAGATCCACCAACCCTTTGACACCCCGCCCTGAAAAATTTCCACATATTTCCCCTACCTGCAATCGCCCCCGATGTAAAACATGTCTCCTAATCAGATCTGCTCCCCTCTCCCCACATCCCCTCATTGTCCCTTCACCCCGTTCCCACGCTAATTGCCTCTCAAAAAATATTATCTATCTCTTGTCGTGCAAACAATGCACCTCATTCTACATAGGCCAATGCATTACCCCATTATCCATCCGAATGAACAATCACCGTTACTCATGTAATTCTGCTTCACTCTCTTCTCTTCCTATCCCTTTACACGCAAGTTCACACAACCTATCATTTGACGAATGCTTTTCCTTAACAGTTCTAGAATCCCTACCCGATTCAGCCACCAACATAGAGGTGAGAACTCGCGAATCCGCATACATCCTATATTTCCGATCCTTTAAAATTCCCACCCTTAACCGCCATCTTTAATTTCTTTCCCAACAGTCCCTAAACCTTCCGCCCCCCTTCTTGCTTCCCCAGGCTCTCTTCCCTCAAAACCTCTCAGTCTGACCTGAAGAAGGCCTCGGAGTAGGCCGAAAGCTTAAATCATCTACAGTGTGAGTGTCCTTTTACGTGTTATCTGTTTTATTCTGTGTTCTATTGTGCCGTCCAAAAGTTATATCGCTCTCGTGAGTACTTCCGCATCATCTATATATATATATATATATATATATATATATATATATATATATATATATTATTAGGTAATCTACCAGTTAAGGTAGGTTTTTCGATGGGCACAAAGATCAAATAAACATTTTCTAACTCCAAACAAAACCCAATCCAGCAGCCTAATCTACATCAAGTTCCTCTTCATCTCTGTGTACTTCTTTCCTCCCTTCAACCCGTCCAACATCCCTATCCTGTTCCTGCCCTTACCTCGCTTGCCCAACATTCTCCCCTCTATTACCTTCTTCAACATTCCACTACCGCTCAATACGCCTTTCATCCATTTTTCCTGCCTCCATAGGATTTCTCTCAACAAACCCCTCTCCTCACCCACCATCTCCAGTACTCCCTCATTTGTTTTCCTTTCGGTCCATTTCACCTATCACCGAAAGAGTTCTGTTCCTAATTCCTCTTGAGAAAGGTGGTTGGACCACCGAAAATTCGAGAACCAGTGAGTCCCTCTTATGTGTGTTTTGGTTTCTGTGTTTGTTATGACTATCAGTGAATTTATATATGTATATATATATATATATATATATATATATATATATATATATATATATATATATATATATATATATATATCTTCCTCGCCTTTCCTGTGTTGGTCTTTTATGTGTTTTCCTATCCCCTTTCCTTATGTCTATTTCTATGTGTGAAAATAATATTTGTTCGTCGTATGGCGGGATTTTCAAGTTTGAATATATATATATATATATATATGTATATATATATATATATGTATATATATATATATATATATATATATATATATGTATATATATATATATATATATGTATGTGTGTGTCGGAGAGGAGAGGATAGGTAACTGGGACATAATAAAGATGAGGCAGAGGGAATGACTAAAAGAAAATACAATGGATAAATTTTGGCCAAAAATATTTTCGAGGACAGGAACACAAAACACGGTTCATCAGCTGGCCGGCTTGATGGGTGGTAAGCCAATTACTCCTCCCTGACAACACTCCACCGTCCTCTCGGTGTTCTAAGGGCGGATGCGTAAGCCATTTACCCCACTCTGACAGCTTCTAAGGCCGGAGGAACGTTGTCAGGGTGGGCGTAATTGGCTCACGAACCCACCCTTCAAGCAGAAGACTCATGGATCGCATCCCGGTCCCGGGAAACGCTACTCGGTGGAAATGTGGCCTTTTTTACACCATTCACGCCAATTTTGTGTTCACTTTGTGCCTCCGATGCTTTTTGCTTCCTTTCTCTCCCATCTCCTCTTCCCGGAGCTTGAAGAGAGAAGGAGAAGGAAAAAAATGAGAAGATGGAAAAACTTGAGAAAAGGCGAAACGGGAGATGTGCGTGAACCCTTCCCCCCTTCGTTTCAGGACGATGCTGTCGAGGAAAGGGGGATATAAAAGAGCTATGGGCACTTCCCTGCTCTTTTTGCGTAACTCACACGTTGAAAACAATGGAGTGCGTTAGGGAGTAGGTGGAGGTAATAAGAAAAGGCCGAGGGAGTCAAGGTTATTTGTTTTCCTAGCGCTTAAAGAGTTGAGTACCTCGATGACCAAGATGCGTGTTTGATGAGTCCGATATGCAACCAACCGGGGAGCAAGCGCTACCGCCTCTTCTACGTTTTAATACCATCTTCGCTTTTAAAACGATCCGCGGGCCTCCTCAACGAAAGAGAACCTTCATCGGCGCCGAGTCCGCTACCCACATTGTCTTCTCTGCTTTATTCTCGAGGAGTCGCCGGACAAATCACGAAGAAATGTGCTAGCATAAAAGAGCATGAATATTTCTCCTACATAACATTACATAATACCCGCCAAACCACCGCCAGGGTGTGTGGCAGGGGGTGATTGAACACCAGAATACTTTGAACCGAAAATACTTCCCCCCCTCCCCTGCCCTGCCGTTCTATGTGTTTTCCATTTGCACGTGATGAGACATAGTAGACATGATCTTTAATAAGCTGCAAAAGGTCACCATTGATATGTCGATGGCTGTAATTTTTCAGGGAATAGAAATAGGAACACATGGAGTAATGACGTGCAAATATTTCCTTCATATTTAAAATTTTAGATTTTAATACATAATTGCATGTAGTACTTGTTATGGCCCCTTCTGAATAGTATATTGAATATAGAAAATATTTTAGGATAGATTGAAAACGATATGAGGCTTTATTTATGATGTGAACTTCTTCGATGGAACGGGATGGAGCAGACAAAACCTTTACTTCATTATGACGATCTAGGTGCATTTCAATGTTATAAGACCTATCGTTACCCTTATAATTGTTAGATAAATAAATAAATTTAATTTTACAATGCGCTACGGCATGAGGATTTATTATAATATATTATATGTATGTGTATATATATATATATATATATATATATATATATTTAGAACCCAGAATAAAACATATTCTGTGTTCTATTGTGCCGTCCAAAAGTTATATTGCTCTCGTGAGTACTTCCGCATATATATATATATATATATATATATATATGTATATAACTTAGACAGTAACACACAGCACGAGAACACATAAAAAGAACACTCACAATAATATCTTGATAATTTCGACGGACTCGAACTCCGTCTTCTTCGGAAGATAAGATATGACTCATCTTCTTGTCATATGTCATATCTTATCTTCCGAAGAAGACGGAGTTCGAGTCCGTCGAAATTATCAAGATATTATTGTGAGTGTTATTTTTATGTGTTCTCGTGCTGTGTGTTATTGTCTAAGTTTTTTTTCAACACTTCCGTGTTACTTCGAAGAAATCATATATATAGTATATATATTGAAGTGGGGAGGGTGAAATCGAGTGGATTCAAAGCGCAAAAATATTTCATTGACCGAGATTTAAACCACGGATCATTTGACTTTCCGGATCGATGCCTTCACCACCACTACTGTGTTTGTCTTTTATATATGGTCCTATTCTATTTCCTTATAATATCCATATGAATGAATATTTGTTCGCGAATTGGCGAGTTTTCGTGTTTGAATTTGTGTGTGTCTTTTCATATATACACACGCACACACATATATATATAATTATGTATATATATTTATATGTATGTACAGGTATATACGAGGCATATTCATAAAGTAAGGAACGTTCGCTTATATTTAAATATTGGCTCTTCAGAACACAGTTTTACTCCTGTAGCGCCATCTACTCATTCATTGAGAAGCTAGAGGGGAATTTGTTTTGTTTCAGAAGTCGTTTGCTTGTTCGTGCATGCAAACAACAATGTCCAGGACAATCATTGATCCCGCCAGCTGTAAAGTGCGTTCTGTCATATGATTCTTGTATGTAAAAGGATTGTCGGCTGCTGAAATTCATTAAGAGTTATACCTAGTTTATGTACCTACAGTTATGAGTGAAGTAAAGGTTAGACAATGGTGCCGTGATTTAAAAATAGACGAAGAAATGTCCATGCCGGGGAGCGAAGTGGCAGGCCCAGTATTATGACCGATTAAATTGGTTCACAAGTGGAACAAAAACTGCGATGTGATCGTCGATTGACAATTAATGGCCTTGCTGAACAATTTCCTCAACTGGGACGCACTACTGTCTACAATATTGTCACGGAATACCTCGGATACCACAAATTGTGCGCAAGGTTGGTACCGAAAATGCTCACCGACCACCACAAAGAGCAAAGAATGTCCATTGGACGAGAGTTTTCGGGCCGTTACCAAAAAGATGGAGATGATGAGACCTAGCACCTAGCAACTACTTCCTCTTCTTGCACATGAAACAGTGGCTCGGTGGACAACGTTTCGAAACCGAAGAGGACTCAAGAACCGCGTTGTCAATTGGTTCAACTCTTAGGCGGCGAGCTTTTATGCAGAGGAGTTAAGGAAGCTGGTGCAGTGGTGCGAAAAATGCTTAGAAATTAATGGCGATTATGTAGAGAAGTGAAGTAGGTTTGTAGCCAACCAAAAGTGTCAATATAGTGTAGTTCATACGAGTATATTTTTTCCTGTGACCAAACGGGTCGTAATTTATGAGCATACCTCGTATATTCCGTTTATTGAAGTTCCAGAAATTTATTATCAAGAAAGTAAAAATGAAATAATAATAATAATAAGATATAGGATAGAAACGCTTACCTACTATTGAGTTAATTGAAAAATAAAAATAGAGAGGATTAACCCATATCACGGTATATTTATTGATGCGTCTCGCCCTATTAATAAGTATTCAATGGAGCACAGTTATTATCTTTTATATAAAATATTTTTGCTTTTATAAACTTCTACGAGGTGAACTGTGATGTGGAAGAGTTTGGAAATATTAACGTGTTAAAAAATATCCTAAGTTTGTGCAGTTTTTGAAAAATTTTATCTGGAACCAAAATTTTCCTTATGAACCTGTAAATGATCTACTTGTACTAAAGATATTGTTGCACATACCATGTTTTAAATTATACTATATACTTTTCAATATCCATTTTATTGAATTAACACTGCACTTTTCCGACGTCCATTTGATTCTAGAGAGAAAGACCCCGCTCCAACCAGGAAATGAGATGGTGAGAGTCGCGACCCCAAATCGAGTTGAGAGCAGTAACTATCATTACATCATCCTATCCAGCGAAGCAGCTGGAGCATGTCCATCGTGCGTGAGGTAGACTCGCCGGAAACGAAGGCCGCGGACGGTAAGTAATCCTATCGCGAATTCCGCTCCAATGATGGAATTATGCACAGAAGGCCCAGGGATATATTCTCCTCTATCGATTTCCATTATAAAGCGGATCACTAGAGCGCACCTACGACTCCACCGGGGTTTGTTTTGGACCTCGAGGTTAAAATAACCGGTGGATATCGAGCCATGGGACTCGTTCTTCCGAGGGAGATTCAAGAGCGTATGGGAGTCTTACGTAATTTTGTCTGGGGAACTCCCAGTTATCCTTTCCTCACACTCTTTTTCTCTCTCTCTCTCTGTTCCATCTAGAAATCATTACTGACCTAAATGGTGATTCTTTCGGTGTTAAGTCACCTTTCTGCGTGTATGAGCAGTTTGAAACTCATGCCAACAATTTATTGCGTGCCTGAGCAAATTAGCAGTATTAACAGTGCTAGTAGTTAAGTAAATTAGAATTAATCAACAAGAAAAAGTTAAAATATTATTTAACACTAACTGTACTTAAGGACAGGTTTTGCACTTTACTTTGGATTCGTAAAAGATACATGAAAACAAGGATAAATCTTAAACGTTCAAAACCTAGATATAGGGTTTCTCTTCTTAGATAGAGACTCACTTAGGAGGGAATTCAATCAGCGACCTTTGGATGAGGACTTTACACTGCCTCCGCTGATGTTGGTGAATGAAGCGTGAGCACGAAGCAGAAAGGAATCTATATTGTTTTCTTCTTCGCCAGCCCTTTTTCTCAGCCTCAAATTAGCATCCTCCCTCTCTCATGGGAAAACGCTTCGAAGCGGTAGAAAGGAAAACTTGAATTCGTCGATCGGCGGCAGGCTCTAGTGAAGTTTGTCGTGCCGGGATGGGTGACGAAGGGAATTATTTGCATCCGGGTGAAATTCGGCCGCTGATTGGCTGGCAAAATTGTTCCATCCCCTCTCAGCGAACAAAGTTCCTTCATCTTTCGCTAATTCATCATCCAATCTAAGAACTGGAACTAGCGAACGGAACCTTTCACGCGCTCTTCTTGCCATGACGGACATTAAGTTGACACATGATGCTCCAAAGCGATTGAATAGTGGTCGTGAGAAATTTTGCGACACAGATTACTGCACACACACACACACAAGAACACATATACCACACAAATTCAATACGCTTACAAAATCATGTAACATAATATGTGTTCCTTAAATTTTCACATTTCCTTTAACACGCATTCATTTGAGAGTACTTTGCTAAATGCCTTTAACGATGGCCTAATATTATTGTAAAATATTTACCTCAGGTATAACTAGAGGTAGTAGTGACTTAATTGAGAGACAAATACTTGGTTTTTACTCAGATTTTCCTATAATGCGACCCAAGTGTTGACGACAAACGTCATTCCTAATCAGGTGAGCTGAATACTAAAATATGCACATATGATAAATCCCCTTAATAAAGGTGGTTTGGCCCTCTAGGGAATGAGAGCAGGGTTGGATTGACCAATGAGGAGAGTAGCTCTATGAGAGGTATAAGAAAGTCGGTGTGGGGAGGAACCTCCATTTTAGGCAATTGGTTAATGGAAGAGTTTAACTTCTAGGAGGAAGGAGTTGGAAACATACAAAAACCGCTGGCAATATCACTATTGTAACGAACTCTTTTCAAAATATCTAACCGTTCTAACGCATCAAGTAATGCCATTCATTTTTAAAATGCAAACTCTTAGGAGTGAAATCACATTTGTGTTAATTTTCAATCGATTGAAATGCAAGGCAGATGCATTTTTGTATTTGAAACAGGCGTGCTGCTCTTTCAGTCGCTCTTTAAATTTTCTACCCATTGATTCATTATAGACTTTTTTTCAATACACAGCATTTCATTCATTTTTTGGAAACCTAATGAATCCGCTAAATATTGTCGAAAGTTAATTTTTGATAATGTGCTATTTTTGCTTATTATTTATTTTGGAATGGAAATGTTGACAAATCAATGTATCATGGAACGAAACGTAACTAAATTAAAGTATTCATGGAGAAATCTGTGGAAAAATCAAGTACTTTTTGTCCCAATCATGAATATATTCCACGTAGTTACACCCGAAACCACAAATTTCTTAGTGATTTCTAAAGATCGTTTTACGTTCCAATTATATACGTGTAATTGAACACTGGTTACTCAACAGATTGATTGGTGATCATCATTTCTATTAATTTAGAGCTCCATTATTGCTATTCCGTAGAGTTAATGTTGACATAATTTCTCGTAGTAAATATTATAATCAATATTTTAAATACGGCCGAAAAAATATAATGTACATCTATTTTAATGTTAGGGATAACTGTTATAACTAATATTATAACTATATCGCATAAAAAAATAGCTGCAGTCTCGGGTTCCGCTGTAATTTATTAAACTACGAATTGTCTTTTTTCTGTATGCGTCTCTATTTTTTCTATTTAGAGCTGAGATCGTTCGTATTTTCTCGCTTTCTTGCCTTCGTATATTCCTAAAGTGGATCGTCTCGCAGTGGGAGCTGGTGTATACCCGACTTACTCGACATTTTTCTTGCAACACCGATCCGACCATGGGGGGTAATCACATGAGAGATAATGCGGAGGCAGCGCGATACTAGGATTCAGTTACCCGGGCGGAAGTTGAGAGTGGGTGCAATGGGGCATTGGGTGATGGCGAGAAGGGAGCTCAACAATTCATCCCTTCTCTCCCTCGCCCTCCTTCGCCCTTCTCCTCCATCCCTCTCTGCAATCACCGCCCGCTCGGCCACACGGCCTTCATCCATGTGCATCTGTGAGTGCCTCCCCGACCTCAGGGAGGACGGATGCTTGGTGGCGAATCAACGGCTTGAGTTTGAATTGGATACCTCTCTCCCCCCAGACTCCCCTTTGAAGTTTCAGGGGAACTTCTTTTGAGTTCCTCCCACCGCTGCGGGTCAGGGTGGTGCATGCCTAGATTAGTGGGGTGAGACGAAATGAATGAGGTGTCTTAAAGCGATCCAAAGATGGGAAAGTGTGAAATGTGCTGGGGATCGTGAGCCATTTTGCTCTTTTTTCGAATCAGAATGGTGGAAATGGAAAATTTTATCCACATCAGTGGCCATACTCTCACGTGCGCTGCAATGAGGGCTTATATTTCAAAATTTGTTCATAAAACCTGGAAATTTAGCTACGAACTTCATATTTATTGAATATTTTGCCATAAATGTATCGTTTCTTTAAATTTTCCCCTATGATTTAACGTACATGCAAATGTGATATTTTTTAAGTTGGAATTTTTCATTTAGATGGCGAAGTCTCATATTGATGAAATATCATTTTATTGCTTTAAATCTTGTTAATAACTTTCAAAACATGTTTTAAATAAAGCTGCCGTCTCATTTGGATCCTACCATAGTCTTGACAACCGCCAAATTCTTTTTAAACACAGATTAATTGAAGTACATTAAATATACCATATTACGACCATATTAATATACCATAAGAACAGGGGTCAAATCCCAGTGAGATAATCTGTGAATGTGGCCATGTTTTAATTTTTATTTCGGTTGGGATGACATCATTTACACATCGTTTGTAAGAGCTGATTTTTGCTATTCAGGTTGTAGGCCACAGGCAAGGCCAATAATTTACTCCCGGACCCATTAACAGGGACGCGAGATTGATTGATCCCAGCGCCACCGAGAGCGCTCGCAGGGGAGCGATCTCGTACAGGCGCGAATTCGTAACAAAAACTGCCTTTCTATGATGACCATTGAGTATCACACATCTCCTTTGCGCCATTCAACGCTCGTTGCATCCCCCGCCAACATCCATCTTCCGCCAACTCATCCGTAAAGTTTTAAATGGTAGTTTGGAAAATTTTTTGTCGGCACTGTGGAGTGAATTTTATTAATCTGAGGCCTATTCTTTCATCGTGTAGGGAACCTCTCAAATTTCTTAAGGCAATCAGTTTAAGTACTTTCTAGCTTTCGGAAAGAAAATAATACTGAGATTCATAATGCATTCAATTTTGCCCCCACTACTAATAACTAAAGTATTAGACAGAATAAATAGTATGTTATTAAATTGCTGAAGCTCAAAAATAAATGGGCTTTTCTAGAACACCCATTTCAAACTATAAAGGCAGACATGGGACTGAGAGTTGTCTCACAGAAAATAATATTGACAGCGAGGGTTTTACGAAAGGTTTCATTACATTCGGGATCGACAGATTAAATGGACTAGATGATGGAGAATTCATCGTAGTTCACTCAAAACTCAGTAGTTCTCAATATGAACGCAACGACAACGGTATAGAAAGTGTTTGGTGTTGCTTCAAGAATTATAATCAAAGAAACTTATTAACAACTTATTTACAGACCACCTGGCTCCGATATATTTTACTTTTAAAACTCGATGACTAAAATTCCGAACTCTTTACTACGCACTGCGGCAGTGTATTTGTAGCCATCGGCGATTTTATGGTAATCTGCCAACAATTAACATTGGAACAGCAAAGCGTAGAAAAAGCAACTAAAATTAAGATTTCTGCCAACAACTGCTGAATATACTCGCCAAAATATCGATATTATAACAAATATTATATCTTCGGCACTAAGTAATAGTGTGAATGCCAGAGTTGCGACTAATACTTCAGAGATTATCGTAAACATTGATATAATTGAGAGTATTAGCGATCCAAAAGCTAGTGAAATTATAACTAAGCTCGTGAAAATGATTAAGGAAAATCAAATAGTATAGATATAGCATTAATAATAGTATACATATAATATTAATATACGTTAATATTCATAAGCTAAAATGGACTATGGGAGAAGTTAAATTTGAACTGCAAACATTAAGGTTGGACTCTCACAGCCCTGGCACGGAAAACACTTCGAAAAGGTTTTTAAATGCTCTTCGTGACCGGATAGAGAAGTTGATTCATTCAAAGACCAACGCAATAAAAAAGAACTGCGAAACGTACAGCAAAGAGGTCAGAGAGGTATTAAGAGGAAATGACGAAACTTTAATGAAGGCGTCAGAAGGTAAACTCGTAGAATGTCGAGAGAAAAAAAGAAAAAGATTACCTTTTAAAGCAAAATGTTATACGAATATTTAGACAATAACTCAAAATCATTTTGACCTGACGTCAGAAAAATATAAGGGAAACTTTCAAATGGACATTCTTTACAGAAAAAAATGGCGAATGGTGTATGCTCCACCATGGTCTCGAGTTGCCCAACATTCAAATCGTGTTTTAGCAAGTCTGGCACAAAGACTGTTACGCTCGGTTCAAGGCCCAACGGGACAAAAAATTTGCACCACAATTGAATACTGTTCAAAGCCAGTTTCTATTGCATAATTCTTTTTTCATCCCGAAATATTAAGTAATTCATCGAAGCTCTGATGGTATCTAAAGTCACTTTAAAATCGCTCGTGAGAAATATGTTTTATCGTTGGCCTGAATGAGTCCTTATGGGATGTTTTTCTTCTAAATGCAATTTTTTAAAATATGTTTGTTGAATTACCAAAGGAAGTTAGTAAATAATATCTGTTAAAGAATGTTTTTTGTTTATTCTTGTACATTTTAAACTCTTTCTAACACTTTAATAATATCTGAATTATGATTTTTCAGAATGTCTCTCAAACAGTTTAAGATTTCAGCAGAGCGATTCTATTGAGTGTGTTCATATGGAGCCCATATTGGTTCAAGTTGTACAAAGTGAGCCCTTGACGTAAGGAATGATGTTACCCTATTTTTCCAATCCAAATTTTTAGCTTTGTATTCATAAAATATTTCATTTCAGTAGAAGTTCTTTAACACCACGCGAGTGTTTTGCAGACGATTATTAAAACCTTGTTAGGATACAATCCAGCCAGCCAACCAGCTAGATTCATATTTCGTGTAAAACGTTAACTACGAGTCTAGAGTTAACTATACATAGAAACTAGAAATCTTTTGCAATCCATCCCAGGTGCACGTTTACACTAACGCAAATCTTATTCCCGAAGAGGTTTAAAAGTGGGAAGAATATTTGAATGGGGAGAGTATCAGTCAGCTAGAGGAACATACTATACATAGTCGGAGAAGCGATTCTTTTATTGCGGGGACGAGTCCTTTAAGGATACCGTGGCAATCAAGACCCACTGCCCTGAACCATTTAGCGAGGAAGGAAGGCTGAGTTAAGAAGATTCACGGATCACAAAAGTTTAGCGTTGGATTCAGTGAGGAAGGGAAAAGAGTTGAAAGAAAAGGGTTCGCCGCGTCGAATAAATTTTTCGGTCGGAACACAATACCCGATAGATCCCGTCGTGGCTGTAAACATTTTTGGACGTCGTGGTGATTTTTTTCTTTTCCTTCATCCCGTTCCTCCCTAGCGGTTTCATCGGTGAAATCTCCGAGTCTAAGGTTTGAGATGGATGGAAGTGAAACAAAAAGGAAGACCAGCGGGTGTCGATGCTCTTCAGAGTCGTTCCGAGGCCACGCTGAGGATATATTTAGCGCAGCGTATTTACATTTATGACGATGGAGCGATGAGAATTGTTGGTTTGGGAGCCTCGAGAGCGGAGGGACGGGACGAGGCGTGGGTTCCCTGTAAACAAATAACGTGTACCCGAGTCACCGCGTTTTTCGACAGTCGGCGGACCTCGGAGCTGTGCCCGGGAATGGAAGAGGTGCGGGATGATCTGCGGGAATAAAGCAAACTCGTTAGCGCTGCCCATGGCACGAAAACAAACAAAAATGGATTAATCGAACGAGAAAAGGGAGAATTAAAAATGCTGTTTTTTCGCCACGTCTTCGTCCTTTGTAACGATGCAAATCACAGTGGGGTGGGTGGAAAGGAGGGATGCATTGATTGCTGATGTATACGTGTCCAAGTTTTTTTTATGGGCTTCTCGCGTATTTAACTAATTTATTTGTACATAAAATTTCAAAACTTTAAATATTCAAGCAAGAATCATTTTTTGCAGGGCTATAGTAAGATATGAAATGATTGATGAAGATGATGAAGAATGATGAAACATTGATCTATTCTAACGCGAGTATGGAACATGAAACTATCTTATGAGGTGAACAACATTAAGCCGAGAAAAAAAAATCAAGCAAAAATGTATACCGAATGTATATTTTACCTTTTTTCCTTAACTCGAATGAGACAACACTTTAAAGGAATTCGTTCCATTATTTCCTAAAAATAGTTTCAGTTTCAGCGGCAATGGTACTTACAGTGAGAATTTATAATACTGACATGGGCTTAATTTGTTCTCTTAATGTTTATTCTTTCATCTTGCCGGTTATATGATCCACATTTAACCTACGAATGATATAATTTGAAAGAAAATACATCCGAGGAACGAATTTTAAGATAGAGAAAAGGTAATGATAGGTCAGAACAGTTAGTTTATCTTTCGCTTTCCCCTTAAATTCCAACGTGCTGGTGCCGAAAACACCAAAATATGGTAAGTTTTTTCCTTCGAGTTGGCCAAATAAGGAGAACAAAGTCTTGAGCCATTTTGAAAGAGTTCCACCACTAAAGTGCAGGTAGCTATACCTAGCAACAAAATGCTATGAATGTTTTTGGAAAGATGTTGTTCGCTTATCAGTGTCATGATTTTGAGTTATGTCTAATGTATATGTATAGTTGGAAATTTCCTTGTGAATTGTGGAAATATTTAATAAGTTAAGATCTATACTTGTTTCAATATTCCATACGACTACAAAGTTTACAACGATTTGGACCACTTCAATTAGTTTTTTGTCCAAAAACATAACGCTTTGGGTAAAATTTTTTAGGAAGGAAATATTACACGTTTGCCGTTTATCTCAATGATTTCTTTTGTTATGACTACGCTTGGCAACTAATATTGACTTATACGCAAATATGAATGTTTGGGAAACAAATAAAATAGTTTACGGATAAAAAACATTTGAAATGTACGTTTACCGGTACTGAAAACCTTAACTTCCCTACGATGAACTTTGGCAAGCCATTCGCCAGTCAGCTGTGTCAGAAGTTAACTCCGAGGGATATGACTTTCGCTCTTGTTGCCACAAACGCGCACGTCAAAAGCTGGATTTAATACAGCTATAACTCGTAGAAACATTGTAAATATTTTTCCTCGGATATACATAAACACATCTTCTAGAGTCTGGGGAAAACGTGGCGTTTTGTATTCATAGCCAACCTCCAGTTGCTTAAAAACGCCAGACGATGACGTCATGGGAGCGGTGTGGCGTCGAAAAAACAGAAGCAGGAAGCAGAATATTTTACAATTCCCTCAATCTTGTGAAATAGCCATGATCTTTGCGTGAGGTATGACGCTTCACCACTATGACGTTTTTCGACTCAAGAAGGTTTGGAAAAATTGTGCCTCGGGGGGACGATGACGAAACGGTGTGAACTAAATCACGAGATTTTTGTTTTCCACATAAATGCAATTAAAAACTGAATCCCTGAAAGTTACTCGTGTGGGAAAATTACTAGTGTACTTTTTTACGTTTCCTCATCATTAATGAAACGCTCTATCGATCTTGGAAATTTTTCAAGCTCTCGTGTTGCCTGCCAATATTTCCCATACATTCCTTCAAAGATCCTTGCGCCGAGGTTTCCAAATGCTCTGATAATTCATCCTTGACCTTCCTCTAAAATGCCTTCCTCTGCCATTCCTTCAATTACAATCACAGGCAAACTATCGGATTTAAGGATGTGCCCAATTCGTTGTCCCCTTCTACTAGTGCGTTCCATAGACTTTTCTGCCAAACCTAAAAGGGCTCCTTCATTCATGACGGCGTATTTTTTTTATCTGCATCAATCACCAAATTTTCATTGCTATGAGCGTTTTTACAACGGTTTCTCATCATCCATAAATCACGGTTGTTGAAAGTCTATTACCATCTGAAGTTTTCAGGTGCCTTTTCCTTGGGTCTAGACTTGTACTACATATTTATTAATAATAGTTGTTTACTCATCCTAAAGATGCGTGAATAGAACTCATGTCTTTCCTGATCATAGTGAGTCTGTGAAATACAAGACGCACGAATTAAAATAAAATACTGGAGTATTTTTGTGTCGGTATCTTGCCATGGTGAGAAATATTTTGTCTGAGTACTTATAGAGAGGGTGCTATGAAATTAGCTTTTAGGGTAACGTCGTATTTCTCAAGATCAAGTTACCCTTTGAAGTGTACTTCAAACCCGAGAATCGAGGTCATTAAATATTTTTCGGACTTAGATGGAAAAAGAAGAGCACTGCTAGTCACGGAGGAGTAGAGGAATTTACTTTTTTCCGTCTGAAATCGAATTCCTAAAAGTCACGTTCTTAGCCATCCACAATATTTTTTGAACTGCGATGCAGGCAAAGGCAAGATATGGATGCATGAAGGAAAATCTTAAATTTTCCTCCGTCATTGAAGATGAATCGAAAATCAGGACAAGGTCGGAATAGAGTGAGCGATGGAAGAATTCGGGAAGAAAACACGGCTTCGGGGCTTAACAGGCAACGTTGCTCCATTAACCGTACCCTCAAGCCATTCGGTGTGTCTCCTACCTCTTGCAATTAGCGGTTATTCACAAGTGCATAATATACCCCACGTGATATATTTCCGATCGCCTGAATAGCTCATAAAACTTCGGTGAGCGAAGATGGTAAACAACTCCCAGATCAAACTCGATCACTCTAGGCGTACATTGTGCGAATAGTTGCATTGCTGAAATACCGGAATCTTTTATATGAAGCTTGCAGGCGGTATTAGTCCTTTTGATGCTACTCGGAGATTATCTAACTGAGGACCGACTATTTATCGCTTCATAGGAGAGTTTAACCGTAAGATGAAGTACATAAATGAGGAATCCTACCCTGATATTGCTTAATAACTGTGAACCACTGTTTGTCTCTTGTAATTTCTTAACCACCATTAAAAACTTCGTCAAAGGATATTGTGTAATCTTAGTAAAAATTAAAAATAATGAGGTAGTTGATTTTCCCGAGTGATATTCAAAGGATACAAGAAAGTACATATTTCGCGGGTGTATTTCATTCGTTTACATTCGCTGACACGTTATCAAATAATAGAGTATTTATGTAAGTTCAAATGTCTAAACTAATTACAAAAAGCAATCAGGAAGTTTAACTTGGCGTCACGATAAGAGAATAAGTTACCGTTTTCCATAGAACTAACCAATAAAGAAAAAATGAGAAGGGTGTATATCATTAACGTTTTTTTTACCAACTACTATGATAATGCCATGGAAAATCTCAAGGAGTTTATTTTTTCTCGCTGTCGTATGAAGGAGATGACAAAAGTAAAAGGGAAGAGCTGAAGCGATGGAAATACCCTGCTTCAGAGGGATGATGAAAAAAAAGGAAGACAGAATGACTAATGGAAAGTCCTAAGAGTGGACCAAGAGAGACGTCAACGTAAGTGATTGACCGGAATAACTTATTGGATACATTTTTGACACAAACACAAAAAGAATTAACTATGGGTAAGTCTTAACGATGAAATACGTGAAGCAAATGATAGGAGACGTTAGTGAGATGAACAATAAAGAAATAAAGAGATTGTTAGGCATTAATTAGAACTAGCTTCGAACTCATCTATGTTAGAGATCCACAACTTTACCATCTAATAAAGTTGACTACTAATACATTTTAGCAAAATAATCTCGAATAAGGCTGTCGCAACTTTCAAAGCTTAAGTACACGAATTTCATTGTTATCGTAATGGTATATTCACTAATCAAGTGATGTAAATTCACTTTAGCATACAGATTTATAAGTATAAAGTCGCGATTATAGACCAAAAAAATCGTATTTGAGTATATGTTGAGTATTATTGTTAGTTAGCATTTTTCCACTGACTAAAAAAAGGAATCTACTCTATAAAATGTAGTTAATAAGTAACAGTAGGCTCCATCTGAACAGTATATAATTTTGTTGTACGATATTTTATGATAAGTTTGGGCTTTATTTTAGGTCCAAGATATAAATAGGAGGCCATACGGTGGAAGGAATATTCGGGCCAATAATCAGTACTTATACTTCATTAAACGCAAGATGTAAACGCTATTATAATTCTTCAAAGTCACACTATTGTGTAAAACTTTCTATAAAACCCATTCTTTACTATGAACTTTATTATAAACTTTGTGTATTCACTATTGTATGGAAAATGCACAGCAGTATATATATCAGAAAATGATTTCGTCTTTTAAATAGCACGATCTTCATCCCTCCTTTCCGGATTAATAACTAGGTTATTCTCGTCACCAAGGAATAAGAGCAGCTCAACGATACGTTACTCTCTTACATTAGCTTTAGACGCGTTTCAAAATGGGAGTCTGCCTCTTCGAGCTATTGCAAAAATAGGTGACGGCCAATTTCCCACGAACACTACGAAAAAAATACAAAATTCGGCGTGACAAAACGACTAGCGTTTTATCCGCAGGCGACCTCCAATTCGTCGGTGGGAAGCACAGGGTGTGTCGTCTGTGGGTTTAGGAGTTATTCGGTCACCGCGGTGCGGTTCACTGGTTTCCTACTCGGCGCAACCAAAATAAAGAAAAATGGCAGCCCAGATTAATGGCGAAGGGTTTATTCACCAGCTTCAACCCCCGGGAAGATGTGTGTCTTTCGCGGCGCCATTCTGCAGGGATGCGCCACACACACATTGCACCCATCGTAAAGCAAGCAAGCCTCCGTTGTTAGAGGAAATCTCGACCAGTCGAAGCGGTGCAGTGCGTTAAATCTCCGGTTCCGTCCTTCCCACATGATGCCTCTTCTCTACGCGGGGGTCCGTTTATGCGAATAAGATTATATTGAGCGGAGAGAATGTTCGTGAAAATCGAAAAATAAAGGCATAGAGAGCGGATCTAATAGGATGGCATAATGTCGACAACTAAGGAACTGAAAGGCTTACTCAAAATATTTATTCTAAATATAGGTCGAGTGATTTCTTTCAATTGCGAGATTATTCTCCTCAGCTTCTTTCCTCTTCTCCCATGACTCATTTCTTTTACATTCTGATTTCGTTCATTGAAAAAATCGGTAAGTTATATACTACGAACGTAACCGTTGGGAAACGTCCTTTATTTGCATATAGATAAATAGCTCAATTAAAAAGATCGCTGTCAAATTTTATATCATTGGCTTGGAAATTACTTTAATTGGATTATTTAAGCCCGATTTTTGCTATCATATTTAATTTGGTTCAAAATGTTTCTCAACTTTGATCCATGTGCCAATTTTAGAATTAGACCAACATAGGAGTTAATTTATATGGCAGGAAGTTGTCCTGCCGTTGTCATGAGGACGTGTGTACTTCCTAGCATACTTAATTTCCTGACTTTTTATGCACGTTGGGCATTGGAATAAGAGATTTTTCACTTGGTCATCACTTTTCATTCATGAACCGAGACGATGATTTTTCAAGTAAATTTAATTCATGATGTTAGTATGACACGTGGAGAAATTTTTATTATTGAAATTCATTAATCCAATGTGAATTTGCAGAATATATGTTAGAAATTAAAATTTACTTTTTTTAAGAAAATACTGGTGGATTTGGATAAACCTTTCACCATTTTTCGGTGTCCACAGGATTAATTAATTTCAGAATGTTCTTCAGTTTTTCAGATAAAAGTAAATTAGCACATAAAAGCATAAATATACTACGAAAATGATTGCTGATTATATTCATCAGATTCAGGCGAAATGTAGTGAAATTTCGTCATTATCAGAAAAATAAAATTTGCATTTTTCCACGCATTTATTTGCAACATGAAACCCGTTTTAGTTCATCGAACCATGTTGTTCCTGAAGATGGGTCGATGAACTGAAACGCGTTTCTGTTACAAATTAATCCGTGGAAAATTGCGAATTTTGTTTTTCTCATGATTACTGATTGCTGAATTTAACTAAAGGACAACATTTATGACAAACTTCCTAATACTTATTTTGATTTTATGGATTTAATCAGCCAACAATCTTCTTTCTCATTAAACATAGTGTCTCATTGATTGATGTCAAGAAATGTGAATGAAGGTATATTATTCTTATGTCTAGTGTGGTCATAAATGTCAAGCGCTTATATCCATGCGTTCACCAGACGACGGAAATTTTCCAAATTTTTTAGCCAATAGTAATCTAACAGTGAGAGCAATAAACCTGAAAACGATCATGCAAATATTGCGTAATTATTGACATATTTTGGTCAAATTGATGCACATAAATCGTCTAATGCTAACATTGGACTAGGTCGGCTGACAAATGATGTTGATATAGTCCGCAGAATAATTAACTTCTAAATCTATATATTTAATGGAAATATCATAATTGACCAAAAACATGGGTAAATGATTTATTTTTCTCGCAATCTTAAAAACATGTGTGTGCTAATATCGGTAGAGAGAATAGTGCAAAATGACAAGTTTAAACGATGGAAATTGTTTTCCGTCCAGAAAATGCATCCGTTCAATAAATCGGAATAAGAAAGAACCCGCAGAACACGAACAGGAGAAGGCATAAGAAAATGAAGTACTTTAGTGGCCAAAATATTCATATCGATGACTCCTGGTGACACCAAAAACACTCCTTCGAATCCTGAGTTAGATTTTGAATTAATATTTTATTTGTCCAAGGATCATTTACTTTTGTCAGATAGTACCATGCAATGTCACCGGTCGGATATATCAGTTAATGAGCACGCGCTCAAACCCTCTTATGCTATTTCCTTTCATGGTACAATGTAACATGGCTTCTTTTACTTAGCTTCATTTACTAATCCTTGCATACTTCTTTCTGCTGTGTCAAATTCGTCTAATGGTCCTGGGACTTCGAATATTTCTTGTCTAACGATCTTCGACCACATTAACCGATTGATTTCTCCGTCTATCCATTACTCTCAAAACATTTTCTCTTTTCTTTTATGTCTGTTTGATGATTCTGCCACTACCCAATCTCTCAACATTACCAAAAGATCCTAGAACAACTCTTTCATGCTTGGCCATTACAAGTGGACATTACATTCATTAAATTATTCACTCCAGATAACATAAATGTAACTCATTTCTCAATATAACTATTCAATTTTTCCGACAAATATTACCCGAGTGCTATAAAAAAATCGGATTTAGTCAACATTACTATGATTATCTAGGAAAAACCCAAGTTTATTCGCAATTATGCTTCTTATTTGAAAGGAGTATGCACACTTTTACACACTGCCAGTTTTTTTGCTCTGCCTAGATACACATCATCAGAAAACATTCACGTTTTCATTAGAAAAATATTTTATGGATAACAATAAAAATTTTATTTCTCGGATTCACATGCATTTTAATCTCTTCATCAATCTTATAATATTTTACAAAGATTATAGCAAGGTATACAGCACAATACGAGTTGCACAATATCATCGACTTGCACAATTGTTTCGCTTTTTACATTAACTATGACATTATGTGTACCATTCTGCACATGTAAAATTTCCCTTATTCATCGTGTTTTCCTCAATTATAACCCGTTTCTTGCAGTACTACGTTTCAAAATTATTATCTTAGATCCTTCCCTGTTATTTTGAAATAAAAAATAGAATCGAATGGGTGAGATTACTAGATATTTGTTTTGACGTGAGAACTGTCTTATGGTTCTCTTTAAAATATAATATGCACAAAGATAATTGAATAGTAAGCGCTATTAATCAAAAATTTTTATTTGAAAAGCATTCATTCGTGAATTTATGCAGGAGTAAATAGCCCTTCCTCCAAAAATTGGTTTACACGAACTATTGTCTTGTGTGCAATACTGTGTGGCTCATTTCGCAAATTAATTCGTTTGATAAATACTTAATAAATGCCTGTATTTCAGAGTGATCTCGGTGAATTTTCTATGCACGGGAAAATTATGCATCTTCCCATTTTAAAATCGTCAAAATCACAATGATCTCTCATTTTAAAAGTACACACACTGGCATTGTATGTGTTTTGAAATTTTTTTACTAGTTATTTGGTAGAGCAGCCGACAGCCGACAGGTGGACCAATAACTGAAGTCATCTGCACAATTAGGGTCATACTCACCAATGTTTGTACAATGTGAAGACATGGAACGTTTTCACAAAGTTAAACCTGAGCCAATTTGATTTATCAAAGGTTACCAGTTATGTTATTACACTCGTGTCGTTTGTTTCTCCTGCTTTCAATTCCACCCGTCTGAGTCGTTTTGTTTGCCGCTCTCGTTGTGCGGCGTGCACGGGCCTCTCGCCGTCGCTAAGATGTTCACGGACATACTCATCAAGTTCCGAACAGGCTCTTATCTCGAGTTTTCTTTTTTTCGTAATTTCGACCGACTTTAAATCACGAGCGTGTCTGCACTAGAGGATGGACCAGGTGGCTAAGAACCGCACGGACGCCGCTCCTCTTTCCCCTCCCCCCACTTCCCCGCGGTATAACTCGTCGCTGAAGTGAAAAAAATGAAAGAGTTTAGGAGATCGGCGTCAAATTCAGTGATTTGTGGACGATAGCTAGTCCGTTTGATTATTCGCTAGCGGAGGCGCTGGACTGCAATTCTATATATATCTCATAGAATAATGCCGACGCAGAGAAAATAATTCTCGCGCTGCCCCACATTTCCTTATATAAGTGTCCCTTCAACCAAACCCACATGAAGCGGTTTGCGGGGTAATTTGTAGACGTAAATGCTCGAAGTGAGAAATCATTTGCTAAGACCACTTTGGGCGACCGAGTCTCTTCCATCAGCGCGATTGCAGTTGGCATAGGAATCCCAAACAGTTTCCTGGCTTTACGATTGTTCATTGATATTTCCACTAGTTCGGATTAGTTATTAGTAATAAGTAACCACAATTAACTGCAATCTATATGCTACACTGATGAAATAACATGTCCGTTTACATGCAAAATGTTTAAATTACACACCACAAAGAATGTTTATCTATTAAAACTTAATTCCTATGGATTTCAAAAGCTTTGTTTGAAATTGAGAGCACGAGAGAATAGTAAATCGTTAAGTTTTTCGAATTCAACTGTTTGAAAGGATATTTTTTTCTTTTTTGTGGATAGGGCATCATTATATTTTTAGTGGATATTATTTGACCCTTCAAGGTTCTCTGGATCAATTGAACTTTGGTTGACAATTAAAAATATTCCAAAAACTCGATAATCGGTGAACTACGTTGCATAGTCAGGAGGAATTTTCTGCTTTTCTCTTTTTTATTTCAGTTACTCAAAAACGCAATGATTTATCTATAAATTTCTTGCTGAGGCCGGGATTCACAACCCAACGGAAAAAGAATATGAACAAGTTTTATTCAAGTGGCCACTTTAAAGATAATTCCTTACGTGCACTCAAAAGTGTGAAAACGCAGTTTACGTTCGTGCGGTAGTGATTGAATATCAACTATCCAAATGAAACGTTTGCTTTATTTGAACCGCCCCTGGAATTCACGCTTTAGTCCGGATATTGACTCCCTCACGAGTTAAAGTATTTGTGTAGACAGAAACCATAAACCAATTGCATCTAATCGCAATTTTTAGTGGAGCCAGATCAAACATTGCAGCGAAGATTGCTTTTTTTACACAAACGCTTTCACAGTACGCGTCCCAGATTATTCATTTAAAAAGTGTCGTTGAATGCTCACAAATATTCTTAAATAATAGGAAGTTCTCTGGATTATGGATTTATAAAAATGACACGGAATGATTATCCAATATTTTATGAGGAGAATGTGCTCTAAATAAGCTTTATCGTTGTAAATAGATTGTTGGAAAGATGGTAGATCATTGAATATTTAACAATCGCCTTAGAGTTCTCTAGTTCGTATTAGGCTGGATTAAATCCAATAACACACACACGCTCAGAAATTTCATAAATGCGAAAACGTTGCTGATCCGTTGCTACACACTTAGCAGCCATTCAACTGACCACGTACGATGCGATTAATCACATCGGTAGACTGTAAATATAGCGTAAGAATTCACCCCGGTCGTTTACGAACTTTAAGGCTCGTGCATGTTTCGTGCAAAACGTGATGCGGTCTCCGAGCTATGCGTGCTTCTTTCCGACTTTCACCGCCTTGGTGGTAATGGCATTCGAAGACTGCGAAAGGAATTCGAACGAAAATAAAACCCCACGTCATTCAACCGAGTGAGGCGCAGTTTGTTGAAACCTGCCTGCCTCTGCTCACTCCGATCTGACGCCACGCACCTCTCACGCCCACCTTTCCTCTCTCCCGTTTCTCTGTTAACGTCGCCTCAGATGCCAGGGCCCTAGAATGCTCCCTCGACACGCGGAGCCAAGAAACTACGATGCACGTGGCTACGGACGAGGGCAGGCCGCCATTTGCCTCGACCCGACAGTACCGGAATCAAACAATGGCCTTCGTGTTTATGTTTACTTTTCCCGCTCGGCCATCAAGAGAGATGATTGTTGGCAAACCCTACCGCCCCCAACTCCCTCCCTCTCCACTCCACCCTCCTCCACATCAACCCTTCCCATGTCCCTTTGTAGCTCACACCACTTCCGTGTATTTGCATGTACTATACGGAAAGGTCAATTTGTTCTCCTCTCTCATTCTTAAGAGATACGTTTGCGTCCTCTCCCACTCCTTACATATCCTTCACTGCCCGAAGTGTCACATAGTATATCGGGTTTCTGATTCGAGGCTGGAGAAAAGGCAATTGAGAGACAAGCCATTTCTTTATTTATTTATTTATTATCGACTTAATTGGGCGAGGTTGAGACTAAATAGTCCCTTCTTCCACCTAACCCTTACATTACATACATTACATTGAAGACAATTACATACAGCCAAGCCCTGGATGGAGAAAAATCCACCCAGACGGGAATCGAACCCGTGACCTCTCAGTATTTCTTGACGTTAAATGTCGTTTTATGAGCTCTTTTAATTTATTTATGCAAAACCTTTAATAAATAATTGCACCTTTAGAACACTTAGAGTTTCTACTTCTCATTACAAGTACGCTTCAGAATGCTGTAAATTTTTAGTAAAAATGATTCTATAGTTCTTGTAAAGTGACTTTCAATTTTGAGAAATGGATCCTATCCCCAATCAATATTGTCGATTCAACGCTCGTCTGCTGTATGGAATATCGTTGTCACGATCGACGGTTATATAGGTGACTTCGCCTCAATCTAGCAGAATGTTCTATTCATATTACGGCGTTATTTCAGACTTTTTTTTGCATCTAAAAGACCTGTAGTCCGTATCTCAAAGTTACTTGCTAAAAATTTATCCTTTACGAGATGCCATAACTGTAATAGTTATTTATTTAACATTCATAAACATATTAAGTATAATGCACAAGTATTGGAACTAATTCATTTCTATTTGAAGGCTTTCTATGAAAAAAATGAAGATACTAGTAAATTGAATTGCAGTTTTGAAAAGCGGGTCCCTGGTCGATTGTTCAACATCATTTGAAGCATGGAGTGCGCCGCTATTCATTTAGCCGCCGGAAGACAAAGCTCTGATCTCTTAAACACTGCTAAAGCACTCGAGTGTCAAAAGAAAATTAAGAACATCATTATTCATCAATAATTGGTCAGTATAGGTTGTTTGTTGCCAATAGAAGTGAAATTTCACAATTGCAAAGATTAAGAGAAGAAGATCTGATCCATTCATTTTAGGCATAAAAATATCATTTAAGCATCGTTATACTCGTAAATTACACGAAATATTATATTACGGATAGTTTCTATGGTAAAAAAAGTTGGATATGCTAAAAAGTATTTTAATCCCGATTTATGTATCAGACGTTTGATCTACTTCACCATATCATCAGAGGGACAGTTAGCACATAACGGAAAATAGTTGTAAAGCTAAAGAAACCATTGACTTTGACGGTTTTGAACTGGTTGCCTTGCACTCAGGGTATATGACTTACGTCTGATAGAGGAAGTTATTTTATAATACCTTTTAATAGTACCTGGTACATTGCCTACATATTTACAAATATATCATCTATTGTACGGTCCCGAGTGTACCTCGATAAGTACGCGTGAATGTTGTGATTTTACAATGCTCACATATTGCAGCGTAAGAAGATATTATTTTTTCGGCTTGGAACTATAACGTAGATTATTCAGGTTGCAACGCAATGTGTAAACGTAGAAAATAATTTTGTGACTCTCCGAAGTTTAGAATAACAAGCCAAATGTAGATGGACTGTTGTGGACGAGAGAGAAGGTGACGAAACTAATATCGAGACGACCTTCTCCGTTGAAGGTCGAAGGTTAAATCCCCTATGGAAGGGAACGACCAGTAGCGCCATTCTTCTGTCGACCTCCAATGTACAGTAAGAGGTCTTCAAGGACATCTTCTCGTCTTTCTTTCTAGATATTATGTCATTGCGACCTTGGGCAAGTTGTTTTTCGTTGAGGGGGAAGCGGAGGTCCTATCTTTTCCCAAAAGCGCGAATCTGACATTTGATTGCGCGATTGTGTCCATTGGGATTCGGACGAATGAAATGGAATCTTTTGCGTGGACGGGACGGATTCGTTTGTTTGCATTCAGCGACTCCAGTGAACTTTGTGAAATTTTACGAGGATTATTGAAAGGTATGACAAAAAGCATCATCGAACTAGCAGAAATAATTTTGTGGATAAAACCAAAGCGATCTGTCGGTAAAAAATGAGTTACCTAATTATTCACTCGAAGAATAAAAATGGTAATCCTGGTAACTAGGACTGAAAATGCGAGCGCGGAGTAAAACGAGAACGAAAAAGGACATAAAAACGCCGTTATCTAGCGCTAAAGCGGCAACGTCGCCGCGGCTCACAACTCCCCATGGACCCACCCTGTTCTTGCGTCACCGTTCGACCCCCCCCCCCCTCTTCCCGCCACCCCCTTGCTTGTTTATTCCCATGCAATGAACGTCTTATAAAGGGATATACGGGCAAGAGGGAGAGCTTGGGGAGGGGGCGGGATTGGGGGAAAGCGTCAGGCAATAGGAAGAGGGAATGCGGGGGATGAGAGGGCATGTTTTCCCCATCGTATTCTCCCACTGCCCTCTTGCCTCTCAACCTCCCCCTCCCCCCCCCTACGTTTTATTTTCAGGGAGAAGAGAGGAGTGTGAGGAAGAAGCAGATAGGGTGGGTCGTATGTGGCGTGACGTCACGAGTTTGCGGCCACCGACTTCATCTCCGTGCGTCCATCCTTTCCGATGTCTTTTTTTGACGTTTATTGCGTGCTCTGTTCCTTCGCCGCTACGCGATAAAGTGTCGGGAGGGATGGTGGAAGGAAGGAGGAGGGGCGGAGCGGCGGGGTTGGGCAGACGGGGAGATGGGTTATAGCAGAGAGGGAGGAGGCGTATGATTAGGTGGGCAATCGGAGGGAGGGAGGGGTAGCGGGAGAGAATACGGCGAAGGGTTACCAGTGGGATGGGGGTGAATAACAGAATCGGAGTGAGAGTTTACCGAGGAGGGAAAATTGGAGTGGAGGGAGACCATCGCAGTTCCATTTTTTTGTATATTTAAGAGATCAGGAAAATTATTAAACGATTTTCTTCTCAAAAAAATGTGTTGTCTCAGGCGTAACTTTATGGAATTTGCATAACAAATTGAAATGAAACAATTTACTTTTTAATTCCACACACTTTAGTTAAAAATACGACCCAGGTTTTGACGTTGAACGTCATCATCAGGTGTGTGGAATTACAAAGTAAATTATTTCATTTCATTTCATGTTCAAGTCACGTCGTTCGAGAATTTGAAGTTATGTGAACGTTTTTCAGTGAATAGAAAATATTTTTAATGATTCGTCAATTTATTTTGACCTAGCCCCCTTGTTTATTTAATTTCGTCAAGAATTCCTGATGATTACTAAAAAGACATACAATTGTTTGACTAAAATGTATCTCCTGCGCTGGGACAAGAGCATAAAGTAACATTTAAAGCTCCAGAAAGATCCGCTGAAGAAGGTTGATGGTATTTTCGACTCGGGGATGGATTTTGTCTCCATAAGCGATATGAGATTATTATTGCATGGAATTTGTTGATTTTTTCTTATTCGACAAAGCAAACATAAGCCTTGCAAAATAGGAAAGTGTTATTTAACTCGTCGTTTTTAAGTCTTCGATTTTTTTCCAGTAATGGGTATTGCACTCAAGAAGGAAGAAACCTTTACTCACGTGCAGCGTGATTTCCCGATTGCAATTGTTTCTTTGTTGAGTTTCGCATAGTATTTGTGAATGCGAGTGTAAAGCATTGGTTTGTAAGGACGGCTTGGCAGCGAAATTTTAAATTGTCCTACTTTATTCAAGCAATAACTTAAGAGCAGAGTAAAATAATGCCCCCCTCACCTACATCTGCTCTCTCCATGACTCCGCCAGCAGATGTTCTTCCTATCCCCAGTTCACTTCAAAGGGGGTGAGACGGGAAAACTTCTGGACGTGTATCAAACTAATCGACAGACTGATTCATGAGTATACTTATATCCTCCACTTAAAGGCATTCGAAAGCATGCAAGTGTAAACAGTCTTCCCCTTTTCAGTTTCACTTATATTTTTTGGGCGTATTTTCCTACCTTAAGAATATTAAAAGAATTAATAAATGCAAAAACATCAATTTATTTTGAGAAATTCCGTACATTTATGCAAAACAGGTGTCTGTAAAATGTATCAAAGTACGGGAAGGGGAGTTTATTGATTTTGTTCTCTCATCTCATTTATAAATAGGAATTGTAATCCGTCGATCCTCTATTATCATTCAATCTGAAAACTGTTGAGTTTTCGTATATAATAAAATATATGTGGAAGAACAAAGTATTTTCTTTTCCGATATGAGTCGCTTCCACAAAGTAACGCCTCAAAACATTCTATTCAACTGTTGAGTTAATTCGTGCGTTTAGTGTTCGAGCCGCTGCAACTTTTATTCCTCAAATTTTAGTTACGCGGGTTGCTTTTTTTCTGCGATGGCCTATTCTCTCTTTTGTTTTTACATGACTTTATTTCATTTTCGAATTTTTCATATTCTCTATGTACAAGTTATAATGGGTGTTTAAGATAAAGGAGAATGCGCAGGAGGAAAAGAGATCGATGCTTGTGTATCGGTGAAATCTGATCGAAACCCTTACGAGTTTCAAAGGGTTAAATAAAGGTTGGTGGAGATGACATAATCCGAGAAAATTTCCTTACCTTGACTACTGTGTAGGGATGGGAAAATGAAACGGTAAAAAAGCTGATGTTGTACCTTACAGTACTCGTAGTATCTAGGTCCTCGCCGGTGAAAGTTAGGAATTGCACGCTAGCCAAAGCGTTTTTGATCTGACCCACCCTCATTTGTTACTAAATGAAGTAATGTAATGTATAAATTGTGGAGCACTGGAGAGAGATGAAGGATGAAAAATTAATCATTATTTTCTTAAAAGTGTTGCAATTTGATCATGTACATCACGAAGACTACCCATAAGATGCTCGTATTATTTTCGAGGTAGGTAATGTAGAGGAGGAGAGTTTTTGAAAATAATCTTATAACAGTGACTGATTTCCTTACTCCTCTGATTCCATGTTTTGTTCCTTTCTCCCATTCAGTCAGTTCCAATCGCGCAGAGGTCGTCATTATGAATTTACGTTTTTCAATGATCATGTACGGCCGAATATGCTCATCACTTTTGAGGCTAGAAGTAAATTTAATATTTAGAGAGATAGTAACAGTACTGGGAGGATATGGGTGCGCTGATAATTAGGCTCATAAATTAATTATTTAGAGATCATTATCTTTTATTAGTTTAGCAGCATTTTTTTGGCTAATAAATAGTTAATACAACTCTTAGGTATGATCCCGCTTCTTCTTATCTACCTATCCTCCAACAATCGAGTAAGTAATTAAAGTAAAGTAAGACAGTTGAAAGGTTCCTTCAGTGCCCAATTAACTCGCTACTATAAAAGTGGTGACGCAGAGGAAAAATGTAGTAGACTAACCCAAGGGACTATTTAATAAAATTCAATCCTACTCTATACATCCGGTTAGGCAAATAGAAATTTTATGCGACATTTTCTATCTACTCGAACACCTTAATCCTTATTGGGATTATAATAAAAAGAGAAATGAAAACGCTAATGGGTAAATGCACGGAAAAGCCAACCAGCTCTTCCCTCTGACACAGATTTGCACCTATGTTTTTTCTACGTAGATTTCAGTTGCTGACGATGAGAAATTCTCGAGCCACGAGCAACTAGGTCATGAATTCGACACTCGAGCATTGTCTCTCGCTTCTATCTTCCCCTCACCCGCTGGAGAGAGTGTTTGCTGTTTCAAAAGCCTTTTTTTTTACCTCAGCAGACATACACATTGGAGAAATTCCCTTCTCAAGTACGACCTTTATCCCTTCCCTTTCACCCCATTGCTTTAAATGCGCCAAACGGTATCAACGCCGCAAAGCGGGCAAGAGAAATAGGGTGAAGCGTCTGGGAGTGTGTGTGGCTAGGGGGGGGGGGAGTAAACGCAAAGGGAGGAGTGGGGGTGGTTAAATGGATATGGGAAGATTTAACAAAGAGAGAGATGGGGTGAGGTAAGAGTTAAGTGGGAGAGGTGAAGGGGGAGTAGTATACAGCAGGGATAACGTGTGCACTCGTTGGAATACTGGACGAAGTGGGGCAGTCGGTTGACCGTCATGGAATTTTGTGTTTGTGCACGTTTGTGTTTCGGTGTATATATGCCCTTGTACATTTGTACACCACACAAAAACACAAGCGCAAATAAAGACAAGTCTAGTGGGAAGGAAACATTTTAAGGAGTCGTACCATTACGCTTAATCAGCCCTCGAATTGGTACCACTTCTTATTATAGAAGGGACTTCACTTATTAGGTTGAGAAAAACATTAAATATTAACTGCAGGAATTTATCGAGACATTGATAATGAAACAATATATAAACTTGAACATATATTGACAATAAACAGAATTCTTCAATCACACACCAGATATTCCTATGCTCCCCTCTGAAGATGATGATATAATTAGGTAGGTCTCTTTCTAATTTTCTCCTTTCTAATATCATCTAATACGAGATAATTTATAAATACTATATAACAATTCGTATTTTAAGATAAGCTTTAAATGGACAAGTACTGAACAGCGTTTATTTCTTTGCATCTCCTAACAAAATGTACCTCATACCAGACAAGACGCTAGACCCTTCTCAATTCCTCATACTTCCTTCCTCCCTTCATTCGTCCAGCGCAAAGTGGGAAAGAGAAATATGATAAAGCGTCTGTGTTCCCTCTTCCTACGTTTTACTCGTTTGCCTAACGTTCTCTCCTTTGTCATAGTAGGTACATATTAAAGAGACTATTAAAACATAGACGCCCTAAAAAAGATATTTGCATACATATGTATACACATACTAAAAGAGTATATATTATGTTCATGTATATACATTTTTACTGCATCAACTTAAGTACGTGCGTATCTGCTTCCTTTGAATCTATCTATTTAAGGGCTTCAAGTAGACTGACACCACTTCTTTCTATTCTTAGGCTCTATTTCCATCTGAGATAAACTTTTCCGGTTCCTAGCACGTGTGTGTATACAGTATATATATATATATATATATATATATATATATATATATATATATATATATATATATATATATCCTTCCTCTTAATTACTTCAATACTTCTCCCTCCTATGCTATTCTCTTCTCCTCAATATCACCTCATGCCTCACACTGCTGATTCATTTCGTTATCTTGGGTACATACACGAGGGTGAATTAAATGAAAACCTTGAAATTACGTTTAAAATTTGAGAGGCCGTGTCACTGTCCTGTAAGTTAAAGGAATTAAGCTCATGGTTTGAAGAATGATGCGTAGTAGGCAGCACGATGCCAGAACGCAACAGTACGGCACAACAGTAGCTTAAATATGGTGCATCCTTTAGAAACATGTACCATGGAGGAGAGACGTTCCAGCATTTGTTTTTCGAGCATTGAAATGATGAAACCTATCGACGTTCATTGTGGAATGAGAGGTCAATATGTTGATTCATGAATGTACATTCTAGAAAGTTTTCATTTGGACTTGGAGGTTCCTCAACAGAGTTACTCCTATGATAGGCTCTACATAACCCGGTCAAGCAAATCAAATGGTGAAACCAGAGGCCTTGTTTCTTTCAGAAGTATCCACGCACTTCAGAAGCGATGAAGTGCATAAAATGCACGTCATGGGTATTACATAGAAAATGATATCAGTATGCAACTTTTTTCATATTACAAATGACTAGAAAAATATTTTAATCTTACATTCAACGCTCCTTTCGTGTGGAGCATGGTTCTCTATGATTATGAGAATTGGAACATTGGAAAATTGGACTAGCAAAGAATAGAAACCTTTGAAACATGGTACTGGAGGAGAATGCTGAAGATTAAATGGACAGACAAAGTAATGAATGGGGAAGTGTATAGAAGAGCAGAAGAGGATAGGACCGAGGATATGGAGAACTCTATGGCAAAGAATAAATGGATGAATTGGACACACATTAAGGCAAAATGGATTGATTAGGAATATAATAGAAAGGAAAATAGAGGGGAAGATTCCACGAGGAAGATCAAGGTACATGTACATAGGACAACTTGAGAAGGACGTGAAACAGAGAAGGTATCAAGGATTGAGGGAATTGACATTGAATAGAGTTGAATGGAGCCATGGAATAGAATTGGCATACTGATGATGATGATTCAACGCTCTCTCGTTATATTTGTAACCTATGTGAAAGTGTCTCGGATGTGAATAATAATGTACACCAAGATAGCACTAGCGAACAAAAACATATAGATACATATACAAGTACACCGAATTTTCAGTGGCGCTGCTACCTTTCTCAAGGGACAGAAGGAACTGACAACTGATTCAGTTCCTTCTCTCGCCTGAGAAAGGTGGCAGCGCCACGGAAATTTCGTAATACGTATGATTTTAAATAAATCGATGGTTTCAGGCGTTATTTTATGGAATCGGTTCATTCTTAAGCGGATAAAATAATACTTTGTAATTCCACAGATTTATTTCACAAACACATGACCCGGGTTTCGACGTACAACCTGAAGATGACGTTGTACGTCGAAACCCGGGTCGTGTGTTTGTGAAATAAATCTGTGGAATTACAAAGTATTATTTTATCCGCTTAAGGATTACGTATGATTTTATTATATGTGTACTTCTGTGTTCTTGTTTCTGTTCTGCTATCTTGATCTACATTATATATAGGTGGTCTGAAAAGTTTCCAGCCTCAAAAATTTCAGAATATTCCATTGTATATACGTTTGTGTGTGTGTGTATATATATATATATATAATAGGTGTGTGTATTTGTAAGAATATTCGAAATTAACAAAAGGTATATTTTCATATCATCAATACCTATCGAAAATAAAATTATAAAAGTACATTGAACAGCTATTGGCTCAGGCCGGGTTGGAAACGCTGAGTTAGGCTGGGGGTTGGGCAGAGATGAAACGGCGATGCCAATGGCGAGAAGTAGTTCACGACGAAGCGCTCGTGCTCCTAGGCAAAAGTACCTACGTGCGTATCCATGCAACTCGCGCCACCACCCACTCACGCGGGGAGGGGAAGGAGAGGAAAGGTGACGTTAGGCAGAAAAGGATGGGGTACTGCTGTGGCTAGGAGAAGAGCGGAATGAGAGGGGAGGGATTGACGTTTTATTGGCGGCTCTTGAGTGCCGGGCGGGAAAAAGGGTGGGGGTTAGGAAGGGGTCGAAGGTTGAGGTGTGTTTGGAAGGGAGGACGAGTGGGCGAGGGGTGGTGTTAGAGCGGGGAAGAGCTGCCCCCTTGGATTAAGGAGGAGACGGTGGGAGGCGTTTCAATTTCAAGGCAACGTTTGCAGCATCGGCGTAGATATTTCTCCCACAGCAAGATACAAGGAAGGGAATTGAAACTGCCATCGCTTTATTTTTGGATCGCGCGGGAGTCGACGTAATGCGCTCTTAAGGGAAAATGTCGACACGAAACGGAAATACTGTTGAATAATATTAAAAAAAGGCAGGCACCAGTACCTTTCATTACATAGGATTTATTGGGCAATTTTGAAATGCGTATTAAAACTGTTTTTCATCATGTAACATCTAATTGGACAACTTCTATCATTGGTCCATGTATTACTACCGTTCTTTAATATACACCTAATACCTTGATAAATATTGCTTATTTACCGTTAGACATAGCTTATTGACAGTTTTTATTAGCGTGTTTATTGGACATCTTTATTTTCCTTTTCTTCATTAAGGAATATTTTAAAATTCACTCTAACCCAAATGTTATTTCAGTTTTTTATTAAGACAAAGGTCTTCCAATGATTGCGCTGTCTTATGCTGTTCATGCAACAATTAAATTAATGCTCAGATAATCCGCTTAAAACTTACAATCATAATTTAATTCACGGTTAATACTTTGCTCGCTCGTTAAAGTTAAATTATTAAAAAATTAAGGTTTCCTAGATTTAATTTAATGGTACAGCTTTTGCAGATCGCAAATAATCATTCTTTTTCATAAGGTTTCATACTCAGGAAGTAGTTTGGATAATTAAGAAATATGTTTCATTATCAGGCGTTTGAAATGTTATAACAGTCTTTCATTTGATTGCACTTAACGATATACGATATACATGAGTAATCAATATATTTTTTTTAAAGTTCATTATTTTAACTAATTCTTTACCACAGTGAACATTATAAAATGACGAACAAAATAATCATGAAAAGTAATACTCGTACGATCAGAAATATCATAATTTTCATATTTTGTAATTTAAAACCTCATGTCAATCTAAATATCATGCATCGAATCCAAACTCTATATACCTATTATACGAGTAAACTATATCAGCCAGAGAATTGATCTTGGTGGTACTGCGCCAAGAATGACAGAAAAATTCAATTTCGCAAAACCAAGGCTACATCTTACAAGCAGTAATAAATGATATGGAGAGTGCTAATGGAAATATTCTATTTAGAGATTACTAGAGCGAAAGTGTAAAACTATGGTGTTCAACTGAAAAAAGACAAAAAAATCGCCTAAAATAAATTTGATCTGGATCGAAAAAGAGAATGAATTTCCATTCACCGAAATGCGAGCGTAAAGTAGACATATATTCACGCTAGGAAAAAAGCTTTCTCCCTCCCACACGCGAGACTCTCTTCCACAAAGTTGGCATCGTGCTTGTGTTCACACGCGCTCCGCCGCGTTGCGTCATTACGCTAAGGATAAAGCCCACCCTGCACCATTCTTTTTCTTCTCTTTCGTGACACTTGATTGCCTACACGTATATTTAGGACGGAATAACAGAGACCTCTGAAGAGAAAAGAACACGCAAATTTATCTTCGCTGAGCAGCGCCTTCCCCCATCCCCGACTGTCTCGGCGTCCATTCATTCTTTTTTTTTCCTCTCTGGTTCGCTAGTACCACACGGCACGCACCCGACATGATAGAAAAAAAAATATTCAACTGCGCCATTTGGTCACGTGTGTATGCGAGAGGAGACCATGGAAGCGAAGGGGAAAAATTAATAAGTGGAAAAAAATAAACGGAGAGAAGCGAGTGGGAAAATAAAGGAAATCTTTTGAGGAATGAAAGGAAGAGCGAGGAAGGGATGGTTTGAGCGACGAATAGAGATTGGGAGTGTACGGCGCGGAAGATCCGAAAGATGGAGGGAGGGAGGGATGAAGAAAAGCGTGTCTATTGCTCTCTTTCCCTATCTCCCTATCTTTTATCGAGGTTGCGACGATTAACGTAATGCGGGCAAGTGGCAGTGGGAAGAAAGGAAAGGTGAGGACAGGGAGAGACGGGAAAAAGCAGCGTGAAAGGGACTACGGTGAAAGGAGGGATTTCTCTCTCTCTCTCTCTCCCTCACACTCTTTCAATGTGAGCCACGTCGAAATTAAGTCGTCAAGAAACGCCTCAATTAAAGAAAACCTAGTTTCTCGCGAGTGGGAAATGTGCTCTTAAATGGAACAAGATAAGGTCATGGAAAAGGATGGGTGGATGTGTTGGGTCGGGGGAACGGAGGGCGTGAACGGATGGGAGAGAGAGAGAGAAAGAGAGAAGGAGGCGGGAGGTTCTCGAGTGAGAGGTTTTTGAGAGGAGGGTCGGAAGTGGGGGTCGGAGGAGATGAAGGGGTGGAGGGGGTCCAAAAATAGTCGACCTTTACTTTTTCAACTTCTCGTTATGCTGTGCTCCTCTCGATGATTTCCACCGAGAGGAAATAAAGAGTGTGAGGGAACGAGAAAGGGAAAGGAGAGGATGAGGATGGAATTAATTTTCCCGCGTGAAACGAATCCCATTAGGGAATTTAACATACGGTGAAATGAAATACTATATGACAACATGTCACATTTATAGGTTTATAAGAAATTTAACATTTAATTAGTGACATACATTTCAAGGAATACTCTATAAAATAATCACCACAGACGAAGTAACGTCTATATGAGCAGTGGTTCACCAAAATATATTAACACCTTTGATCACATCTGACGACACACACAATAGATTCTGAGATGCTTTAAAATGGACGCCATTTAGAAGAGCCATCAATGTACATTCTTGTGAAAATATTTAAGTAACAATGGAATTATAGCTCAATTAAGAATATTCAAAATTGAAAATGGTTTGATTAGAACTCCTTTATAATTTAGGAGATGAATTTTTACTACGAAAGTAGAGGTAAAATAGAAAATTTAAAATCATAAAGCAGTGGAAATGAATAATTGGAAGGGTGGGAATGGAGAGGAGTGAGGAGTATTGCAGGAAATGGAACGAATGAGGAGGGGGGATGTTTCGGTTTGGGTGTGGTGGTGGATGGGGATAACTAGGTGCTCAGAGGGTGGGGCGGGTGAGAAGTTGAGGCGTAGGGGAGGAGTAGGGGTTACTCGACGATGACGTTCCATGACCGTTTGGCGCACTTGTTTGTGGTAGTCGTACGTTACTGCAGGCGCCGGAATCGCCGTTTTGCTCCACGGACACGTTGATGAGTGGTATCATGGCGTCAATCGAAAAGCAATTGTTTTTTCTGCAGCACGTTATATTAATTTGTTGCCGGCCAATTAACATAACGTAATACCAGAGGTCTTCCTTCACTGTGTCTGAATGCCTAATGGTTAATGACCTTAAAGTAGCATTTAATATCTAGTTAAGTCATAATTGAATGACAAGTCATGAATAAAAATTTAAAAATTATTAAATAGAAAGTAAGGAAATCGATCCAGTTTATGCTGAGCAGTGTAGGTCTTGCTGAGCCTAGTTATGTTGCTTACATTCGTGTGATGGTGTAAGTTTACGTCAGAGGCAAGAGAGTTGGCAAACACCAACTGAAAAAAATGAATACTAAAAGAAGTCGGTAAACAGTTTGAGACTGACGAAACGTAGATAAATAAACGCAGTGCTTTTTCCCACCACACTGAAAACTAGACGAAAGAGCTCCAAGAAATTGCGGGAGATGCCGCAACATAAACTTTTTTTAACGGAGTCATCCGCTGGGTGTGCATTACAATCCAATTATTGTGCAAAAGTTTGTCCAAATTGAGTGTAAAGATCATTCGTCATGCCAAGATTTAGGAGTATAAGAGGACGCATCGATAGTTTAACTAAAGTATTCAGTCGGACATCGAGGGATCCGGGTTCGAATCCCGATCCAGGCAAATAATTTTTACGCTCTGAAATTCTTACAAGAATTTCAGAGCGTAAAAATTAATTAAGAATAAGTAAGTGTTCAGTCTAATTGCAGGCGTGCTATGAAGGCGTGAAGCTGTGCCTCATAACGATTGTGAACGATGTCAGGACGTAGGATAAACAGGATTAAAGACAAGGAGGGAATAGTAAGAAGTAAGCATATAAATTATTTAGAATGTTATTTACATATAGAGTATACTTTTCTATGGACGCGAGACGTAGTCGAGATGAGCTGCAGAGAAAAGAAGAATGAAGGCAATGGAAATGTGATGCTACCGAATAATGATAAAAATGAAAACGATGGACAGAAGCATAAATGAAGGAATACTTCAAAGAGTGAGTGAAAGAAAAGCATATGGAAGACACAGGGAGAGAAAGTCTAATTGGATATATCCTGAGATATGATGGTTTAATATGCATTATATGTGAAGTGTACGTACTACTGTAGAAGAAGGCCAATGATGAATACCATCTTTGATGTGTATTTTTATTTATTTGAATTATGTTATACACGTATGAGTTACTGACAATTTAGGCAACACTTAAATTTTGATGTTGGACGTCTGGTGTCGAATCACCCCCTGCTATACACCGTGACGGTGGCTTTGTGGATACGGATGTAACCGTTTAGAGATGTTGCTTCTTTTGAAGCAAATGAACTAATTGAGGAATGTCGATGTAAAGCGCTATTACGGAATGTAAAGAATAGCAGGGAACAGTAGAGTTTGGAGATCTACTACGAACCAATCCTTTGATTGATGACCCGTAATGATATTTACATATAAAGTATACTTTTCTATTGATGTGAGACGTAGTCAATACTTTAGTACATACTTTCTTTATGTTGATAAAAACGGTGACGTGAATTGACACTGTTGGGGTTTATTTTGCAGTTGCCGTAAATGCCGCGGCTGGTTCTTTCTAGAGTAGAAAGGATAATTAAAGGCATATAAGATGACCACTTGCGTCACTCATGTCTGGGAGTCTTTGAATCTAGTGCCTTTCCGTTTCCGTCAGGAGAGATGTTGGTGTTAGATTTAGAGGAGAGATATTAGGATTAGGGACGGGGCGGATTTGTGTATATCCCAGTTTCTATTTCCACACGCTCAGTTTCCATACGCTATTGGCGCTAGGCCATAATGAGCTAACTCATATCATGAGTTAGAATGTTGATATTGGCCATTAATATTTAAAAATAAATAGTAGTTAGCCCCGCATAGGCCCTTACCAAGCGTGAAAGCTATTGCATTAAAAACCCTAGGGGGAAGATTGTGCTGATTTTATTTACCAATGAAACAGAAAGGAATGATAAAAATTTGTTTTTGAATTATAAAGGGTATCAAATCATCAAGTTTTTAATGCAATTAACTACGATCATGTAATAACACAAATGTGTAAATCGCTGTCATCAGCATAGTCACAAGGGAGTGAAAGTATTTATTTTGACTGAAACAGATTTTATTATAAGTAGGTCGTTAATGAGTAATGTGAGAAACATCAAATGAAGTCGGTGGAAAAGTGTATAGATCACTTCACAATTATATCATCAAGCTATGACGATTATAAATTTTTCTTAGAAGGTTTGAACCTTTTTTCCGTAGTATGAAACCGAATTCGAATAAGATGTAGAAGGTAACGGGAAATAATCACATCAATATCCACAAAAGATGCAAATTTGCAATCACAAATATCTCGAGAATAATATTATTCATCCTATTCCACCTCTGGATGTTGACTATTGAGGGGGAAACGTCGGTCAAAGTGAATGCATGTAAGTAACGCCGCCTCATTACTTTCTGCAGGTGGCGTCATAACACTAACACCATCTTAAGGAAGCAATTTCAGAAGATGAGCACGTCCCTAATATTACGCACCCAATTTGTTGATTTGTTCCATCCGAGCACAACAACGACCTCCCACCACTCCCTTACCCGCGTGAGTGAAATAGGTCCGTTATCTCTATTCCTTACCCTGAAGGACGCGTCAGGGACGAAGCATTTTGCCAGACGGCCGTCGAAGGAACATGATGAAGCGGATTTTGAAGCAGCGAAGCGGTAAAAAGGGCGCAAAACAGCCCGATGATGCCACGGGAGCGGATAATTCAGTGGGTGGCTTTGGAGGGTAGGAAAGGGTTCGTGGGCGACTTGTCAGTGGCTCGGGGTAGGACGGAGTAAAAGGTGGAGCTTTTTTCATCTTTGGAGGAGGGAAACGTTCTTTCTTGATGCTATTTCTCAGACGCGACACTAAAACAAAAGTATGAAAGAATCCCCATGGTGTGGACATGGTGGAAGGCTGCCGAACGGATTTCCCTGGCGGAACAAATACGCACGTCGACTAATTTGTCCTTCTCTCCATTACCCCAAGGGAATTTGTGACTTTTGAGTGACTCTGACGATATTTATTCTTGATACATGCATCGTGCCAGTCAGAATGGAATATGCTGCATACTATTTTTTAAGTAAAACATCGGTAGATTTGCCATTCGTGAAATTAAGGTACACATTTAGTTTTTGACAAATCCTTTTTCTCCTATTCTCCGGCTACCTCGAATTATATTTTGGCAAGTAACATTGAGGTAGTGTTTTAATTTTTCGTTTTTCCGCGGGCTGTTGAATGACGATATGAATACATCATATGCCAAAATAAGATATCTCAACATTCATTAGCAAACCGGTAATTGGTTCAACGGCTTGTAACGGCAAAATCTAAGCGGCTATGGACAACAGATTAAGTAAGAAAACTTATAAAGACAAGAAGATAATGTAATGAATATGAGTGGCGACATCCAACGACAGATGAGTAATGCATAACTTCTACAAGAACAAAGTTCCAACCATGCAAATGAAAGACGGAAGGAATAAAGAAGCCATAATAAACAAAGAGGTTAGAGAAAGATATAACTCCTTGTCAGCATTATTCAATGTATATATAGAGGATACAAGAAAGGATTTCACGAGGATTGAACTTCTAAGAAATCAAGATGAATGGTGCAGAAATAAACATGCACCGGTTTTTAGATGACATAGCAACAGTTACAGAAACGTGAGAGGTTCTGAAAATAACTCTTAATACTTTCGACAAAGTACTTTAGGAATATAATGTGAGCATCAACATAAGGAAAACTAAAAAAATCCTTGTGTAAATGAGAGAAGTTGGAGATGGATATAAAAATTCGATGATTGGTACAAAAACAAGTAGAATCATTAATCTACCTGGGCATAGCTTGGGATGAAAGAAGTTCGTCCGACATCAAGCGAAGAATCGCTCAAGCTAAGGAGGCATTCATGAAGAAGACGTACCGCTCCTGGTAAGTTCAAAGAACCTGATGTTGCAATCAAGGAAGTAGTTTGTTAAAGTGATCGCTTGGAGCACGGTACTTTACGGATCAGAGACATGGAATATTGCAAAAGTGGACCAGCAAAGAATAGAAACTATTGAATCCTGGTGTTGGACGAGAATGATGAAGAATAAACGGGTAGACTAAATGAGGAACGAAGAAATATATAGAAAAACAGAGGAGGAAACAAAAATATGGAGGACTCTACAGTAAAAAAGAACGAGATGCATTGGACACACCTTGAGGCGCAAGGGATTAAATAGAAACATAATAGAAGGAAAAACTGAACGGAAGATCCCGCGTTCAAACAAGAGAGAAATAATTAAGAAAAATTATGGACGTAACACAGAAGCTTTCAGGGGAGAGGGACTTAAGACTGAATGGAGGAGAATGGATGGCTTGAGTAAATAACCCTAAGATTAAAATACTGATAATGATGACACTGATGATAATGAAGGGAAAATAACAGGTTATTTACGCCGGAGATTGTACTGACTGCAAGAAATCCTTTTAACATGAACCTCATTTTATGTTATCAGATGCTCATTTTATTACAATTGGCTGTACACTAATGCGTGACGGAAAATCTCCCAACCTTGTCCCAACCGATCCCGAAAGTGTTACTATCACATTTACAATTTAATGGTACCCGTCTGGTTCTCAATCCGTAGGTTTTTTTCGGATTTTTCACTTATAATTGCTGGACTTCCTAGTTAAATACTTATGCTTTTATGTAAAATATGACTTACGAAGAGCGATATAGAACAGAACCAGATGGATTGGAAACGCTTTGAGGAACAATGGATATATCTCAAATGGAAGATCCCTTGAGTATGGCCAAGAGGCAAATACGTAGACGAAATGTATATGAGGAATGGGAAACTGAAACTAGCAATATGGCGCTTCGCAAATGAAGTCAGTTAAAGTGCCTTTTGAATACAATCCTGTGTATGATATAAAAAATTCCAATTTGCATTCTAAGAATATGCGTGCATAGCATATACAAGCATTGATGTGTTGCAGCATATTTACTATCATTAATTGGCTAATTATAAAAGCATTCCAATGACTCCTAATTTGACTGGTGGCTTTAAGAAAGAGCGTCCAGAGGGTCGGAGAACACCATTGAATAATTAAGAGCGAAGGCCTGCAGTCAGCTTATCTTCGGATTGAAAGAAAAATGAATGGATGTGACTTGCGGAGGACTCGCGTGAAAGAAAGAAGGTCGAGGAGGACGGAAAGGGGTGGAAGGAGTGGGCGCAGAAGGGATGCGATGTCAACGAGAGATATAAAGGGAATCACAAGAGTTTCTTGCGGCGCAAGGAGTTGCCCTTTCATTTTTGAGCGAGTGCGGACAAAAAAAGAGGGAGTCAAACTGGCGAAGGAAGGGTGGGGGATGAAGTAAGGTAAGATGTGCGGGTGTTAGAGAAAGGAGACGGGACGGGAGAGGAGTAGTCCAGAGAAGGTCAGGTTGCCCCGCGGTGGGAGAAGTTGACGGAGGCAAAAAAGAGGAAGAAGCAGTGCAAACGGCAGCATGCCGTATCTCCGTTTGTCTCGGCCCGGGATGCAGGACGTTTCAAGAAGTGTGGCGGGGTGGAGAGGTGCGCGGGCGGGGAAAGACGCGGGGGAAGAGCGAGGGGCTAGGAGGGAGGAGTGAGTGTCGAGTATAAGGGGGGTGAGGGACGGGGGTAACTAGGTAGGCCTCGGATCTTGGGAAAGAAGTGGTGCTCTCTCTTTTTTTTCCTGATGGTGACGGGATAGGACAAGAGAACGACGGGAAGCGGGAGATGGCGTCAACGGAAACGCTCGGCTTTAAATTATTATTCCGTCAATTCCCACCCTCGTCCCCCCCCTTTCTTTCACTCTCTCCATCTCTTTCTCACCCTCTCCTCCCCTTCTAATTCTTTAATGAAATTCATGGAGGAGGCGGCGAAGGAGATAAAAAGGGAGTTGGGTGGAGCGGGAAGAAGGGGGGGAGAGAGAGATTGCCGAATGGCCTCCTAACCCTCTCTAACCCCGACCGAAGGGGACCTTCGGCACCCCCGCATCAGAGCAGCTTCCTTTTTCACAGACCTTTTCATACCACGCCCATTTAGCTCCCGAAGGTTAAAACACGCGTAGTATTCGCTCTCCGACTCTTCCCTCTCTTTCTTTTTCAATTTAAAAGTCAGCACATCCTTTGTATCTGTGGAATTGTTGAAGAGGAAAATGTTTGAGAAAGGTAGAAAATGGGAAAGAATGATGTAGTGATGAATGAGCAAATTTACATGTGTGGGTGAATACATATATATATTTGTATGAATAATTAAAAAATATATATATATATGTGTGTGTGTATATATATATATAATATATAAACCATGAACATAGTAATCAACCCGAAGGTGGGTGTAGTAGGTAATGGTAGAGCTCACCCATGTACTAAGCCCAACGGCGTGTGAATATTCACACATCAGGGTAGGGGGGCCAGTTCCTTTCCCTGTGCCGGTTATGGTTTCCTGGCCGGCCAGGAAGATCTGGTACCCGAAAAATCAACTCGCTTGGGTGGAGCTGCAGGTGCCCAGAGTGCCTTGCCCGGGAATCAAACCCGGGACCCTCCGGTCAGTACGCTCTACCCACTAGACCACCGCGACCCACATATATATAAATATATATGTGCATACAGGCACACACACACACATATACATTTAAATATTCTAAACGCCCCCTTCCAATTCTTCAGTCAATTTTATAACAGAGCCGATTGCTTAAAGAATGCAATATCCTTCTGCGTCTTGGGCATATACACGAATAGATAGGTTTGGAGTACTTTTTCTTAATGTTTCCCTAACATCTTTTTGTGGTTCGACTCCGTTCTATTTTAGCTATACCTTGATATTAAAATTACTTTTATATGGAAACATATTCTGTGGTTAATGCAGGTAGGTATTCATTAAAATAATTACTCCCGATGCTCTTTAAGGCTCTTAATCCTGGAGATTTGTCACATTTCATTTTGAAGGAATAATACAAATAATTTACCGCTGCAATACTAACAAGGGAACGTAATCTTGGGAAACATATGAAATGCGATATCGAAAAATAAATCTGTCCGTACAATGGAATGGGATTTTCAAAAGTCAATGGAAATATCTATTTAATAATTAAGTCTGCGACAATGTTTTAGTTTATTATAGATTTTTATGAAACATTAAAATTAAGAATCCGTATTTGCTTAAAAATGCATGCACCTTATCGTCTTTTTGCGTCAATCGTTTCCCACAATACAGCTATTTCTTATGACATGTGTCATTTACCTTATCCTTTGTAACATTATCTAAGGGTTCTCATCTGCCGCCTTGATGGCTTAATATTCTGAAATTGCCTTAATAATCGGCACCTACGCATTCCTCCCCGTACATTCATTGAGACACACCAGTCAGTACGTCACGACAGAATGTATCGTAGTTTCGTAATGGGAATAACTAAAGAATCGGATGAGATAGACGTGACTTATTCACCCTAATTTATACAAGTGCACAAAATACCTACAGCTGGATTTGGTATTTAAATTAATCTTACGTAACAATAAAATAAAAGATTTTGAATATCATAAATATCAAAATAAATTTCTTTCTTGATAATAATAATTAAAATGAAATACGTAAAAAAATAGTGGAGATACCATAAATGCGCATCAAGTAAAAGTTAGCGCAAAGGACTTGGAATGATAAAAATATCCCCGAGGGAACTTGTATATGTGTAAGTTACGGCCTGATGTTGTCACCCCGTAAGAATCAACCGACAGTCGCTCAACTGATGTGCTCTCTGGGACGAATATCCTTCCAAAGGTCATTTCTTGACGGCCTATATTTGACCTCAAAAACCCCACAAACAAGGTTTTTTTGCCCTAACGGTAAAGGAACCTTCAGAAAAGACGTGAAGGGATGGCTGCTCGGCATTTACCGAACGTTGTAGGTGTCTTAACCCCGCGACATTTTCCTCAGCCTTGAACAAAATATACTGTTTCCAGTGACGACATCAGGGGTCATTGGAAACGAACTCGTAAACGAACCTTTCATCTGCGGGCAGCTAGGAATCATTTTTGAGACGTTTCGATGCTACTATTTTTCGGAAACTTTTTATCTCTCTTCCGGTCTCCATGGCAACGTGTTATAAAAAATGTGGCAAACGTCGTGGCCGACTGCATGTGCCAAGCGGATGTCGTCGACGGGGGACGACTGATCGGGACTTTTGTTGCGGATTTCCTTCGGTCACACAGATAATCGCCAACGCAAGTACGGATGCATGATTTCCGGCGTCCAAACATATTTTATCAATTTGGAAACTCCAACCAAAAGCCTCGGCATATACGCAAATACAAAATAAAATCATGGAAATAGAGAATTGAATCGAAAGGAGGAGCTCGGCTGGATAAGATCAGAGTGGTAAAAACGTGGTGAAATAATATATTGACGACACGCGATTATCTTTTTGTTTCCCTCCTGGTTCTGCCCCCCTTTAGAGGTAAAAGGTTCTATTTTTCCTTAGATATCCATCTGCTCCCCTTCCTCACTCCTCATCCCTCACCTCACCTGCGCAATACCTTACTTCTTTGATGGAAGGAAAAATTGCGTCTTCCCGGGGTGGATGTGAAGGGGATCGTAAAAATAGGCGAAAAAAAGTTGAGAAACAAAGTGGGTAAGAACAAAGTAGGAGATGCAATTTATTTTATCTTCCCTCGTTTGTTTCACTACTTTGAGTATAATAAGCTTTTGGCGTTGCAACTCCGAAACGTCGATCGTGTGTTTAATCATCCTGAGTGCCTCAGAGCTTTCAAGTGCTTCAGTATCAGTTTCTTCGACCTTGCTCCCCCTCCATCCTGCGTCCTTCGCCATTCCCACTTTTGCTCCCCCTTTCCGTTTCCTTCACACACCTCCGTAGCCCCCCCTCTCTTGTCCCCCATTTGTCTCTCTCTATGTATGGTCCATTTGTCCCTCTAGCCATCCGTCCTTGTTCTCATCCATCTATTAGCTATGTTTAAATCGTCATTCCATTGTTATAGGGCCAACATTCTATTTGTCGTCAGCGTTTATCGCTAAGCTACGCGATTATTTTTTTTTTAATTTCCAAGGTTCGCGTTGCATACGATTTTAAAATTGTCTTCTCTTTATGCCCAGTACGTTTTTCACCCAGAGATCCCTGGTGTTCCCGGAAAATGCGTAGGAAGATGAAGTGCTACTTTCTCGATTTCGCGGAAAGAGAGTCATTTTTATCTTCATCTACCAAGCTCAGTGTTTATTTTCTCGTTTTCATATTAATTTATTAGCCCACAAAACAAAGAAAATCTTTCCCGTCCCTTGACACGCCGTTGGGGTGTAGACTTAAAATCATGATACATACGTGCTAGAGCAAAGTTTGCGATTAAATAAGCTATCCTTGACCGCATGAACATTTGCTTAATGGATAAATGCATTTTCATAATAGATCACTCATTTGAATGCTAGAGATTGTAAAATTTCGCAAATTAAATGGGCATTAGGATAACAGAACACTCAGTAAAGAAAATGCAATGAAACTAAAATATATTTCAAAGAGAAAACACTGTAGTTTTGAGGTAACATATCGGAAGTAAATTATTATTTGGTCAGAATTAATGAATAGCAAAAACGTTTCACTCCAAAGGCAAAATTAAATGATCATTTGAGAATGATATTCATTTTATAGCACAGCAGTGACTTTGCATCCTATTAGAGCTACATAAAATACCCTCATTTCTATTACAAAAATGTGTATGAATCATAAATAATATGGATACAAAATATGCCGTACCAACTCTAAAAGCAAACGAATGATGAGGTCTCAGGCGTGATGTGGTGGAAGCGTAACATATTAAAACCACAGGTATTGCAATTTTCCACTAGATATTTTATTTCGACACTACCGGTTTCGATGTTTTCACATCATCTACACACATCGTCCACACCTGATGATGATGTGAAAACATCGAAACCGGTAGTGTCGAAATAAAATATCTAGTGGAAAATTGCAATACCTGTAGTTCTAAAAGCAAAGATTCTATTTTGCTGGTAGGTATTATTTCTACCGCCGAATTCTCTGTTTTCAATAAGGGAATTATTAATGTTTTTCAATTTTGCTTTTCCAGATAATTTTTTTTTATTCTCACGATCCAGGTTTCGTTATAGTATAACTTATACTATAGCGAAACCTGGGTCGTGAGAATACAAATTTTATGTGGAAAAGCAAATTTTTTTAATTGGAAAAACGTCAATATGAAGATTTTCCACCAAGTTACGCTAGAAACTGTTTTATTTATAAGGGAATTATTTTAGTTTTTTATGACTTTTAACTCTTGGAGGAAGTATTGTTGAAAGATTAATTCAAGAAAATTATTAATCAGGGTATAATAATTCATTAAATATCCTACAATAAATCAATATAATGTTATATTTGACCTTTATTACTCATTTATCAACCTAAATAAAATGAAAGTTTCATTTTTGACAGTCATGAGATGAAATTTGGTGCTGATTTCATGCTGTAACTTTTTTTAACATTCTTTCTGATTAAATACTATTTAATGTAAGCACTATTCCAATATAATTAACCCTGTTAATGTACCTACTCTCTGCTGTATTGGAAAAATGAAGTCGACACTAGTTTTCTGTGATAATTATTAACAACTCGGTGTAGGATTTCGATGTCGAGAGTCACTAGAAATTTTTGTTAGTTAAAAAAATTCCTCAAAAATGTGTGTATCAGTCCATACACAGTAATGAAGGTATAATTGGCCAAATTTTAATAAAATCAGGAGGAAAAAATATATCTTGGAGTGTTATGAAACATTTTAAATGGGTCATACAAATTCTTATCTTTAATATGTGCTATTTGATAAGAATCCCAAAATCGTTGAAATCACGGTTTTGCGTTACAAAAGTCTCCGGTAATTAAATGAAAATATTTTGATATGGATGCGGGATAATTTTTTCAATGACATTTGCAAAAATTTTATTAATCATCTTTCATTAGAGAGCTGTTAAAATCTTGAAAATGTTTATCTTGAGCTTGCTGAACTAATTTTCGTTTGATGTGAAGAGCCGATTACCCTGAAAAAATAGAGAATTATTTCCCCAGAGTAACTGATAAGTAACTCGATTGTCCTGCTCTGAGTGATCTTTTATAAATTTGAATCCCACGTTATATTATTATTGTTTACGTATTGTAAACCCATGTGTCTGCTAATTTGCACCAACGGAATCTCATGTGTAGAAGAACGAGAGGGAGGAGGAAATCTTTGAGATACGATATGAAAATTTCAACCATCCGTATAATAAAGTATTAATTTGGAATATTTTGTAATCAGAAAATACTAAGGCTTTTTACTGAAGCTAGGTCAACACGCTTAAAATTTTTTCCCCAAAATAAAGTCACACATCGTGGGATTCTTCTTCAGCCTACTGCCACTTTGTTATTCATTTTTTTAATTTTTTTAAACCACAATAGTGAATGAAGAAATTAATAAATGAGTTCAAACCCCTCTCGTTAAACACTCATCATCAACAGTATTTCATTTCAAAGATTTGTTGACTGTTACCGTCCAGCCTTCCCTTTCCAATGTTAATTCCTTTCATCTAGTTCTGTCTAGTTACACTCTTTACGTGTTTGCACCGTTACCTGGTTTAGGCACTTGTTCTATGGTCATTCCATGGGGTCTTTATTAGTTTTCTATGAAATCCCCCGATTCTTCTAGTGTACTCATTTATCGATACATCTTTTATGCATTTAAAGCGAACATTTTTTCTTTTACTCGTCCATTAACTTCCATCTGTACTTTACTTGCCCATTTGATCTTCAAAATCCATATCCAGAACTGAATGCTGAACGTTTCTATTACTTCTAGTCGCTAATCCATAGGTATACACACCAATATTTATATCTAATGCTTCTTTGTCATATAGCCGCTCCCTTTTTGAGGGTAGTAGTGGGGCTATAATTGTTAATGGCCGGAAAATGTTTAATGGATGTGCGTATAGTCCACATTGATTTTCTCTTGAGTTTATGATCGGCGGGTGGGCGAAAAATGATGTCCAGATATCTCATGGGATCCATCACGGTGAATGATTTATAAATCAGGGGCTCTGGTCGGATTAATTCCGTGTATCCGTGCGCTGTAATCTCCCCCGCACGCGCTGGTTCCCTCGCCCGCCAACCCTCTAGCGTGCTCGGGGCAGATGCGAGAAAGGCAAGCCCTGTCGCGCGGGAGAGAAGAGATGAGTGAACCAATGAGTGTAAAGGGATTTATTTTTTTTCCGGCTAATCTATATTTTATAACCCGTTCTAACTCGGTTTTTCGAATCGTAAAAAAATACTTATCCATGTTAGAGCTAGAAAAATTGTGCGGAGATGTGTCGCGTGGATGGTTGGAGATTTACTTCCGCGGGACAGGTGGGGCAAAGTAAATGGAAGTCAATAGAGAAAAAGAAACATCCACAGGTTAATGGCTATGCATAGATAGGGAATTAATACGTCAAAGTAAACTTAGAGTAACCTTAGATTATAATTCATATTGCATGCATTCAACTTGGGAATCAATAAATGATAATTGTAACACTAAATTTTAAATCGTACATTGATTCGATTCCACCATAATAATTTGGGGATACGCAACTGTATCAGGTATATATTAGTCAGCGTCAAAATTTGATCGACTTGGTCACAAAATAAACACGAAATAATAAAGTACAATTAACTGCTACTACTACGCACTACTTAATTAGTTAACGGATATCTATAACTTTCAAACCAACAATATTATTCGATGAAAGGACATTTTAATGGTTGGGGTTCAAAATTTTGGAAATTAAGGAAGTATAGGTTAATATAACGTTTATTATGAGGAGGACCAAAAATCAATATTACAGCATGTGATGCAATATAAATCAATTATATATTAGCAGATAATATCTTTTTTTTATCTCCCTGCGTAAGCACAGCTGGGGTTAAGTTTAAATTTAGACTAAGTTGCCATAAACAGTAGCACTTATTTGATATCGTCGAATCAAATACAAAGTTCACGCCATATGCGCTTTTAAATTGTCTTGGGGAGTATAAAGGGTAACGGCGTAAGACTCGAAATTGGAACTGTTATTTTATATCTCCTCCAACTCCATTCAATAAAACGCCCTAGAACCCCTCCCCCCCTCCCTCGCCATAGAGTGAGATATTGCCGCGATTTTTTTCAGCGAAACTGAAAAGTGTGAAACGCAGAGCAATGAACATTCAAATATAAGCACAGAAATAAAGAGGCAAAAATTCCCAGCGGGGAGGAGGATATCGGAGAAGAGGAGATGGAAGGATGAGGAGGGGCGGGGGATCCAATTAATTTTGGGTCGCTGCGAGATAAAAAGGCTGGGAGGAGAAAAAAAAATGCAACCGCTCAGAAAGAAAAGAACGTAGGCATCGGAGCGGGGCGTTCTGTGGGGATTAAATGGCGCTGTTTGTCGAAGATCCATTTGACGAGAGGGCAGGAGGAGGGGGAGTGAGAGAGAACGTGGGGCTGGGGAGGGGAGGGCGAGTTCCGGTTGGGAGGAAAGGGAGGGGATGGAAGAGATTGAAGGAAAAGGTGGTGGGTGGTAGGGGAGTGGTTGGGGGAGACTGGGAAAGCCCTCTTTTCGTTTTCAAGGCGACGGATCAAGGAGTATAAATAATTCTCATGAGTAAATGAAGGGGAATCGATCGAATCAAACATCAACACGACGAGGTCAACGGAGTGAGGGGACGATGCGAAGGGGTGGATTCTGGAAGGGATGAGGAGTAAATGGTAGGAAGGTAGTGGAAGCTGTAGAATTTGAGTCGTTAGTTTGGAGAGCTTCTGGAAGGATGAAATTGCTTCTAAGGAATGAAATCAAGGCGGCCAATTATATACCTGTGTGTTTGAATGTTGTGAAAATCAAAGATACGATATGAGTTTGGGGCGACGTGATTTAGAGACTGGGACCGACTCAAGATGAGTTGGCAGTATCGACCCATGAGCAAATGAGAATTGAGTCCTCTTTTCAAATTATCAACTAGATCCCGATCTCTTTTTCCTCAAAAGGTTGCTTCGGCTAAACATTACCACACTACATTATCGAGTTATAATGGTTAAAGGGGTACAGCGTTGGACTACTGACCGGAGGGCCCGGGTTTCATTCCCGGGCAAGCCTCTCTGGGCACCTGCAACTTCGACCAAGCTATGTGATTTTTCGGTTTCCAGATCTTCCTGGGAAACCGTAACTGGCAAAGGGGAAAGGAACTGGCCCCCCTACTTTTATGTGTGAATTTCACTCGCCGTCGAGCATAGTACTGGGTGAGCTATATACCGTCACCTACCAAACCAACTTTCCGGTTGATTACGGTGTTTATGGTTTTTTTAATAAGAAATCCTAAGGAAAATGTTCGGCGACATTTCGGATGTAAAAATAATCCATCATCCCGACTTCTTCCTCAAAGAGTTAAACATCACTAGTTTTCACTGTTGTTCATATAATGCATCCTTATGAACGTGCTCGGCCACAATTCCCGGTGTTGAAAATTTCTAATATGTACGTACGTAAGTTCTTTCTATTCTGGCATATTCGAAGTCGTTATTAAATCCAGAAGGATGGAATTTAAAAATATCCGTCTTGGATTCGTGTCAGATTGTTTGCTATCAATGTTTTAGTTTTTGGTGACAAAGTCGTAGGCTGTAGGTGGTAAAAAAATTAGCGCTGCTCTGAGCGACGATGAAGGATTAAATACGCGTATGTGAAAAAGAGCACACAAATGAAAAATATGGTCTACCCCATATTAAAAGAAGGACTCGACGGCAGTAGAAGTTAGCTTAAGTTAAAAAAAAAGATTTTGAACTCTCCCCGAAAATGGACATGTCTGCGTTCACTTCGTATCGCTTCTAATGTGCCTGCGCATGACGCGGATCCACTCGCCGTTCTCCCTCATATTTGTTTAATGCATCCATCCTATTCGAACAAAACGGAAATGACGTCAAACGTAGCCACCTGCTTAGGCACACGGAAAAGATTCAACCTGCAATATTCTCAAAAATATGGTCAGTAATATTCCGCGTTCGCTATTCGCAACTCAGTTTTTAATATCAAATTTGGAAAATGACGATATTCATTTCTTGACACATCTGGTGAGTACCATTAAAAGTGGAAGAAAGTACTAAGAAAAAAAGCGAAATTTAAGTCGTTGAATTTAAGAAACTCCGGGAAAACAATGACAAGTTACATATAAATGATATAAAATAGGGATTTGATGACCGCTACAAATATAATACTATAGATTTTTAATTCCCTGCTACGAGACTGACAAATTCGGTAAATATTTTCAATAGCCATAAACCATAGAAAACAATATTTTTAAGTTGTTTGAGCACCAAATTATGTATCGTATTTAAATATGGAGAGATGTACGTGAACCTTCATAAATGACGGTAAATATTATGAATAAGAGAATGTTAAACGAAATATATTATAGCATTATACAACCTGATGAGCATGCTATAAAAATAGCTGGGTATATATTTTAATATTGTACATCTGAGTAAATATATTAATAATGAAGAATATTGACAAACTATTGAATGACATAAGAAAATTCTATCTTGTATCAAACGTTGACACCAAATATCGCGACAGAGAAAAAAGTTATGTCCTCCCGAGGTTATGAAACAAATATAGAAAGGAAGTATATAAAATTGATGCAGTAAATCCTTTGTGTTTTAGCATTTATTTAAAAAGAATATTTAATAATATCTAACGTATTATCTGCTGGCAATGACACTTGAAATTGTTCTAACTCTGCCTTTTCGGGCCATGGTGCGATAAAACATCATTTACGCAATCGAGGTTAAACAGTGCATTCCACTTTACTCCAGCTGAAGTATGAGTCCCAAACATTTCTCTTTGATGCGTAGCCCTGTAGGAGAAAATATGACCCAACTCTTGTGTTGATGGCTCCGAGAATACTTCGATATAACTATAATAATATTTAATAATAATTATAAAAATGGAGTGTTCTGGGATTACCCATGAAAGGGCATTTTAATGTTTGGGGTCGAAAATTGGGAAATTAGGGAAGTATATATCAACGATTATCATGAGAACGACCAATAATTAATATTGCAACATGTGATGCAATATAAATCAGTTATATATTAGCAAATTATGCCTATTTTGCCCTCTCTGCGTAAGCAAAGCTTGGGTTAAGTTTAAATTTAGACTAAGTAGCCATAAATGTTAACACTTATTAGATATCGTCGAATCAAATACAAAGTTCACGCCATATGCACTTTTAAATCATTTTGGGGAGTATAAAGGGTAACGGCGAATGACTCCTGGGATTAGAGCCCCAGAACACTCCTAAGAGTGTCCTGGGATTACCCATGCAAAGGACGGGTTCGGCTAGCAAGTCCCACTTGCAGCACGCATAAATTTCACAAATGGATGCCTTATGCTCGTAATTTTACCATTTTTTTACGGATTGCTCGACGTTGAGGCAGAGAAAACTAGAGAACGCTACGTTTCAGGCGGATTTAACGACCTACACAGGATGCTACGCACGCGCATGAAAGTGGATTTCAGGCGAGCGAGATCTCAGGATTGACGGACGTTGGGAATTTACGCACCTCTCAAAAACAAGGGACTCGCCTTCGCCGGGAAAGGAGGGCTAGAGATGGATCGGAAGGGGATAGACTGGGATGGCGGCTCTGGTAGAGTCGTCGGTCAATTAGCCAGTATATAGGAAGTAATGAAGATGGATGCGGGAAAACGGTATCGATAGAATCGAGAAGGGCAGGGTAAAGGGTGAGAAGGAAATCGGGCAGATAGGATATACGATACAGGGTGCCGGGTGAGTCCTTGCGTGTGCCGTTGTGCGTGGGAGTGTAAATGGGGGAGGGACAATCAGCGGGAGAAGCATGTTTGGAGGGGAGGTGGATAGCCCATGATAATAGGAAGTTATTTGCAGAAGGTGGTGGTGGGTAGTGCGTGGTGTGGATGCGGCGGTGTTGCGTGTCGGTAAAAGGGGTTCGAAAAGGTGGGGGGGGATGGTGGAACGGCAGTGTTGCGGGGATAAAGGACGAGATGGGAAGGCGAGCATCAGAGTTGAACGATTTATCGCCTCGGCCGTGGGTTCGTGGCTCGATTCGCGCCAGGCATCTCCCATTTCCATCCTCTTTCTTTCCCTCCTTCGCCTCTCTCCTTGTATTTCCCCTTCTCCATCTCATCCTCATCGTGCAGTGAGGTATTCTTGTCCTTTTGTACGCCGCGTGCGGCAGAATTTCTTTAATGCCAAATAGCAGGACTAGTATTTTGGATCCGCAAACATTTCCGGGGGCATTGACTTAATTTTGTCGAGGGCAAGCAATGCCATCATGGAACACACTCCGGGAGAATACCTTCTATTGTTTCCAATGAGCAAATACGTACTTCCGACAAGTAATGTCGTCAAGAGCAATTGAAGTAGTTGCTCAAAAACGTTATTTTCAATTGACTTAACTCTCTTTGTTGCGAGAACGGGGGAACATAGGTCACTCACTATCGACTTGCTGTACCAGCTGAAAATTGGCTTTTGTCAAATTTACAGCCGAATTTTGAATGTGATTGTAACTCGCAGAATAAAATCATTAGTGATTCAGATCATATAAGTTAACATTTTCTATTTCCCGTATTTCATTCTATGGTTTATCAAGGCTCATAGCTCAATTAGTTTCAAGGTATGAATCCAACTTATGCCATGCAGGACCCTAAAATGGTTTTTAATGGCTTTTCTTTCTCCATGGGATATATTTAAAGCATATATCCATCATGGTCGCATTTTTAGTGTGTCTGTCGATTGTTGTTGCTTAAGCTCTTTTGTAAATCCAAAACTTTGAGAGTATTGGATAGGATTCAGTGTTTTGAATGATATACATGACGGCTGGAAAAATTGGTGAAAAAACTGTCAGACTGCTGGGGATGTGTTATATATACCATACTTTTTGTGAGCCTTTCTTTATTATAATTGGTAGAATTAATTAATATTAGGATAAATGGTAGACGCCGATTAGTTTTGAGCGGTTTCTAAACGAATTACCGCTCACGGTCATAAATACACGTACATAATTCTAAGATATGACCCTGAAGAAGTATCCGGAGTTTACTAACCACTCACTGGAAGTAGGGAGCTTGAGAAGAGCTTTATTTCTCTTAATCTTCCTTCTCTTTGAGTAGATAACGGGCGTATCTCTGTCAAAGTGAAATGGGCGTTTCCTTAACAGAGCAAGATCTCTTCCTCATGGGACACAGTTGCTGGTAACGAGGGAATCTCTCGATCGAAGCCTTTCTCAAGAGATCTCTTGGGTGATGACGGTGAATCGACTCTGTTGAATGAGCGACGAACTGCGAGCCCTTGAACGGGGTCACCTTTGTGCTATTACTGTCATGCGATAAAAGTGTGTAGGAATATTTTGGTCGCGTATTGGGTGCAGATAAATACGGAGGAACAAAATAAGCGTGATGGCCAAATCAGGGAAATTTAACATTGATTACCACAACATATCAAATACGAGTATCAACTTAAAATAATGAAAAAGAATACATATTTAAACAATTTTCATAAAATTATCATAGAATAATTTGTCATTCTATTTTGAAATCATAATAAAGTATGACCAATTTAATTTAAAATGTGAGTTACAAACAGAAAAATCATTGCTGTGGGAAATATTTACCCACTGTAGTGGTGGCATTATAAATGGTCTTGCAAATCATCTAGGATTTGGGATGCAGAATATAAATACAGTTTGGCTATTATTTAACACCATAAGTTGTGATGGAAGAGCCAAGAAATAGATCAAACCTTTAAGCGGAATAAAATACTATCTGCTACGATCACATGTGCGTGGACGGCCTTATTTTCAAATTGCTCTTTCCCAGGTCTCTTCAAACCACTGTTGTGTTTTTAATTTGGTTGAAGAAGTCGACTGAAAGATCAGTCATGACGACCCCTAGAACACACTATAACTGCACCACTGTCGTAATCTGTTACTTTTCCTAAAGCAGTATTACGAAGTTAAATCTTATAATGCAACAATTTCAGAGAGTAAAAATCATTCGCCTTGACCGGGATTCGAACCCGGATCCTTCGATATCCGGCCGAGTGCTTTAACCAATTAAGCTACCGAGACCTCATCTTACACTCTGAAATTTTGGGGGCTTTAAAGGAACAAGATGTTGTGACGAAATACCATAGGCATTCGTAGTCGTGCGCGAGGAGCCACAGTCCACGAGGTTAAAGCCAATTTGAAACACTTAGGCTGTTCATACCTTAGACAATTTTCAAGAAACTGTAACAGTAACTTTAACGGAGTCACCCGCTATGTGTGCATTATAATGCAACAATTTCAGAGAGTAAAAATCATTCGCCTTGACCGGGATTCGAACCCGGATCCCTCGATATCCGGAAATCTTTTCTATCGAATGAATAGGTAGAAATAGAATTAGTACGTATGATCGTGGTAGTATTTTTTAAAGATAATGTTTATTTAGAAGTGAATTTTTTCATATTCAAAGCTATCCTTATCAACGAAAGACGTCAACTGTCACTCGACAAAAAACGCAGAATAATAAGTAAGTCATTCAAACAGAAATTAAACCTAATTGGCTTCAAATATGATATTTGAATATTAAATTTACAATCGCTGGAAAATAGAAACGTATATTTAAATTAAAACCTTCAATCTCATGCCACAGATGTAACAAAAAAGCGTGCAGACCGAGGATTGAATATACGAGGGTGAATTAGTCGTAAAGACACAGACGAAAAATACCTCCAGGGTGGATGGCTTTATGAAACATTTATTATTTCATAACCAAAAACACCGAAGTATTTGTAAACCTTGAATTTGTAGTTGATATTTCATTTTTAGTCGTAGTTGAATTTTTTTAAAACCTAGAATGGATTAATATCTATTTTTTCGATTCATTTTTCATTATTTTTTGTCAGTTAAACCTTCACGAAAATTATCACACTAAAACCTAAAAATTACGTTAATACTAGCTCCGGAAATCATTGTAATTAATCCAGATAATTTCCTCCAATGAAAATAACTTCCTTTAGCCCAACTCTGTGTCGATCTATTCTTTTCCCCTAATTCCCACCCTACCTCATTACCCTCTCCCCCAGTCTCCCTCTACCCACAAAGCCCACCACCATAGGAGGGAGCCATCACCACTCACTGCAGGCTCACAATTTCAAGAGTTTTTATGCCGATGAAATTTCAAAGTCCGCGTTCGAGCTCCTTTTGCATGATGGTTCCACAGGGAGTGAAGCTGGATCAATCTCTTATCGCCGCGCCACGGTGGGTGGAAGTTGGAACATCCTGCTTCCGCTTAGTCCACTTCAAAGCCTTTTTGCCCATTGGCTGTTGACAATTAACAAAATTCTGATTAAATAATACCAGGTTAGGGAGAGTAGGGCGTAGTAGAGTGGGCGGAAGAGTTCCATGGAGGTCAACATCGCAAAATTAAAAAAAATAAAGAAACAAAACAAAATAGGTCCGCGAATATTCGTCGTAAACAATAGGAAGTATTGAAATCACGGACACGGGTTTTTGGTGCGCATTTTTCTAATCCTTTGTGTTAAATGAGATTTTGGTGAATAAGAGTTAGGGAGAGCAGAAGCAATTTATTGCATGAAGGACCATGATTTTGAAAAAAATCTGAAAATCTTGTAAAAAGCTTTCGTTTTTGAACAACATGCTATTATATTGAAATAAATGAATAATTCAAGTGGAACAAAATAGTTGGACTGATAATAAAAATAATAAATGCTCTAAAAAAGAGTTAGCAAATGATAATCTCGATGAAAGCAGTAAAAATATGCTTAAAATATATCAAAATACATCACAAATATATGTAAAAATATCAAATTATCATTTTTAGCCTTATCGCGATATCGCTCGTATTGCTCTCGTGAGTGCTTCTACATCATAAATATATTATTATTATTATTAGGTAATCTACCGTTTAAGGTAGGTTTTTGGATGGACACAACTATCAAATAAACATTTTGTGATTCCCCACCTAGCAAACTAATTTATATCAGGTCCCTCTTCATCTCGGTGTACTTCTTTCCTCCCTTCATCCCGTCCAACATCCCTATCCTGTTCCTGCCCTTTCCTCGCTTGCCCAAAATTCTCCCCTCTATTACTCTCTTCAACATTCCACTACCGCTCAATACGCCTTTCATCCATTTTTCCTGCCTCCATAGGACTTCTCTCAACAAACTCCTCTCCTCACCCACCATCTCCAGTACTTCCTCATTTGTTTTCCTTTCGGTCCATTTCACCTTCTCCATTCTTCTCCACACCCACATTTCAAAAGCCTCCAGTCTACGTCTATCCTCCTGCTTCAGCGACCACGTTTCCGCGCCGTACATAGCTACGCTCTATATCAAAGTTTTTGCGAGTCTTGTCTTAACATCCCTACTCAACGTCCCATATATATATATACACACATATATATGTGTGTATATATATATATGTATACATATATATAACTCTTAAAGAGTGTATGTAATTTTTTTTCGGCCATCCTTTCTATTTAAATGGAATGATATAAAACTGAGTTGCATATTCAAATGAAAATGCAATTGGTCTGTAACTGTGGAACAAGTTGGAAAATTTATCAAAGGTTTCCTGGTGAAATAAAAAATCAAATACTTTCATACACGAACATTTATAAACGTCCTTCGCGTGTGTAAATTTTCCCGGTAAATAACTTCGTTTGTTAGTTGAACTGCGGGACGTAAAAAAACGTAGTCGTAGATCTGCTCCGTTTTCGCAACCCATCCTTTTTCCTTTTGTACATTTCCACTCCGTTAACTCGATTCCATCGCACTTAAAAACACCATTTCATTTTGCAAATAGGCCTTTGAGGATTTTTAAGAGAAAATAAATTCTATTCATGCGTGTGTACAGCATTCAAAAGTTAGGTCCGCTTGAAACCGGATCATCGGTATAAAGATGGCCAGTCACGGTTTGAAATTAAAGATACACCCAGACGACGCGCGCCAAAGAATTTGCGTGTGCAAAGAGACGGGCACTACATGATCGCCACCAGCGAATTTATTATCCGTGATAAAAACCGATCCTGGTGTTCATAAAAGGAGTGACCAACTCCATCTCTCTCTCTCTCAATCATTCGGCTCACATCCGGCTAAAAAAATCCTTGCGTACTTCCATCCCTCCTCGGGTGGCGGAGGAGAGGGCCATTCATAATTTCGGATATCGACGGAGAACGACAAAAAAATAGGAGCTGGGAGGCAGCAGGTATAGGAGGAGGTGGGCCAGGATTGGGTGAGGTTGTTGGGGTAGCGGGGGAAAAGTAAGAGGGTAAGAGGAGGGATGAAGGGGGAGAGAAGTGGCGGGTGGTCGCTCTATTTCCACCCCCGCCCTCCTCGCTCCGCGTGCCCTCTCCCCTTCAGCGCTCCTTATGACGTCATAACTCCCTCCCCACTCGGGAATCCATTCGGTGACGTCATTACGGTAGTGAGTGAGAGAGAGAGAGAGAGAGAGAGAGAGAGACAAGGGGGAGAAGAGTAGAATGGGGCGAGGATGGGAACCGGGTGGGAGGGGGAGCGACAGGGGAGCTGCTACCGCCTCCCTCCCTTCTCTTCCGCTCAATCGACGCTTTCCAGAGGCGTCGAAATGTTCTCGGGGAATGTATCGCGCTCCCAAGGGCGGTGATTGGATTTCCCCGACCCATCTCCACGCCTCCAAATCCGTCCTTTCCTCGCCAACCCCACTGTCTCGTTCTCTATCCCTCCCTCTCCACGAAACTCTTCTCGCGGTGACGATGGGAAATGTGTGAGGAGGATGGGAGAAAGAGAGAGAGAGATGGAGAGAGATGAGGGGGGGCGAGAGAAAGGATAGAATGTTACCTCACCTTTTCCGCCTGAGAGAAGAGTTATTACCACCCACCCTCGAGTGTCCGAACGTCCATCTTTTTTCGAACCCCTTCCTCCAAACCAAAGGAACCTTCTTTACCCTCCTCCTCCAACACTCGACCGCATTTAACCCTCCTTGATCCTCTGGGAGACCGCCGTCGGTGGGGAAAAAGTATAATTAAGCTTTAATACCGAATTGAATATCACCCCTCCTTCCGAGAGGTGGAGAGAGCAGCGTGTGGTATAGGAAAGAGATCTGAAAGAGGCCCTTCCTAATCCTTCTCTATTTAAAAATCGGGGCCTTGAGGTGGGCACCGGATGGTTCGTGGGGTGAGAGGGTGGTAAGTGGGGGATGGGGTTAAAGAGTTATCATAACCGCATCGGATAAACCCTCCTCCCTCCTTAATCCCCTTGATGGTTTTTCTCAGTCTCGGCGAAAGACGACGAGGGCCCCCATGAAACATTTGTGGGGAGGAGGGGTCTATGGAGGATGGAGTAAAAAAAGTAATTTTTTCGCTCATTTCAAGAGCAGAATATTGAATTTGTAAGGCCAACTAAGCCTTCTTCAAGCGCCAAGTCTGGTAGTTCTTCTACGAGCGCCCTGTTCAGCATCCTATTCCTCTCCGAATGTCGGTTCTGATCCATGTTCTCCAGTTTGTCTTTGGGGTTTTCCAAGGAAGACCCCGCACGCCGAGTTTATTTGCATGCGTATACCTCGGAAGTCGAGACATCTTCGGTTCTCATATAATTTTATGAAGAAGGTGAAACGGTGAGTGTAAATGCAGGCGGGACCTGGGATGTCTGCGCTTAGCCTCGAGAAGGCGTAAAGCAATTAAATCCGAAGTGAAACATTCAGGATCATATCGTTCAATGCTGAAAAATGTCTTGAAGAATGAGAAAACTGTTATTTTACCGATTTATAGTGTTGTCTTTTGTTTGTGGTTTAGACACTTAAATGGAAAACACTGCCTTCTATCATTTTGTTTTGCGATTAATTTCTCTAATTCATCACATGCAGTATTTCTTTATGAGGGAATAGGAAGTGTTTTGTGAATATTTAATAATTTTATCCTCAGATGTAAGACAAATTGAACAACAAAAAAATGATGTTGAATAATGGAAATATGTAAGAAACCAAAACAAGACATGGGAAGATGGCGAGGAGCAAACAGCAGTAGAACAATCTATAATTACAATACATGGACAATTCGGAAGTGTAAAATTGAGAGCTTTGAGAGTCTCAGAACCAGGTTTTGTAATACGTTGAGATTTTGGGCAAATTAGAGATCTCTTTGCGCTCAAGTGCTCACGCGAGGAAGAAAGGTCTTTCGGTTTGAAAGATGCTTTTGGCACTCGAAGCAAGGAGGAGTGGTTGAACGAGTTTCCGACGAGGAGAATATCTGTGAGAAATTGGACGTAGGAATTCCCAAGAACCGTTCCTAAAATTGAACGACGCGGAACTTGAAGAGAGAAACGTGTTTAAGGAAAGGACTAATGACTAACCTCGGAAACTTATATGGGGAGCGAGGAAGCAATAATATTTTATCAACAGGGTGAGAAAAATAATAGAAATAAATCAATTAAAAGGTTAAATAAATGGGAAGATACTCATCACCGCTGTCTCCCGCAGGGACTTCAAAGGAAGCAATGCTTTTAGGAAAATTACCCTCGCAACTTCATGCAGATTTTTTACACAACAATGGACACAATTAGTCGCAGGCTGCGGTTCGTTGAGGAGCACAATTAAAAAAAAATTCTATCGACCGGAGGGGTCTTCGGGTCGGTTCAGGTCGTGCCTATATATAGAGCGAGGGGAACTAATTTAGTGCAGTTGGCTTCGGAAGGAAGGATAATAAGAGGTGAGAGAAGGCCAGACAGAATTGATGGCATAAGCTTTATGAAATTTGGGATGTTTTTAATCCTAAAAGAAGGGACATAGAGGAGAAATGAGAAGAGATTAAATAAGGGATTTCTCGTAGAAAAGGATAGGAAGTAAATGAACGATTTTGGGAAAAAATCAATCTCTGATGTTGCAATTTGCCGTTCCAAAAATTGGTGTATTTGATATTCTCAAGACAGACATGACATTGTTGCACAATTTAGGAGAAGAGTTTAAAAATGAAAAAGAAATGGCACATCTCATCCCAACTAGAACTTATATATAATCTTAAATAATGATGTATGGTAGATAAACTAAGAATTCAATATTGTGCTGCTTTAATTGTACATCGAGAACTTTTTTGATTTAAACGACTCCTTGTCTTCATTTAATTTCGTTCGTCGTTTAGGTGAAAATTTAATGTTACATCTCGGTTCAAAGAAGCCAAAATACGTGTTATGAAAGAATGTTTTTATGATATATTTGTCTTTGTCCCAACAGTTTGACAGTAACATACACTATTGTGTTGTTTTTTGTAGGTTACTTTGATGATTCACAGGGAAAGAATATACACGTATCTAAAAGTGATTTGAGTAAATTTAATGCTAGGTCAAAATGCTAGATAGATAGAATTATCTAAATTTTGGTAGGCGCAAATTCAATATGCATTCATGCATATCAATTCCAAAAGAATAAATACTTTGCACACTTACGAGTACTCGGATTGTTCAATACTGTGATAGTTAAAATATTGCTGATACTACAACGATTGTGCCAAGTTTTTTGTAAATAAATCACGGTCCAAACTAATAATTTTTGTATTAGTCGTATATAAGTGATTAGATTAGATTTAGATTTATATTTTAGATTATTTTGTTCTTTTTAGTCAAGTCAATGCTAGATCTCCGTTACAACTAAAAGATTGTAAGATAAATCTGATAATCGTCTAAAATTTGCGTCTTTCCCATCATTTCGAACGACATTTAACTTTTAGGCATCATAATTTCTATTAACTCTTGGTTGCTGCTTCTTATTATTAGCATATTCTTTTATAAAATATGTGAGAGTGTAGTAATTATAAATTGTTACAATCTCCGTGGTCAAATCGCCCTGGAATCTTAACGAAAATACCACATCAAAAAGATATTGTATCAAGAAATAAAACTCCACAAATAAAAATGAGGCATTCACGTTCACCCCGGAAAAATGGAATGTCATCTCTGCCTTCGATGCTTAGAATTTCAAGGGAAATTGGAAAATCAGATATTAAAGCCTTGGAGGACGGTCTTGCGGCATAGCGGCCTTGTTAACCTTGTTAGGAGGACTCGTGGCATCCACGGTTCGTCTGGGAACCGAAATCAGTCGAGGCTCTTAGGACATAACAGGGTTACCTTTATGTCCTTAGACTAGTTTACGCAGCAGTTTCCTTTCACACTCTTGTAAATAAAACCTTAGCGTCAGCGTGTCGGCTCCAAATCTTGTTTTCGGGGTTTCTCCCTGAAGTCATTCAGGAGAGTTGGCCCAAATTCTGGATATTAGTTTTCAATGCCTCGTCTAAAGATGACTCACTGCCCACCTTGCTGTTTCTCTCCCTTGAACACCTTCTTCAGTGTACTCCTGATGTCTGAAAGGAATTACAGTGGGTTTAAACTCCGTGATCTAATGCATTTTCTCATTCATTCTCTCCCATTCTTATTTCTTAATAGGCTCTGCATGCTCTTCATGAAGGCTTCCTTTTTGATTACAGAGTGTTTCCACCTAGCACCACTTTCTTCAGCATGCCGTTGCTTTATATTCTCAGGCGATCTGTCCCCACATATTGCCTGCTAATCACTTTTTTCCGACCTATCCTAACTAGACAAAAACAATTCTTGAGTTATTTTCCATTTCATCCTGGTCATGTTTTCAAGTTTCTCCTAAATCCATGATTCAAGATGCACAACTTTCTCAGAGTCCAAATTTCCGAATCGCAAAGTGCCAAAATTTTCTGGTGCGGAAAAGGAAGGGGGTCGGAGTATTATATCCTACACTGGGACACAACTAAAAAGAATTGTTTCGATTAATACATTTTACAGCCCATATCCAATCAACATTAAGCTATTTTATTTATGTATAGTTAGCCTCCCAGAGGAAAATCCTAGTTGGTCAATACTAAATCTACACCTTTTCAGTACTCATTTCACAGAATCCGAGTTATTGATTCTTTCCACTCACAAATGCTCCTTTCCATATTGTAAAAGTCTCCCTTTAATGTCCTTAATGCGTTAAATCTCTTCCGTTTCCACTTTCATTAAGTAAAGGAATCATTTCCCATTATCGTTCCCTCCATTTTTTTGCCATATTTAACTTGGCCAGCCCTTGATAAATATTCTTCATTTTATTCTGTTTTATTTGATGCGTTTACAATTAATCACACTGGAACAAAATTTATGAAATATTGTTTTTTTTAATTACCGAATTAACGAGAAAATATGCATTGCCATAGTTGCTTCATGTATGTACAATAAACGACACGATATGTGTGTTCGTTTAACCTTTAATATTGTCCAAATGACAGATGAAACCACATCAGGCCAAGAATTGGTTTTATTGAGATTAAACATTGTAAAATTCTCCGTAGTTATGCATTTCAATTTCATGTGATGTGGATGATTTCCTACAAAGAATAAACCACGGAAAGCTTGGTTATTCATCAATCCAATAGATACTATAATTCATAATGCTTTAGTTTAGGGTTACCCTCTCCAAATTATGCAAGGATGGCAGGGTTTGACACAAGCCATTTTTCCAGCACTTGGCAACCTTTCCTCATGCAGGATCGTAGTAGTCAGTGAGTTCGTTCGCGTATTTTTCAGATAAAGAAATGAGTTCTGTTTGCTTAAAGACTTACAGAAGTATTTGAAAGGCTATTTGCGATCACGGTGCAAAGAACTTCTAATCTCTCCTCTGAATCTGTTTCGTCGGATCGTGAATAAATGATAATCCGGTGACTCATCTGCCGCCAATCCCGGCACCAAACTCCGCGGGGACGACAGATTATTTCTCATTAAAGTCGCCATGGAAAGGTTATATTTGTTTCCGGAACAGTGAGCAGCGATGAGCGTTCCATTCTTTTCCGATAATTCTTTCACATCCCTCGAGGATTACGGAATAAATCATCCGTAATCCCATAAATATATGGGCGAGAGAGAAAAAACTGGAGTGAGGGACGTGAGCTCATTTCGCAGTGCATGGGACCCCGTCGCCGTCATCATCGTCGTCCTCTTCATCTCTCCCTTGCTCCTTCTTCTTTAAAAAAGCTCCACATCACCCCCCCTATCACTCCCGTCTCCAACCCCCTTCCCCAACTCACGCCCATCCCACTCCATGTCTCCTCCTCCCCCCCTTACGTCTCCTAGTTCACCTTCTCCCATTTCGATCTTACTCTCCTCCTCGCACTTCCACACGTTCGCTCTCCGGTCTCATCAACCACCCTCCCCCTTTTTTCCCTCCTCCTGCTCCTAACCTCCCCCGTCCCACTCAATCTATCCCTCTCTTCCTCGTCCGATAGCTACACCCCCCTCATCCACCACCAACCGTCCTCCTCCACGTCCACTGACGCGAACCATTCTTCTTCTATTTTCTTCCCACCGCGATTCTCCCCACAACCCGCTGCAAACATACATCGCACTACATCCGTTTCTCTTCTTTCCCTTCTCTCATCCTCCCCTGCCCTATTTCCGCTCTCACTCCTTGTCTCCAAGTCGTCGACTTTTACTTTTTAAGTTACATTTCTTTGCGGAGGATCTACGATGCCTAATCGATGTGTAGTCATCATAGTCACCTATCGATGATGACACTGCCTATGCTAGCTACCTCTACTAAGCTATGATACCACTGCATCACAACGGCAGTGACAATTTCGTTTAGAGGCAGCAATTCATCGAAGAAAATTTTTAGATTGAAGCTTCAAGTTGGATTTGGTTCCGATATATGACGTCATGGCGGTCCTTCGTTATGAAACAAACGAATGCCACGAATGAAAATATTCAAATAATATAGAATTAATTTATTTGATATATTAAAATATTGAGAATTTCGTGCAAATGTTTTTCCATCTTACGGGGTGCCCCAATCTTCATGGTACAAAACATTTATGAAAAGAAGGGTAGCATGATTAGACATCGAGTAGACTCTTAATTCGTCACAATAATTTCAGGGAAAATTCCTCGACATTTACCTTCCCAATATGTTTCGTATTTTTGGAACTTTTCGGGCGTTATTATTTTTAACTCTTTAATGGAGTCACGTAGAAGGGTTGGATCTATAAAGTGCATCCGAAGGTCTCAATTTCGTGTCGATAGAGCAGTTTTTCCCCATCTCCTCCCTCTATCTTGCCCTTATTTTAGTACGTATCCCAGCCTTCTTATTCACGATGGCCTCGATCTTCACCTTCATCTCGCCATTCCTCTCTCTTTCCTAACCTTTCCTTCCCCTCTTTCCCTCCTTCATTCCCACTCGCTTTCTCCGATGCTAGCAGCCAAAGATGTGTTATCCTCTTCCAGTTTGAGTTCCGCAAAAAAACCAGAAGGATCCCTCCCGCGTCTTATCTGATGTGATGGGAGGTCCGGAAACTCGGAGTTGAGAGGTTTAGACGTAATATCAGGCTTCAGTGTCCGCTTGCTGACACATTGGTACAGCTCAAATGTTTTCAAAGACAATTTTATAGCAATACTACTTGAAAGAAATATTTCGTTGATCACTAGAACGCCAAAACAGTTATAGAATATTCTCCATTTTGTCGTACAGTGGGGGGATTTTTAATCTCTATTTTTGAACTTTAGTAAAAAATTTACTTTTGTCTGTACATTTTGTACTAAAATATGTCCGCTCGAATTTTTCTTGAAATTATTTACTTTTTTCTAAACTTATAATGCACATATACTTCATAATAAGCCGTGCCATTGTTCTTTACATGCTTTAACTCTTGGCAGGACATCATAATAATATAAAAAACCTACATTTCTATAATGATCAAAGTACGTATCGTATGTAAGGCTTGAGAGCATTTACATTCATCCCTTTGATGATTAAACCATGGTCAAACATTGATAAAGATGAGTTGCGTTCTAAATTTTAAGATGTAGAGAATGGACAATCAATTTTACTTATACAAAGCTTCAACTGATATGTTAGTATACCTACTCTATGGTGAGTGCTCAGCTTTAACGGCTTAGCTAAAAATTACCACTTGAAAAACTACATTCTACAGCCAAAATAGTACGTAACTGGCCATAATCACTTTACAAACGAATGACCATATTTTCACATTTTCATCACGTTCCAGGAAAGTTTATATTTCCAGTTACATAAGACTTTTTGAATATCTACTAGGAAGGAACGGGATAAAGATAAAAGGCTATCTAGAGTAATCATCTAATATAAATGACAGTAATGTTTGCATTTCCTCCTTGTCGCATTATGACACATTAATTATTAGAAAATATAGTTAATATGGTAAACGCAACTTACAAATACTTGTATAGTTTATAGGGACATTTTTGTACATATTTACCTATGCGTGTCTCCAATTATTTTTTTAAGTTACTAATTTATTCATGTTTAAATTTGAGCGAGATTTATTTCCCTCTGGGATCAAAAATATTAAATAATATTTGCCTATGATTTTAACACCTAGGAATATTACAAACAGATTTTATCTATTTAAATAGTAAAACCTAACTTATTATAATGAATATGTCTTCCAATTTCGGGTACTTTATTTTATGAGACTTCGAAAAAAGAGTTCAATCTCATTTATTGATTGATTTTGAAAACAGTACAAATTAATAGGTTTGACGCTCCACTACATTTTGAATTTTGTCAAGGCTGTAGATGCGTTGCTTTTCTTTAGGTGACGTATTATTCTAATTGCGATGGTATTCAGAGATGTACATTTTGGCAACACTTAATAAAACATTTCGCATGAGAATACTTAGTGAATAAAACTTTTTCAGCCAAGTCAATGAAATCCGAACAACAGTATTTTTAATCATGGAGATTGCCATATTTTCTGTTGTATGTACCAGAAATAGGAAAAATATCATCCGAGATTTTATTTTCTGCCTTTGCTGATAGTTACAAAATATATATGGTGGTGGTTTGCATCATTGGTTTCGTTTCTTCACACGAGAGTAACAGAATTCGCAGTTGTTTTTCGCGACCGCGAAACACATTCATTAAACGAGAATTTATTGATTGAACTCGGAGTATTTACTAATCAATGCGAGATTTTTATTCTGAAATTCGTTATTCACTAATTATATTTCATAATATATGTGTTCGGTTAACCAGACCGGCTGATAAATCCAAATTAATGGGGAGCATGGGTTAGGTAAATCAAGATTTCTCAGCACTCAACTCTTTGTATCCATAAATATCATTCAAGGAAATTAAGTTTACTCCTTAGGGTGCACCTTAACACCTCCAATTCATTCCAATTCTTCTTTCTCTCTCCCTCTTTCTGCGCCACATTCGCCATCTCCTTCCCTTCCGATCCCTCCGCTGCTGCTATCACCTTTCCATCTAATGGAGGCGTTATTTAGAATCCCCCCTCTTCTCGTGGAGGGAATAACTGGGGAATTTAACCGAGCGAATGCCTCTTCTGCGCACGATTGTATGGGTTCATGGGCGCTGTTGCCGTGGACGCCGGGTTTCTTCCAACCCGGGGGGATCCCACTCCATCCTCCCCTCCCGCTCATTTTTGTCTCATTTCCGTTCAATATGCGCTAATGACCCCATTCGCGAGGGAGATCCCTTCCGCTCCTCTAAAATTCCCCATCCCATCTGGTGCGGTGCAGCAATGTAATGCCCTTTCTTCATTCCCCCATCCCTCCCGCCTCCACTCCCCTCCTTCCCGGATTCGGTTTCCTACACCCTTTCCCACTCCCCGCCCTTTTCGTCTTCCCCAATGGTGCAATCGTTTCCCATTCTCTCCCGTACTACTACTCCCGCCCATCCCCCCCCACAAACTTCCCTCCCCGCTTCACTGCGTTCCCCCCTTTAAACTTCTCTCTATCTGCCTTCCTTAACTGCAAATGGTGGTGGGGAGCCCGCCGCAAAACGAGGCTTCCGTTTAACGCGGAGGGAGATAGAGCGCAGCGGTTCAGACCCCCCGAAAGTGGAGCCGTGATCCGATCGAGTCGAAGGGGTGGGTGATGGTGGATCGAGGACGAGGGCGTAACTATATTCATGGACGTGGGCAGCGCCGATGGCACACAATCGTTTTGTTCTATAGATAGTGTTTGGGTTTGAATAAAGTATAACGCGTAAAAGGTGTTCTTTCACAGAAATGCTCTTGTGCATTTCGTTGATCTTAAGTCGACGTGAGCTAGTTTTAGCAAGTAACCCATGGGAATCGGAATGGTTCGGCGGCGACCGCTACGTCATTCTCTGCGTGTTGTGCTGTTTGGATGCTACACTTGTGTCATATATATTTCAGTTAATATGATGTGGGTGTCTTAGGAATGACGGTTTAAAAAACGTTTCCTTCGTTCAAAATTTTTGGCATAATCACTCAAATTCCTATAATGATCGCAAATTTTGCGAAAGAGTAGGAGGAGTAGAGGAGTAATTAAATCTGTCCATGACAGGGTTAATTTATCTACTTTATCAGCGTCATTTTATTTGCCGATACAGCTTATTGACTTAATAATTTCCTCGGTGTCACAAGTGAATGGACGTATTTTTCATCTTCTTAAAAGTCACGCTTACTCTCCTATTACTTAAAGAGAGAAGAATATAAGTGTACTACCGTCCTGGGATAAGAGCCAAGGCTCGATATTTAGCTGGAACAGGATTTTTCTAGCCTGCCGCGGCGCTTATAACTTGGCATGAACATAGAAGTATGTTATTTATATAAATGTATCGAAATATCCTTCATGCTTTCTGTCAACATCAACCCTCTGAAGTATCTGTTCTCTATTTCTCAGTGCGGTGATGTATTTGCTACCTATTTTAAGCTACGCTTCTTCTGACCCCTACTAATGTAGGAATTTATCTATGATCATAAGACTTCCGAATACGGCTAATGATAAGTTATATCACAAATTTACTGGAAAATAGTCAGGCGTTTTCCACGTACAATTATTTTGCTCTGAGGGAATTAACTAATGTTCAATAGGAGGGGTGGCCACGATTAGTTTTTACAATCTAGAGATTCAGCATAACAGTTTGAGGCTTAACTTTGTGGAATTCCTTCATGATGAGGGTAGAGAAAGAAGCTTTTCACTTTCACATAAAGACTTATTACTTCACAGCACCATGATTTCGATGCTGCGCATCATCATCTGATCTGAGCTGCGCATCATCATAACCTGGTGATGATGCATAGCATCGAAACCATGGTGGTGTGAAGTAATAAGTCTTTACGTGGAAGTGAAAAGTTTCTTTCTCTACCTTCATCATAGTGAATCAACTCAGTCTCAGGAAAATTCCAAGTAGACAATGTTCATGGAAAATTATCTTAAGCTTTTAAACTTATCACTAAAATATTCAAAAAATAAAATACACAATACTAAAATGGTCCGTTAAATCAAAATCAAGACCCACACCAATAAAAGCGACGATTAATGCACTTAAGTGGTGTGAAGCATGTTAGATGTAAGTGGACGGATTTTCCTTTACTAATACATTGCAATTCTTGTTTTCTAATATTCTTTTTTTCTTGTGAATATTAGCTCACTTGATATCAATCGTAGACATGCGAAATACCAACTATTTTGCGTAGACCTTCAACGCGTAATAAAATTAAACATTAAAATTTTTATTACAATTATTGATATGATGATATGATTTTACATTTTATCTTTCGATTGGTGATCGTATAAGCATGGGGAACATAGATAGAACAAGGTACGCCGGATCTAGAATTTTAACCACTTTGAAATACCGGAACATCCACCATAAAAAATTGATATCGCACATTCATGGGGCGAGAATAATACTTTATACGACAAAGATTTTGTGGCTTATTTCTCAGGTTTCGTATTTCTTTTGATTAAGCTCAGAATTAGGGAAAAGCTATATTTTCTTGTTTAAGCCGCTTGAGACTTGGAACCCATCCTCTCATTTCCGCGTGATTAATGTTTTCTTCATCGCGAATTCCGACATTAAGGAACTCGAGGACGTGTAAATCGCGCTCCAGGAGGAGAAAAGAGAAACTATAAAATTCTCTGGAAGCCGGCGTAGAGACCTGTGGTAGGGTTTATTTAGCATACAGTAGGGCATATTTAGCATATAGCATTTATCATACAGCATTACCTCTTTGAGATATTTTGCATAAATTTCCCTCTCTTGATTTTTCTGGATTCTCCACCTGACAGTTCATACATTTATTAAATACGCCGTATTAAATATTTATTTTCAGCAACAACTACAAAATAATTGATGCAATTTGCTCTACTTTGAGTGAGACAATGACTTCTCATATCAAAGGTAAAGGAAAAATCGTCGATGTTCAATAGTGAGAGATTCAGAAGGAAACGTATGTATTGAAATTTACTGGAGAAGAAATGAGGAGCTTGATTCTAAAAGTAACATGTAATATTAATAAACGTGGTATTGACGTCATTACAAACAAGAGTTATTTAAAAGGTTTTAGAAGGAACGTTACTAATATATTAGGTGATGTCTGTATTCCCAGTTTTCACGCGAAAGGCAAAAAAATATTTCCTTCGATTCATAAGAATGCATTTTATGAAAAGTGTAGGTTTTACACTATTTTAAATCAGCTTCCAAATACATTAAAAACAGTTGAACCACTTGCAACGAGTTTCGTAAAATTCTTCCCGGATGCAAAATAGTCTTCATTAGTGATTCCTTTTCAACTTTGGGCAATTTGGACTTGATATTCTCCAAATACAATACCAAATTTAATTGTTTGCAGCAGGACATGTATTTAACGTTCCATTTAAATTCGAGTAAATGAACTACAATAAATCGATCAGTTACTTAGTTTCCTTATTTTTTACGGAAAAAGTACATTACCAGGACATCCCTGATTTCCTCACTCATTATAAAATGCCTGAAATTCCTCTCCCATTCCGCACAAGTTTCGATTGGTGGGTGCTTGTATCTTCCATCATAATTCAACATTGCCATCATCCACCGTTAAGTGGATTGAAGTCTACGGACATTTAGGGAGTCAGGTATTTTCCTCCCAGTGCGTTAAACAAAATTTAAGGCTATTTACAATTAAAATTTTAGCCTAATTCGAAGATTCATCGCCATTCATTTTACCGATCGAATTCAGCTCACTAAACATCATTATAAATTCATAAACTTCCCTTTTACTTGCAACGAAACATACATACACAAGTGGGACGGCCAAGTAGTCAAGTGAAAAGAAAATTCGACCACTGAGGTGGAGCGTATCGGGTTTTAATACCAGGTGATATATTTGAGGTGAATTGTTCAAACTCCAAGCGGTGCGAATTCATGGATACCAGAATTTTGTGGTAAAATTCAGTTGGCACAGGGAAAGGAACTAGGTCCCCTACCATTAATGTATGAATTTCTTGAGACAAATTCATTAATTCTACTTCTACTTTAATCTAAGTGGTAGCTCTAATGCCAAAGGTAAAGTATGTCATGGGATTGACTCCCTATCAGGCATGAAACATCAAAGTTAAGTTTTGTTTCATTGCTAGTTAGCAATAAACATGTAGAATATTTCGAATAACACAAGTAAAATTACATAGAGCTTCATGCATAGCTGGATCTTGGTGTAAAAGACTTTTCTACGAATAGGATACAAGATGCTATATTATGCCATACTATAATAATCTTCATTATATGCAATAATAGTATATACTAAACTTTATAAATGGAGTACTCATTCTGGTCCTGCTAAGCCAGTCAGTTCTGGCTTGACAGCAGGACTTTTTACGTCAACACATAAAAAGATAGCTTAAATTGTTGCAATGATAAACCTACATATATTCTGCGTAAATTTTTGTTCAAAGCGCTAATCCCTTCTGTGTAATAGCCAGTCTCAATTCTCGCTTTAACAGGATTAACCGATTGTAATATTCTTAAATCCTTAGGCATTTCATTAAAAATTAGAAGTACAGTAACCTCCAATTTTCTTTGACTTTGATTTATATGATTTTTCTTGTTCATACTTAATACTGTCTCTTAATTAGAAGGAAGAACAATAAAAAAGGGTTAGGTAATGAACACCAACGGTGACGAGACTTCCTCCCAAATTATTAACCTATAACTAATCAATGATAATCCTGAGTCTTGGGGATCACTCACTGAGCGAAGGTTCAAGATTATCTATCGCTCAGTGAGTGAGTCCCAACCTTGATCCTTGAATAACTTAGATGTGCTGCTATGTTCATCATAACAAATTTACAAGTCTAGCTCCCCATCGGTACACACATTTTAATTTGGAAATCAACCCGACTGCATGATGTTCCAATATACTAGCAACATACACATTATGAATGAGGTCTAACTAGGGAAGATGGCATCGCTCTTTAACCCTGATATTACCCTGACCACATTTTCCCGATACTCCTTGTTATATAGTATAGTAAATCCTAATTTATTGCTTTTTTGTCCATATATTTCTCATATGTGTTATCTTCCAAAGAAAGTTTGTTAGGGTATTACATAAATATTTAATTTCGGGGGAAAGCTCTACTTTTACCAATCAAAACCAAAATCAATCTTCTAATAGGCTACCGCGGTGGCTAACGCATTTGGAAATTGTATTAACTAAAAGCTCATACATAGCAATGAAATCTTATTCGTATGGTTTCCTTCCGAGGGCCGTGGGATTTTCCCCGAGGGTTCTGACGAACGGTCTTCAGTTTGGGCGCCTCGCGCTGCTTTAAGCGATCCTGAAGTCCCAATCTCGACGGAATTCCAAGCTCCCGCTATCCCATACGGGCATCAAGCGTGGAAGAAGAAGAAGAATGGATTTCTTTTAATGTGCCATTTGTAAATGCAATCTATTTTCTTCATTTCAGGCACGAATCTTTCCTCTCTTGCTCGCTCTTCCCTCTCCCCCCCGGCCTTTCCTCTTTTTTTCTTCTCCTCTTTTCCCACTTTTACGCTCTCCGTCATTTCTTTTTACGTCCCCTCCTCGGTAGCCCCATCTATCCATCCTCCTGTCCATTTCCACTCCCCTCCCCAACCACCGCCTACAACTCACTCCCCCCACAATGCCCTCCCCCTCCCTCCATCTCCACTCTCCTTCCACCGTTACGATGCCTTGGCTGTAAAAATAGTGGTGGTGGGGTAGGAGGCGGGGGTCGGAGTGGGGAAGTACGAGGGGGAGGAGGGGTGTAGAAGAAGAAGGAGAGTGGTTTGGCGTCGGCAATGACGTCACGCGGCGTCTTCCCAGCGCCTTCTGGTGGGAGGACCGCTAATCGCAGCGCTGCAGCTTCCCCTTGCGCTGGGAGTCTCGAATGCGCCTTGAGGGGTCGTTTGCAATACTCTGCCCTTCTTCTCACCCCACTCTATTCAACCCCTCCCTTCTCCCGCCTCTTCTCTCGCCCGGCCCCTCAAAGAACAAAACCCACCCTCTCTCCGCAGAGGCCTCCTTTGCTCACTCACCCTCCTTTTTCTTCATCTATGCTAATGGCAAAGGCCAAAGATTCATCTGTCCTACCCCTCTTCCTTCTTCTATGATACTCTATCTGTAATTCTTTTCTTGGTCACATGTTGGTCGACGTAATGTACATCATTCGTGCATCATTATAATCTTTGCAATTATGAAGCTGATCGTGGTAGCATAGAAATGAAATTGTGACACATTTAAGAGAAAAACAGTCCCGTACGATTCCTCTTAGGGTAATTATTACGCATAAGGCCCCAGATAATGACGTGAAAACATAGGAATCGGTCATAATAATCGACCATTTCTTAATTCCCTAGAAATTTTACTTTAATAATTTGGTATTTGGGGACAAATTTTAAGTCGATAAATACGTCCATTAGAAGTTTCAAGTAATTTATAAGCCCATATTTGCTATTTCACAAATCAGGAGAAGTAAAGAAAATACATGTACATCACTATTTACTCTAAAAAGATGATCGATTTACGGAAATATTGTTAAAAATTTTAATAAAGATTTTTCAGCTCTTACATAGCTTTATCATAAAAATGTTGGAAGCCAAAATTTCTGCCTTCAAACTAATTTAATAATTCGTTGGTTTTAAAATGAGAGCAGTGTACGTAGGTGTAATTTTTCACTTTGAAAAACAAATGATGTTTTTTTATTTATTTCATCCGTAACCCTTCCCTTTTCTTGTATTCTTCTACTTTATTGGTATTAGCAAAGCTACTCCTGGACGTAGAGAACGCTTTATGATGCGATTGAGCGATCAAATCGGTGCTGTTGACGTAAAACGTTGACCGGGTACACTGGAAAGAAAAACAAAGAGATGCTGCTTGTTGCCTCCTCTCTTGTGATTCTTTAAGTAGAACGCTTCGCTATCTGTGGTTATATTCAATGCTGATATATGTGTTTGGTGTCTAATGGAGGCAAACTTATATATTTTTTTTAGCACTTGGGAGTTCCCGATCTGATAACTTCTGACTTGACAGGCTCTAAAGTTTTGGATATAAAGTGAGCCCTTTATAAGACGCCCATTCGTGAGCAAGGATTGTAGTGTGAATACATCTATAGCCACAAAATAAACTTAACTGTATATGACTTAACGTTGTGGCGCTTTTTCGTTATGATATGCTAGAGTGACTTTTTTCCACATTTATTTATTCACAACACTCATTCTACTGAAGATGTTTAAAACAAAGAAGCCGTGGTCGCGTAAAAGAATAATACGTGTAAAAGTCAAGTTATTCTTTGCATAAGTTCCTATTATTTTACCTAAATTCAAAGGCACACAGCTCAATTTATTTCTAGCGATTCCACACAGAATTTCGAAAACGTTTGCTTATATTATCGAAGTTGCTGAGATTTGCACATTCACGCCAAAGTTCTTTGATAGGACATGGGGTGTATTCCCATAATGAGTTTAATTTATCTACCTACAGCCGGCTACAGCCTTAGCAATCCTCGCGTCCTCTCTCCTCCTTCACTCTTTACCATTCCCTCTCAGCCTCTTCTAAGGCGTACTTTTTTCCTTCCACGGCGAGCACAGATCTTTTTCTTCCTATAATTTCCTTCCTTTAGAAAAGAGGGACATTACGAAACGGCGGGGGACCTAGACCCTGTGGGGAGGGATAGTAGGGAAACATGCGTGGGAGGGAGGTGGGAGAGAGTTGGAGAGAAAACTAAGAGGAGACAACCGTTCCTCCACGCGCAGAAGAAAGGAGATAATTGAGGGCGGAGGATGAGATGGGAGGGTGGCGGGGAAGGATCGTGTGCGAGTGGGCCAAGGGGGAGGAGTAGACCGGGTAGTCTGATGCGAGTCAATGGGTCGAACTTCTGCACTTTTACTGGCTGAATCATTCGATCGCTCTCTTTGGAAGCGAAGTGACAGCTGCGGGACACTCGGCTAGTTGCAAGAGTTATCAGCATCCACAGGAACAATCTAACAGGCGCCTTAGCGATCTGATGACGATAGAGGGAATTCGGGACTGAAACCATAGTAATATTAAGGGACAAAAATATGAACTTCCCGAATGTCTAAATCACCAATCACCAAGAATTTCTAAGGTTTTCGAAAGAACTAGACGTTTTGGCGAATTGTTGTATAAAATATATCAATCAATCAATTGTATCAAATGTATCGTGCGCTTTACGGCACAGGTACTTGGCGGAAAATATTGGAAATGTTTGCCTAAAACTTGCTGAGTGCTAGTGATACCTATTCCTCTGTTTTATGGAAAATACAAAAGGATCCATAGGACTGTAAAATACATACATACACCTCTACTTAACCACCTTCGAGCCAACATGGGGTGTTGGCGAGTTGTAATAGTATACATAAATTGCTCTTAAAATTACCGCTTAATGTTATGTATTTGCAATAGGAATTTGAATTTAAAATTATGATCCACTGTCACAGTTTTTAGGATACCTACTTAAAATTAGTTTAGCTATGTACGCGAATTGTACGAGGACGGAGAGAGTTAGTAAATATGTGCAGGCTAATGACTGAATATCATGTTTTATCCGGGTAGTCTGATGTGCAGGCATAAATGAAGCCTATGTAATTCCATCAGTGCCACAAGTAAACGCCCTGTACCCTCTTACCCTTGTCACAAACTTTAGGAGTGGTTCACATGGTACCATTTAGAAATTTTAGAAAAAGAAATACCTTCCTAAAAATTTTCGCCTTCTCTTTCCAGGGTCTTAAGTGAATTCATTTTTGAGAACAGAGTAATAAAGAGTCAAATAAAATATTTGTAAAGCTATATTCATAAATTGAAATTGTCTGAAAGCAGTCTTAATTGCATTTGACTAGGATCTTCTACACTTCCGACAAAGTAGCTCAAAGTGAAATCGCTAACGCATCAAATTTATTTTAACGCATTTAAGTATCTACCAACGGTTTGCCGACATTCTTTACCATCGATTTTTCTCGAGACGCAGAAAAACCTATACAGTGGGCGAATCTCATTACATTTCCTTTTGCGCACTCAGCTCGTGCCAAGAAATATTATATCGCTCTCGGAACTTGGCACCCGCGCCACTCGTCCATCTTCCCTATCCTTAACCCGGATGGTAGAGGTTGATGTGATTTGATACGAGAAGGGCTAGCAGTAATTCGTTTTGAAAATATGTATTCTGCGCTGTATGCGTCAGCTGTGACTGCTTCTTTTATCGTTAGACCTCCTTGCCCTCGTGCATTGATTTCTATTTTCTATTAACACCACACAGTCTCATACGGAGCAATGAATTTACCTACTTGATGCGATCTTTATGGTGAAAAAGGTATATGCCTCAGGAAGGAGAGGTAACATATTTTTCCGTTTTAAATTAAACATTACTTTAAAACTTCTTGTATGTCTTTTACTACCTTAACAGATGGTAATATGCGCAATTGTATTGATATCTTCCAGCAAGTTTTTATGAGTTGCCATTTTATATGCTGAAGTATTAATTTATTTTATCTATTTCTCTTTAAAGGTTCATATTTGATTTGCTACTCTTGTTTATTGTCCATAATAAGTCAATTTTTGCAGGTTTTTCTCACTCTCTTCTTCTGTTGTTATTTTCCTGCAGTGAATTATTTCTCAAGGATTTCTCAGTCACATTTTTGGCATTTTCCCAAACCTTTATCTATAACTCTTGGTTCACGTTTTATTTGCAGTCGTTTATACGCATGCTTTATTTTGTATGTTTATATTTTTTTGAGCTGTTATCTCCGTATGAATTGTATAATTGACATGGAATGATTCGTAGAAAGAGCATTCTACCGCTTCGTAAATTCTTGGGATAAAACAATCGCCTTAATTTCTCTGCCTTTGATGGCCTTCCATTCTTCGTCTATGTACAAATGCATGATTCAACTTAATTATAGTGCGAAGGTTTGCAGTAAACGCTGACTGCATATGCCATTATTCTTGAAAGGTGTTAATGGGACCCTGAGTCTTAACTGAAACAATTTAATAATTTATTGTTTCTTTTAGGTTTAATTTGAATAAACCATCATTTTGATTGTTAGGTTAATGCGAAGCATATCAATTACTCGACCGAAAGAAATGAGTAAACCAACAAAATGGGAAAAACTTAGAAATTTTTTTTAAAAGACTTCTAAGTAGAGGATGTGCCAGCAACCGTTTTTATGAAACGGTTACTGGCATATCTAAACCAAAAGAGCACAAAATACTCCTTTCTCTTTTCAATCACTTCGAAGTAATAATATGTATGTACAAATCAGCTGCATATTTTTTTAGGTAGAGTTTTATAATGATTCTAGTACGATTAATTTTCTGATCTGTCCATCAAACATAACGTCCAAAGTTTAGTTTTTTTAAACAGCTTAGGATATCGATGTTGTCGTGTGCAGCAATTGATTTCCGCGGCTTTATCAATTTACGAAATTAGTTCAGCTTGGAGTCATTAAAAAAATCTAATTATGAGCACCTCTATCGCAATTTAATGTAAAATGCTACTGATTAATTTAGTAAAGTGCGAAACGATTGATTTTATTTATTTTTATTTTGTTCAAAGAGAGATTGGAAACCACTGGACTGATGCGTCAAAGTATTTCAACGAATACGAAAGCGGAATGATGAAAAAATTTAATAATAAAAATAATTATTTTTTCAGTTCATTGTAAAAGACTTTTTTTTCATTGCTGACCGGGTTAGTCATGTGGGTGACTTGATTAAACTGGTAACCATAATGTCTCGGTCTCGAGTCATGCCACGGGCTTGAGTATTATATTAACTCTGGTGGTTCAAACTTTTGGATGCCTCAAATGTCAAGCCAAGAATTGTTTATTAGTAAATAATCCCAGGGTGCGCACGAACCACCAAAGTCGTCCATTGAGCATAATGTTTGGACCTCTCATTTACGTTAACTACAATAACAGAAAAAGGCTATTGATCAACTTGCACTTGCAACCGCAACCTCAAATCAAATGTAGATGTAGGATAATATATAGAATTTTATGATTATAGGGAAGTGAAAACCATCAAGTGAGGTTTGCACCGATTTTCAAAGCATAATATACGCAAAAAACATTAATAGTAGTTGAATATTTTCCAAATTATTAGAAAGCGAGCGTTGTTGTTTCACATTTGTGTTCAAAATTTAGTGCAATTACCATTTGTTTTGCTCCAATCTAGCAGCCGACTCCAATTTAATACATTACCAAATTATAGTTTTAAGAAGAAATATGTCATGCCTTTTTTCTCGACTTAATGTATTACACCTCAAGCTTTCTATTAATTAATGCAAAGAAAAAACTTCCTGAACGAACTCAACACCAGCCAATAAAAATTTTCTGGAGAGGAACGCCGGATGCCAAGTGAACGCCGAAAAGAATAAAAAAAACGACTTTAGGCCAATGAAAGGAGCTAAACCCTCGCAATTTGGTGGATCTGGCTCAATTCCTTTTCGGCTTCGAAACGAATAGCCGACTTCCACGATCACCCAATTCCGAATCGTTTCTGTAGCCTGGGAATGATACACTTATAATGTCTTGCTGACGGGAAATTAAATCTAAGCGCAATAGTGGGGGGAAGTGCACGTTACTGATATATTAATCCATGAACTAATTGAGGCCGATCTCGAACAAGGTCTCCACGGTTAAAAGTGATCTTAGTGCGCCGTCAAATAGTTGTGCATGGATGCCATTTGTGAGGTAATGGTTTTCTTTCACACTAATATGGAAACGCTGGTCAATTGGAAATTGAAAAAAAACTGAAATCGCAAACAACTGTATTTGACAGGAATAATCAGGGGAATGTAAATAAAAATGTGGTGATGAAAGGCTAATGATGATCTAGATTGGATGTAAATTATTTTATCTTCTAAAAAACGTGTATTTGCACAATGCCAGGAAAAGAACTCCGTTTTAGTTGTCTATTAACCTGGAACAAGAATTTTACTGCCTTACTGGTAATCTTGTTAAAAGGAGAGCAAAGAATCTTTACAAGCTTACATTTCCTCAGACTCTCATATTATAGTATAAGGGATTGGCTAATAAACCTGTGTGGATGCTCACATGCTTAAATTTTTGCTCATAATTAATACCAAAATACAAGTTATAAACTTTTTAGTGTGGTTATTTCTACTTCCAACGGTTGCACTTGGAATTGACACGCTAAAATAACTAAAGATAAATAATTAAACATTCTAAGCACATATATATAACTATCAGTTTATATGATAATATACAGGTTTCACCCAGATAAGCTGTCAGCATCGTAGCAAACAATATAAAAGAAATCAGCGCCGCTTAGTACCAGACAATTTGAGTTTAAAGCCTACGAAGACAAGTGAAATCTTGGTTTTAGTTTCTATGATGATTTCGTTCTTTTTAGTTTATTTAAGTCAGTCGTAAATTGAACTTATGAATTCGAGGGAATTATCTTAGTCTTACACTATATCAGAAGTATACAAAATAGTTTTAACATATAGAGAGATCGATTGGGGAACTGACATTTCAGAAGTCACTTTCCTCTGTCGCCGTTTGGTATCACACGAGCAGAAGTAAGCCATGGTACATAAAGGTATTTCTCTTTCGCAGTGCTTATTTCATTTCACATTTAATGGCTACGTCATATAATGACCTTCCTACTTCCCCTCACAGTGAGATGTTCGGTCTTTTGCAGAATTGAAGTGTAGATATGCATCGAGTGCTTTCCTTTGAATATTATTTCGAAATTTCGTTCTCACGAATTATATAATTTTATGCACACGCACTCTTTTCGGCATTTTTTATGCAAAATATATGCAGGATCTTTCTCGTGAGCTCATTTATCCTTTGAAGTTAGCTCCGTGTTTATTTCGAAACGGTACCATATGAGAGATGGGACATGCCGTTGTTCTTTTACTGACAGGGGAAACGTCAACTAATTAAGTCTGGGAAGTCTTAGCACTGACGCGTATACTATCATGTGTGAAACTCGGGTAAGATGGCGCTGAACTACTGCGTGGGCGAATATGGCCACGGACGCTTGAGAGAATGAGAGGAAGAAACGGCGGGGGGTGGAGTGTGGGGAAAGTGGGATGGAGGAGGATGAGCGGGTGAGGAAACGCCAGAAGGGGATGATGGTAAGGCGTGGTGGATGGTGAGGTGTGGTGAGGGGACGTGAGGGAAGGGGGTTTGGTGAAGGGAGCGGCGGGGTGGGAAAGTACGGGGGCGGGTAGGTTTCGGGATGCGAGAGATGGTACCCCCCTTTGGGGAAGATTGACGCGGGTGGGGGCGGCGTGATGAGAAGTGGTGGCGAGGCAGAAGGGAAGGGCGAGATAATCGAAGGGAAATAATGATTTCGAAACGAGTTAGCGGCGAGAGGAAGTGCGACCGGAGAGTGGAGGTGGAGGATGGGAGATGCGGGCCAAAAAGGGGTGGGGGAATGGACGAATGAAGAGATGATTCTTTTTCTCCGTCAGCAGGGGCGGCGAGTGCGAGGAGGAATTGGAGGCGTATAATCATTCAGAAGGGGCGAAAAAGAAGACGGACGGGGGAGGGTAGGAGGTGTCTATGAGAGATGCGCCGGGTGGGGCGGAAGAAGAGACAGACGAATGATAGAAAGATAGGAGGCGGAAGGGGTCCCGGGGAGAGTGATTGGGGGGGGGAGAAATATGGTAAGGGAACCATGCTAATCGATCTATCGCGCGGGACAATCGTTATATCTATTTTTTTTCACCTCGCTCCCGTGTCAACCATATCGGTTCTTATCCTCCCATTCCTTTCCATATTCGTCCTGGAGTTCGGAGGATTGACTGCTAGTATAGGAGAATCATTAATTGGCGATGTGGGGTTTAGAATGCGCAGTTTTACGTTGGTGAAGAGTTAGTAATTTTAAAGAAGTGAAGAGGATATCAAATGTATTCGGGCGAAACTAACGTCAGATCATAGTGACTTTTAATAATCAAACCACTTTACTTTTCCACATAAACTTTTTAATTTTTACAACCCAGGTTTCGTTATAGCATAGCATCATCAGGTCCTGATGATGTTATGCTATAACGAAACCTGGGTTGTAAAAATTAAAAATTTTATGTGGAAAAGTAAAGTGGTTTGATTATTAAAAGTCAGTATGAAGATTTTCCACCAAGTTACGCCAGAAACTGTTTTATTTGTCAGATCATAGGTGAACACTAGGGGTGAGAACATAAGCTCTTTTTCTCTTTGACTTGCATTTACCACTTTCAAACTAGATCATGTGAAGAAGACAATAGAAGTATGGAGGGAGATGGTAGAAGTGAGAGATTAGCTACTAGATTCAAGGAGAGGGTTAATACCCTCTAGGTGTTTCAAATTTTATCACATGGTGCTTTATATTATTGTATCCACAACGTGCGTGATGGAGCAAGAGTTCCTTGAATTGATATGTCAGCCACTCATAGTCCCGTTGTTTTCTCGGTTTACAATGTAACGCGACGCTTTAATTTTTTCCTCTCTCTTAGCATTAAACTCATACGATTTGCTGACTAATCAAAACGGAAGGATATACCAAATATTCTCTGCCTAAAAATTGTATTCTTCAGTACCATAATCTACGGTTTACCTTCAGCGACGATGAGTTCTATGTCAATGAGATGCGATGATTCGTCCACGGCATTGACACATAAATCCTTGCAGAGGACAAATTAATCATTCAATTGATCCCAGAACGTATTTTTAATAATGATAGTACACATCTCAATAGATTGTAGCCCCTTATCAGACTCTGATTTTATGATTTTGTCACAAGTGGGAAAATTCAACTCGATGAAACTAAAGAAAAGTAGTCCAGAGTATTGCTTTAAGTAAAAACTTAGCTTCGATCTGAACAAATATGTGATATTTACGGGCACATATTGAATTTGTTAGCCGATGCCTGAGAGAAAATGGAAACGAATCACGCAATTTGAAAACGGTTCGAAAGCCTGTTCTGAGGGTACAATTCTGAAATATACTCCTTTTCCACATTCCTGTTTTGATGGAAGTACGTGTAACTCATTTATGAGATAATTTTAGACGAGAGTAATCTGCTGTAACACAACTGTAATCTAAATTATATTATATGAACGAGAGTTGATTTATTATCAATATTTTCTATACAACTCTAAACAAGGATACCTATTGAGGAATGGAAATATTGTATTGATATCACTGAATTCATTTAGGGCTTCCCTAACGCCGCGTTTTATAGAGAGCGGATAAGAAAATATTAGAATATCTCCACGATAAAAATAGAACTGTTTGAAAGAAGTTTTAAAATTAAGTGGGTGTTGGGCTAAAAATAGGATGAGCCTCGAGCTTTGAAGGAGAGAATGGTCGAGGGAGCATAGTTGTGAAAAATATATCAGAAGGAAGAGGGATCTTGGAAGAAATCCCGAAAAAGGAAAATGAAGATCACGAAAAGAAAAATATAGCGGAACCCTTAAATAAGTAACAGAGATACAACTTTCAAACAATAAAAGACGCAGATGCGATGGTAAAAAATAATATCTGCTTTCGCAGAAATATTTATAAAGGCCTTAAATTTCTTTCACAGTGAACAGATAACGCATCGGAAGAGCAATGGGATACTGTCTGAATAAATAGAGATGGTTGGTGTTAAAAAAAGTCTAATATTTTGGATAATTAATTATTGATAAGTTTGTTGGATTATTTGGTTTTTATTTTTATTAAATTCATATTCCTCAAATTCACATAGTATAATTTCTTTTGAACTACGGGACACGGCCCAAGAGGCCGTGTGTCGTGCCCGGCAGCGGGAGAGGCAAGGCTTCCGCGGTCGTCATCCCACGAAACCCTTGCGGGGAAGAAATAACTTCAGCAGGACAGAAGACTCAGAAGAAGGCGAAAGTAGTTAGAATAGGAACCTGGAACGTCAGGACAATGTTGAGGAGAGGCAAATTAGAAAATATTAAGCGAGAGATGGAAAGAGGTAACATAGATGTTTTAGGCCTCTGCGAGGTGAGATGGAAGGATAGCGGGGATTACTGGAGTGACAATTATAGAGTAATATACAGCGGCGGGGATGAGAGCCAACGAGGGGTTGCCGTAATTTTAAATAAAGGGGTAGGAAGAAGCGTAGTCAACATAGAGCAAGCGACAGATAGAATTTTACTCGTAGAGATTAAAGCAGAGCCGACGAACTTGGTCATTATTCAGGTATACATGCCACCGAGCAACCACAAGGAGGAAGAAGTCGATAGGATGTATGATGAGTTAGAGGATATCATCGCGAGTGTTCCTGCAGGGAAACATTTGATAGTGATGGGGGATTGGAATGCGACGGTAGGCGAAGGAAGAGATGGTGGTGAGGTGGGGGACTATGGGTTAGGCACGAGGAATGAACGCGGGGAGAAAGCAATTGAATTCTGCAGGAGACAGGGGTTAGTCATCACTAACACATGGTTTAGACACCACAAAAGGCGTAGGTATACATGGAAAATGCCAGGTGACTCAGAAAGGTATCAGTTAGATTATATTATGGTTAGGCACAGGTTTAGGAACAGTGTGATCAATTCGCACAGTTTCCCAGGAGCGGATGCGGACTCTGACCACAATTTAGTTGTTATGAAATGTAATGTTCGTTTCAAGAAGATAAGGCATGGGCGGCGGGTTAAAAAATGGAATTTAGAAGCAGTAAATGAATTAACGAGGAAGGAGTATCAGGAGGCTGTAGAGAAAATGATGGATGACGGTAAAGTACTGAGTGCTATCGAAGAAAAATGGGAATGTATTAAGAAAGGGATATTGGAAGCCGCTAAAGACACTATAGGAACCGTTAACGGGAAAAGGATAAGGAAACCATGGGTAACGGATGAGATGATTGCGAAGATGGATGAGAGAAGAAGATGGAAAAATGTAAACACAGAGTTAGGCAAAATGAAGTACAAAGAGTTAAACAATAAATTGAGAAGGGCCACAAATAAAGCAAAAGAAGAATGGTGGAAAACGCAATGCGAGGATATGGAAAGTTTACAGAAGAAGGGTGAAATTGGTGCTCTATACAGCAAGGTTAAGTTATTATCGGGAAGTAAAAAGGCAAGAGCTGTGCTAACAGTTAAAGATAAATGGGGTAAGATAATAGTTGAACCAGGAAAAATCCAAGAGAGATGGAAGGAATATATAGAAACACTGTATGGTAAAGAACTTAGGCCGACAAGGTTAGACATAGAAAAGGAACATGACGTAGAAGAAGATAGCTTAGGTCCAGGCATACTCGACGATGAAATAGAAAGGGCATTAGAGGAGATGAAAGCAAATAAGGCTGTGGGGCTGGACAATATTCCTGTAGAAATGTTGAAATGGTTAGGGAAAGGTGGGAAGAAGGCCACATATGGACTGATTCGTAGTATCTATGAGGAAGGAATCTGGCCGGAAGATTTTGTGAGATCGGTGTTAGTTCCTATTCCAAAAAAGGCAAAGGCTTCGTCATGTGAGGATTACAGAACAATAAGTTTGATATCCCACGCAGCTAAAGTTATTCTCAGGATCATCAACAAAAGGATAGAGAGTAAGGCAAATGATTACTTAGGGGATGATCAGTTTGGGTTCAGGAAAAGAAGAGGTACGCGTGATGCTATTGCAGTAATGACATCACTAGTCGAGAGGAATATAGAATACAATCAGGACGTTTTTGCCTGTTTTGTAGATTTCGAAAAAGCGTTTGATAGAGTGAATTGGGAAAAATTAATGGTGTATTGCAGAAAATAGGAATGGATTGGAGGGACAGGAGACTGATCCGCAATCTGTACATGTCTCAGACTGCTCAGGTGCGAGTGGGGAACGGAGAGTCCGGATGGGCAGTGTTAGGAAGAGGTGTAAGGCAGGGTTGCCTATTGTCACCGGTACTGTTCAACGTATATGTAGAGGAAATGATTAAAGAGGCATGGGAAGAACTGGAGGTAGGAATGAAAGTCGGGGGGGAATTCGTAAAATCGGTTAGGTTTGCTGATGACCAAGCATTAGTTGCTCAGTCAGCCAAGGGGTTTCAAGCATTGTTGAGTGAATTGGAGGTTCAGTGCGATAAATATGGGATGAGAATCAATATTAATAAAACAAAGGTTATGCGATTTTCCAGAAAGAAAAAGGCTAAGCTAAATATTAAAATAGGCGGGGAAAGAATAGAGCAGGTAGAGCAGTTTACATATCTCGGAAGTGTTTTGGACCAATACGGTCAAAGTGGTAGGGACGTAAGGAGAAGAATTGCGCTAGGCAAGGAGGCTTTCTCAAGGAGGAGGGAGTTGATGACGGGGACGTTGAGTAGGGATGTTAAGACTCGTAAAAACTCTGATATGGAGCGTAGCTATGTACGGCGCGGAAACGTGGTCGCTGAAGCAGGAGGATAGACGTAGATTGGAGGCTTTTGAAATGTGGGTGTGGAGAAGAATGGAGAAGGTGAAATGGACCGAAAGGAAAACAAATGAGGAAGTACTGGAAATGGTGGGTGAGGAGAGGGGTTTGTTGAGAGAAATCCTATGGAGGCAGGAAAAATGGATGAAAGGCGTATTGAGCGGTAGTGGAATGTTGAAGAGGGTAATGGAGGGGAGAATGTTGGGCAAGCGAGGAAAGGGCAGGAACAGGATAGGGATGTTGGACGAGATGAAGGGAGGAAAGAAGTACACAGAGATGAAGAGGGACCTGATGTAGAGTAGGTTCCTGGATTGGGTTTTGTTTGGAGTTAAAAAATATTTATTTGGTACCTGTGTTCATGCAAAACCCACCTTAATCATTAAATTATAGGGGTTTGTTGAGAGAAATCCTATGGAGGCAGGAAAAATGGATGAAAGGCGTATTGAGCGGTAGTGGAATGTTGAAGAGGGTAATGGAGGGGAGAATGTTGGGCAAGCGAGGAAAGGGTAGGAACAGGATAGGGATGTTGGACGGGATGAAGGGAGGAAAGAAGTACACCGAGATGAAGAGGGACCTAATATAGATTAGTTTGCTAGGTGGGGAGTCACAAAATGTTTATTTGATAGTTGTGTCCATCCAAAAAAAAACCTACCTTAACCGGTAGATTACCTAATAATAATAATTTCTTTTGAAATCATTCCTCTCTTTTTAATTTAAAAATTCTCTCGTTTCTTTCAACTTTAGAACAGCCATTAAGAATCTGTCTTAAACATCTTGATGTATTTCGCTGTCTCGTATTTGTATATTTTTTTTCGTTATTTACCTATTTATTTAATTTGTTTGGTACTAGTGCGAAAGCAGCATATTTTTACCTTTACATCGGAATATTGACAATGATAACAATGCACACAAATACAAGCACTCGCGCCCTAAGTGGAGGAAAGCCACCTAGGCGGGAATCGAACCCGCGACCTTTGAGTTGGCAGATGAGGACGTTGCCCTAACGCCACCCGCCCGGGTCCGGGGCGGTCCGTTGTGCATTTCTATCACATACAGGGTTCGTCCGGAAAATAAGTGTACTGAGCTCAGGAAAAAAATTTATTACACTTTTACATATCTTAAGCTAATATTCCTCAAAATAGGACCCTTGTGAGTCGATACACTTGTTCCAGCGGCGTTCCCATTCCTGGAACGCTCCCGCGAAGGCATCATCGGGAACCTCTCGAAGACATGTCGTCACGGCTTCTTTGACGGCGTCCAAAGTCCCGTATCGCGTTCCTTTCAAACTCCTCTTAATCTTCGGGAACAGAAAGAAGTCCGGTGGTGTGTGGATCATTTTTGCAGTGATCCGCAAGTTGTGTCGCGATTTCCAAACGATTGAGTCTTTGATCATCACTGAGCACTTTGGCACCAACTTTGCACAAATTTTTCGCATCTGTAATTGGTCCCTAATAATCTCGTGCACTATTGTTTTTGGCACATTACACTGCTCTGCTATCATCCGAACACTAAGACGATGATCAGAGTTCAGTACATCGCGAACTTTTCACACATTTTCGTCGGTGAGTGTCGTTGATGGGCGTCCAGGCCGTGGTTCGTCGTCGACCTCTTCTCTGCCCTCCACGAACATCTTGTGCCACCGAATGATCATGTTTCTGGACATGGTTAACTCCCCGTAAGCCTGGTTAATCATACCGACAGTTTCGGTAGACGATTTCCCAAGCTTTACCGCAAATTTGATGGAATAACGCTGCTCCAAAAACTTCGGCATCGCGTTCCGTGACGTGGGTCGAGTGTGGAGGTTCGCGTCAACAGAGCTCCTCACTACACCACAGCTCAGAACCGACTGCCTTTTGCAGCGTCGCTTGCCAACATACCCCCCTCCAATCGCAGCCCGTCAGAGCGGTGCTGGGCGCCTGGAGCGGCGGGAAAAAATCAGTACAATTATTTTCCGGGCGAACCATGTATATCCTTCTAGTCAACCTTCATTGATGTTAATTCTTTATATTTTTCTATTAGCTAGTATACACCACCGTGGTACTCCCAAGGTATTTCATAAATTAAAATATGGTTAGCCGGTAGCAGTTACTTGGAATAATACTTGAATCTGAATTTCATTTCATTTTTATAATTATTAATCAATTTAACGAATCTATGTTTTTGCACCAAGTAAATGCATAAAATATGTGAGTAATAAGAGCTAATTGAGTGGTTTCAGGCGTGTTGCGGTGGAAATCGAACATAATGAATGACTGATAGTATCACTAATCCTGATGATGATGCAATACATCGAAAACCGATCGTGAAATAAATTCTATCAAGTGGAATAGTGCTACTATCAGTTATTCATTAACAAAAACTAAAGTAAGGTAATAAAAATTAATGGCCAAAGAAAACCTTTAAAAATAATGAACTGGCACCCATGCTTTGCGGAGTATTGGAAAGAGGCCACAGCTGCTGCTTTGCTAAACATCGTAATAAAGGACATTATTATTTCGTGAAAGTGTTATATGCAGTTGCATTTTTTTAATGACTTTTACTCCGTCATTGCTTTTGATATCTTGATATCACTTCCTGTCAACATATGCTTAGTGTTTGGCATTATAAAAATATATATATTTCCGCCCCCATAATTATTTTGATCGAAACAAATTACAATTTTGAACAGCATTCATACTTTAGATTCAAGAACAGAGGATTCACTAAGCACCACCGGGATACATATGCAGGGGAACAGGCTCAAGCTACAAATGAATGTAATAAATTGAATTCACACGAGTACGTACTGATCAAGGTAAGTAGCTACTACATTCACAGCCAAAGATCATTTGGTTTCAGTAATTTACACGATGAGTTTGTTAAAGCAAACAAAAAATAAGCTTTTTGCCTGTCAACGGGATCAAAAAGAGCAATGCGAAATAACCACCCCTTTCATCCTATGAAGAACTAATGGCCAAAGGTGATCGAATTCCCGCGATGCGGTCCATTCTCGATTCCAACTAGGTGGAGGATTCTTCCATCTTGTACTTTATGTTCTTTAGGTAGCGAGGTCAACTCTTCCAGTACTGGTAAATAGTCTGATTGGTCAGATCTTGAGCTCTGGACATTACCGTTACTGTATTTCGATATTCAATTTCTCTCATACTTTCTCCATTTCTCTTGGCAGATTTCTCTATTCCTTTCTCGAGTGCCTGCACAAACCGACATAACTGCTGCTGCAATTGACGAAAGTTTGTACCCAACGAAACTAATAAGTTTTAAAACAAAAGGAGACAAGGCATTGAAACAAATGTATGCAATAAGACAAGGTCATGTTGAACTAAAAGTGAGTGGAATTCGGGCTGAATTTCATTCAGTATATTCAGTCTACTTCAAACGAGGCTCACATATGTAGGTTCCCAGCCTTTCCCAAGACGAAAGATTACTAATACGTAGTTCGGCTGCGTTAGTGACCGCTGGGAAGAGTCAGCAACAGGCCCCCCGCTGACGGGAGATGTTTGACGAGGGCGAAGGAAAAGAATGAATTGGATGAAAGGAATAGGCGGTGGGGGAAGCGTGGGTGGGATGAGGAGGGCTGGAAAAATGATGTGGGGAGCTGTGGAGGACGAAGAAAGAAGGGAGAGGTAGGATTAGAGGCCAAACGGGATGAGGGAGGAAGGGAGGGAGGAGGCGACTCAAAGCATACTTGAGTTGTTTCTTTCATTTGTTCTCGCCGTGGGCCTCACCCCATCGCCTCCTCTCCCCACCCCCATTCTCCCGAAAGGTTTTTCTTTTGAGCGTGGGGGTGGGGAGAAGAGGAGTGTGGAGGGGGAAATGGAAACTGGGGATCAGGCGGACGAGGAAGAAGAAGACTCCTCCTTGGAGATGAAAAGGCCAGCAGCTCGAAATTCTAATTTAAAACGGTCGGATGAGTTTCACCCATTCAATGGGATTGTTTTGAAGACGAACTCCTCTCGGTGTCCTCCTCCTCCTCCCGACATGTTATTCCCCACACGCACCCCTTCCTCCTGCAACCATCGAAACCACATGTGGGGTTGGTGAAAGGGCTGAGGACGTATTTTCCTCGCATGGAAAGAGGGGAGGGAAGAGGGGCATGGGTGCAAATGGGGCTGGTTTCATTTATATAATTTCTTTTCCTCCTTTTTTTTTCTCTGTTTCTCTCCCTGCTCCTCAATCTTTCCCCTTTTATTGCTCGTGGTTGGGGTAGGTTTCCGGTCGAAGTACGGGTGAGATTTATGCGCATGAATAAAGCAGGCTCGTCCCGGCGGCGATTTTTGGTCGGGGCAATTATAAGTAATGCGGCCATTAGAGGCCGCGATTTTACGGGCGCGGTGGTTTTTGCTCTTGAGCTCTTTTTACCCCCTCCCCCACCCTACTCCCTCCCTCTCCGTCTCCCTTTCCTGAGAGTCCCTGTCTCTCCCAGAAGTTGTCTGTGGTGTCTACTCTTCGTAATTAAGAATCGGAGTTTCGCCGAAGGAGCAAAGGGAAACCCTTTCTCGGGAATACTGTTTTGGAATAGCAAAGTACCTGGAAAGATATGGTAATCAACGGGGGCTGATTATTTTCGAACAGCTCGAAAGGCACACACTACCACGTATCTAAAATGAATCAAAAGACTATTTTTCAATGAGATGGGTTGGAGCAAAAGGTTGGCAGATAACTCTCGATGTCTGCCTTCACGATGACCTATGGAAGGTGAACAACACATAGTGCGAATGGTGGCCGGGAATTTTTGCAAAATGTTTGCTCTTACAATCAAGCGTAGAGGAATCTCGTCAAGATAACGTACGTGATACGCATGCTAATCAGTTAGCAGCTACTCCTAAGTGTGCTGTTAGGCTTTTAGACACTTGCCGGCTGACAAAGTAGATAAAAGCTGAATAAAGTAAATTCAGGTGGTTTTTACATTTGAAGTGGACCATTCAGCTCATGGAATGGATAGTTTTTACAAAGACGTAAAAATTTGAAACTATTTTAAACAAGTGAAAATGAAAAAAAAAATGAAAATTGGTTAATCGAACACGTATAATCTTAATCAGTTGTTCCTTCATATGAAAAAGTCTGAGTTTAAACACCAATATGAAGAAACAACTGCTATTTTAGAGCATCAGAAAGGAAATATAACGGTGTAAAATTTTATTAAAAGATCAGGAAACGTGTCTAAGGAACACTTTCAACGGCAATTCTGAACATCTATCCAACATTTGAGCTCGAAGTATAAGAACATATTCACAACTGTTCAAATGATGTATTTTTTACTAAATATTCCTAATGTTTGTGTAAACCGTTAAAAATCATTTCGATCTAAGGCGAATGCCTAATAAATGGTGAACATGTATTTTTTTACTAAATATGAGGGAATATTCCAATCACACTGCCTGCAGAGATGGCCCCGCAGAGATATCCATCAACGTCATATATACAAACCATGAATTATCCAAGAGTAACCCACTGGAATTGAATTGGCATACACTGTTCAGGTGCCAACAGTCTAGTTACTAGCTGACTGAGGAAAATTAAAACATTTAGCTAGAACTTAGCATTTCATATCTCTTCAACTGAGGGTGAATATGCCAAACTAGGATGCTTTCTGGGCACCATATGCTAAATATAGGCATTCAAAGATGACATATGCCTTTCTTACGACAAATTAACCCTAATTAAAAACCAGGAAAACTTGATTGTTATATATTTTTTAGAATTCAGATGAACATAAATATATATACCCATTAAAATTTAATTTTAAACTCTTTATTTGTATTTTCAACCTTAAATGTGCACGTGAAACTCCTTTTACTGAACTATTTCTGCATTAATTTTGCTTATTTAACTCATTTTATTGAGATAACATACATGATGACATGAGCTCGTTAGTTTTGAATATGAGTAAAATAGAAAATTTTGCAAATAAATAGTTTGAAAATCAGATTGGTATTGATTGGTAGCGTACTTTTATGGAAGCAAAACTCACATGCTGGCCATTAAATTTTAAATTTTATCTTTCAGCAATCGGTAGGAGTAATTGTGATTGCCAGTTACATTATTAATTACATTAATTTGCTAATGTAGCGTTTAGTAATGATTCAAACGTGTTAGTTTTACCATCCGTTTGAAAGGCTATTTTCCCCTACATCCTTCAGCAGTCTAATCCTAATCCACTTTAAGTTGAAGAAGTCTCTAAGTTTTGTAATTTTAGCGCAAATTTTCACAAAAATAAATATCTCTAGGGCATGTACTTCACCAAATTGAACCCAGGAACAGTGCAAATCACCATATGCTCACCTGGAAAGAAAAATAAAACTTCCATTAATGCCATTTGATGATATTTTTCATTAAGTTAGCGATCACAAGTATAAAGAGAGTGCATTCTATCCATAAATGAGTTCAATGATGAAAACAAAAGCAAGCTTGTTGTAGGAAGAAGAGGAGATAAGATGAAAGGGTGGAACTTTCTCGATGGAAGGAAGAAATTGGGGAGTAGAGGGGGTTGTGGCTTGGAGATTACAAAGGAAGGTAGGGTTAGCAGGATTCAAGTTATGGGATGGTGAAGACCGAACAAATTATATCCTACAGGCCAGCTTCAACGCATACTTAGGCCAAAAGTTAACTATGCCTCTCCGGGGTTCACAGTTTTTATCCTACTAATTTGTTATTACATAATATATACATATATTTCTATATTTCTATGTCTATATTTATGTATATGTATAGGTCATATTTATAAATATATATAGATTATCTTAATATAAATATATATGTATCACATATTGTATTAACTTTTATCTATCGGGTATTTACTGACATATAAATGTGACGGCATTCATACCATGCCGTCTTATTGCATGAATGAAGCTAAATATATCTAGCCATTGCCCACTGGTCATGGATGGGCATCATTTACGCATCGAACGTTTGGGACTACACAGAAATTCTTAAATCCTGAGAGAACACATTTCTAAGCCCAAAAGTTCATCATTAGAAGTTGTGCGAGAACATGAGACGTTTCCTAATTACTAAAATGCTCCAGATCGGAAGTTGTTTCGTCGAGTATGATCAAATCTCAAATTTGTCTTAGTGGCTGTTTATCTATAACTCTCAATCAGACGCTGAAGATTTGCGTGTTAGTTGCAGAGTAGTGGACATCTGACAGAAGATGAAATACATTCATAGCAAGTGTTATAATGACCGGCAAAGGTTAAGCTCTACCACTGGAACGGTGTAAAATCATCCGCATGGGTGGTCAATGAAATTAAGCGGGACTATGGATCTCTCATCTACACACATTTTGTATTTAACAACGTTGAATGGATGCGTAGCAATAATATGTTTTAGATTTTTTTAGAAATGGTGTACTAGATTTTAAATGGACCCTGAGACCCAGTAATTTTAAGGCTTACGAGTAAAGTGGGTACTTGTAAGACTTAACATTGCACAAGATATCTTAAACCCCATAATTCACATTGAAGCTCATACTTTATTTCTGGATACTTTCTAAGTCCCTTTATTCCATCCAAAATGTCTGTTTCCTCCATCTACTTTGCTTTCCTATGTTCTCCTCTTTACTATCCTCTCCAGGATCACAATTGCTTCTCAGTGTTCTCTACATTCACCTGTTTTGTCTCTGAGTTTCACCCTACAACCTTCTCTATATGAAGAGATCGAGCCATGCCTTTCCGTACATTATATTTTCTTCACTCTTTTCCACGCTCACATCTAAAAAGCTTCCAATCTACCCTTATCGTATTGTTTCAACGAATAAGTTTCCGATCTATGCTCTATAATAACGTTTTCACCAGTTTTTCTTTACATATTTACTTAAGGTACCCGTCATAAACTCCCGTCTACTCGTAAAAGTGACTTTAAAAGATACGATTCGTTTATATATACGTATGAGACAATATTAATAAAGTATACACAATATTAATACCTGGGTAATTCCAGGACTCCAGGAGCCAGATGAAGACTTGCTCTATTTTTTTGAGTTTCAGTGGAGGGTCAGAGGGTGGGAGGGATGCTAAGATAGATACACTATAGCATTTGTCGAAGGGAGTGTTGTGTTCGGAGGCGTGTTTGTGGATTCGGAGAATATCAATCAGGGAAAAATTCTTGCAAGAGGCTCGGTGGTTATTGATTCTAATATTGATTTAATATTAGACATTAATTACCCCTTTCTGAACATATTTTCATTCCCCCCTATCAATTTACATATTATCCCCACCCTTCTAAAAATCCCCCGCCTAACTCTTTCCCTCCAAAATCTTCCCCTCGCAAACCTGTCTCCACCTTCCATCCAGTGTTTCCAGGCCTTCCTTTTCCTCAATTCTGTCCTTGAGAAAGGTGGTTTGGACCACCGAAAATTCGATACCCATTGAGTTTCTCTTTTTTGTGTGTTTCTGTGTTTTTGTCTTAGTCCATTAGTGTTAGCTTCATATTCATTATATATATAAATATATATATATATATATATATATATATAATATAATATATCAGAAAGAAAAAGGCTAAGCTAAATATTAAAATAGGCGGGGAAAGAATAGAGCAGGTAGAGCAGTTTACATATCTCGGAAGTGTTTTGGACCAATACGGTCAAAGTGGTAGGGACGTAAGGAGAAGAATTGCGCTAGGCAAGGAGGCTTTCTCAAGGAGGAGGGAGTTGATGACGGGGACGTTGAGTAGGGATGTTAAGACAAGACTCGTAAAAACTCTGATATGGAGCGTAGCTATGTACGGCGCGGAAACGTGGTCGCTGAAGCAGGAGGATAGACGTAGATTGGAGGCTTTTGAAATGTGGGTGTGGAGAAGAATGGAGAAGGTGAAATGGATCGAAAGGAAAACAAATGAGGAAGTACTAGAAATGGTGGGGGAGGAGAGGGGTTTGTTGAGAGAAATCCTATGGAGGCAGGAAAAATGGATGAAAGGCGTGTTGAGCGGTAGTGGAATGTTGAAGAGGGTAATAGAGGGGAGAATGTTGGGCAAGCGAGGTAAGGGTAGGAACAGGATAGGGATGTTGGATGGGATGAAGGGAGGAAAGAAGTACACCGAGATGAAGAGGGACCTGATGTAGATTAGTTTGCTAGGTGGGAAGTGACAAAATGTTTATTTGATAGTTGTATCCATCCAAAAACCTACCTTAACCGGTAGATTACCTAAAAAAAATATTATATAGATATATATATTTATATACATACATACATACACACATACACACACTGATTTTCTTTTTTCTACGTTTTTCGTTTCTACGTTCTACGTTCCCACGTTTTTCTAAAACACTTTTTAAATAGGTGAATTTTTCTAACTGTTGTAGTTTATGTAAACCAAAATATATTAAATCAAAATGCCTATAGTTATTTCAGACAAAACCATATTTTCGTGGTTCGTCACGATCCGACCTCAATACGTGCAGATTTATCCTTCTGACAATAATATCATTATCTTCGTTGCAGATATTGGGGATGGACAGACGGAATTAGCCGGCATTGTAAATCCGATGGATGATACGCTCATGGGTGGACTGCCGCAGTCGAGAGAGAGAGAGCCTTTCCACCTGTTTCGTCGCGAAGACCCGAGAGGTGAGTTTGAAATGGGAACGACACTCTCCAAACAATCTTTTCTCTCTCCCATCTGTTCTTCTCGACGCAGGTGAGTGGTAGTACGTACGTAGATAAAAGAGCATGGCGTCCCTGCGTCCGCCCCGTGGGCACGCCCGGCGACGGAATGTGGGCGGTTGATCGGAGACCCAGGTCACGTAAGAGGTCGCGCCGTGCCGTATGTCTCTTGGGGGAGGGGTGTGGGCGTGTCAGGGGGCGAGGGAGTAGGTGGGAAGGGGGAGAGGGTCGCGAGGAGGTGGGAGAGAAGTGAGAGGGGATTGTGGAGAGGAAGACGGGAGTGCGGGCGTGAGTGGCCTATTTATTTCCCTCTCCCACTTCCATCCGAGACTCCTGCCGCGGACGCATTAGGGGACTCGGCGAAAGGAAGTGCAGCTAGTGACTTCATTAAGTCTCCGTGTCGGCGAGTGCCGCTCACGAATCACGTTGGATGGATAGATGTCGCGTTTGCCGACCGAATGAGCATTTCGTGGAGGCCGTCGCTCGGGAGAGTGTCTCTCGCGAGACCTTTTGTGCCCTCGCCGCTGCCCGGCGGGTTGCAGTGAAAACAATGCTTCATCACGGAGTCCCGCGGACGGATTTTCGCCATGGGTGCATATTGGCGTATATTGGCTTCAATTCCTGGATTCATTTGGGCACGGAATTCTTTCCATCGGCGCCGTCGTCGAAGTGAAAATTGGGACATCGCCTTGGAACTCGAGGAAAATTTTAAAATCTTGTTGAAGGAACCTAGTGATTAAATCCGAAATGAGATTATAGTAATTTCTAAGTCGAAGGTCGAAGTGTCCTAATCGTATTCTGGCGTAATAGCCTCTCGGATAGATGCATTTGGAATTCTGATAGGGGTATTCCGAAAAGAATTAACATTTCACTTTGTTAATTTATCGATTCACACTGTCAATATATTAATTAGAGCTAAATTCTTGATAGTCCATATACAGTAAGCTTGAACCAAATGTGTATCAGTTTAAATACGGTAACTGGAAGATGGTGAACACATTGAGTGAATTATACGCGGAAAGTTAACTTCATAGACGCACTTATTCATGTTTTTGTACCCAGAGTAATGAATTTCAAGGAAAATATAACTTGTTGTAAGCGGTTGGTACGTAGACAAAAAGAGTTACTTTAAAAATTAAGACAGAAATAGCAAAATGTCTTAAGAAAAAAAATTTCAATGGAAACAAGTATTTTATATGGAAAAATAAATGAATGAAGGGCAATGGCAGAGCTTACATTTTCATTTCTTTTGAGATGATTAATACATTTAAAAAAAATTTAATTGAATATGAAGTGAATAGAATTTAACTACTTAGATAAATACAGCATTTCTATTAAGATAATGCAATATGAGTAAATTTTTTGGAAAGTCATATACTCCCTTTTACCCAATTTCCCTAACAATAATAATAGCGACGATGTTCCATTTCGTAATTGAACGCTAAATAATATTTCATACGCGACTGTAAATTCCTTGTAGGTCAGTAAATTCAGATAACGGATGAAAGAACCTAGTAGCCGTGGCCTGAGTTGCTCGGTAATCTTGATGAGCACCGTGGTACTTCAGCAGTTGAGCTTTTATCTGGGAGCACTGGCGAAGTGGTCCTATTTTTTTACTTCTCCAGAAATCCCTGCCACTTATCTGAGGAAGAAGCCCCCCTTGGGGGTCGCGTTCTCCAGGGAGCCCCGCCGTGCCCGCGGGCCGGGCTTCGTACCGCGTCGATCGATGGGGCCGTCCTTAAAATTTATCGCGCGCTCTCCTTCTCCCGCCCCCGGAGTCACGCCTTACGCCGGAACGAATCCCGTAACAAGAGGAGGACCGGCCCCCAAACGAATGGCGTGAAAACGCCCCTCAGCCACCCTGGGTGATGGAGGGAAATCGTCGATTTTTATGCCTTTTTGTGCACGGGTCAGCAGGCTGTAACGTGGCGGCGAGATACTGAGTTTGCCTCTGAAAACGAGCCCGACGGTCGTCCGCATCAGCCTGTTTTCCAATCTCCAAGTACTTCTGGGAACATGAGAAAGACTCGAATGTTTGGAGACTTGGATCGAGGATATATCATCATTCTCAGTAACCTGAGGGATAATAATAATTTGACAGAGAACGGTGATCCCTAACTTTGAAATATTTTATGCTCGTGTGACCAGGAAATTCATGTTTCGTAATAATAATTTGAATAACTGAATGATCCTTTTTCTTTGACCGAGCACCAGTTCATACAAATGTGTAGCTTAAATAAAGATTAAATTCGACACTTGATGGAAAAGACCGACCATTACTCAGAAGCATCATCTAGAGTTACTCCATTGGATGCAGCGTAACCAAACTAGAAGTGTCATCTGTCTACAGATTGTGTCCTAAAAGTTATTATGGGGTATCTTTTTTGCTGAATCTTTATTTCTTGGCACAGAGGCTATATAAATGTATGGTACTTTGATGCAACTCGGCTTCTGCGAGAAGAAAAACATGCTAGCTTTAAAGATCTACCAAGAATGATGAAAATAAACTAGACGATTAGGTGGTCAAGATGGACCAGAAAGGAAAAGTCAATTCTTATTAACTATGATTTTTTAAATTTCCATCATCAAGATTCAATTAAGATTATTCAGGGTGGTAAAATCATTTCCTCATCATCCACAATCTTCTCCATTAATTTAAACTTTTTTTTCCCCATGCTTCCTTCACCTTTGATAATCTCTCAGTCATTTCAAGCCAGTGTACGTTTATGCGCAATCGTTGACTGACTATCCGATGACGCTTTGAAAAACGCCCAACTGCCAAAAACAGAATGTACAAATGTGGTCTATTGTTGGAATGCTTAATACACGATTCATTAAAGCAGCTAGTTTAAGAAATAGTTTGTTGAATGTGGGCTTATCAGAAGGTACATATGAGTTGAGACATTTATTGAATGTTGCACAGCGGGTATTATGGCGAGTGATGTATCTTTCATAGTTCGCGCAAGTAACAACTTTATGCAATTAAAAGTCACCAGGAGATGCTTTTTGAAATGAACCTGATGTTTTCTAAATGTATGATAGTTTCAAAAAAGGAATAACATATGCGTAAGGTTTGATAATTCATATGCTGGAGTATGTGGTAAAATGGTGTGCATGGGAAACAGAATGACTGATTTTGGAGGCTCTTTGTTACATTTATAGGTAATTAAGAAAACAGAAGTACATAAAAGAGAAAGTAAAATAAATTCTAACTTAAATTAAAATAATATAATTATATAATATAAATTATATAATTATGAGTTTATACAAAAGTTAGAGATAATACGGTCATATGTAAGGTCGCAGTAGTCCTGGGGTAGAGCGTTGGACCGGAGGGCCCGGGCTCGATTCCCGGGTCTCCCTGGGTACTTGCAGCTCCACCCTATGTAATTAATCTATGTAATATTTTTGGGTACCAGATCTTCCTGGGAAATCATAACCGGCACAGGGAAAGGAACTGGCCCTGTGTAGGAACCCTTTACCATTATGTGTGAATTTCACACGCCGTCGGGTTTAATAATGGGTGAACTCTATCATCACCTACCAAACCGACCTTCGGGTTGATACTGTGTTAATGGTTTTTTTTTACGGAATAGCATTTAAATATTAAAAAGACAAACCTTTGAACTTGGGGGGTTATTAAGATATTTTTAAATTGAAATAAATTAAGATTACATGTGAAAAGTAATTAATTCTCATGTCTTGTAGGTAAGTTACAAAATGTTGAAGCAAGTAAGAGGAAAATTTAAACAATGAATAGGTAATGAAGTAGATGTAATTAACATAAAAATAATAATTGAGGGGAAAATGGATGCAGAAGAAATGAAAAGCTAGTTATAATTACGAGTTTAAACACGCTTTCTGCGATAGTTATTTAACCACGACTGCTGCGAGATATGTAAGATTTCTTGATTAACAGTCGTCATTTAATCGAGGTTCGGTTGACTCCAGTTTCCATTTAGTGCTTAAGCATACAGCCTCTCGTAGACTTCGCCTTCATTCTAATGCCTTTCCAACACTAGCCACAGGATAGAAAACTGCACCTTCGGGTTAAAAACATAGTACGGCATGCTGTTTCGTAATTTTAAATTGATTTTTAAATTACAATTTTCTACCTAATGTTGGGTACAATAATTTATTGGAAACTTTCTATTGAAAGGGAATCGTGTGATGCCATCCAACTATCATGCGTCCAAGTTTAACAGTGCTGCAATTGCAATTTAATGCAATTTTTCCTCTCCTTTTATAAATTTTCAAACCCTTAACACTACATAATATTGCATATAATTTTTTCGCCATCTCTGGCCATCTTAAGTGGTGAAGTGAGATGAAAACGTGTGATGTTGAAACTACTTGGATCTGCGATTGCTATGATCAATCGCTTTTGTCTCCTCGGCGATATATCCAATCGGTATTCACTTCCAAAATAATACATTAAATTGAACTGAAATGCAATATATTTAATTGGGACTCCAAATGACGCCATCGGAATATTCGATGAGAACGCACGACTTACACTAATTCAATACTCCGGTTTTATCCACGTCATGACCGGCTTTCTTCGTAATCACTATTTCTTGCCTTTAATTTAATTAAATAATACATACGAGTAATATATCTTAACAATACCAAAAATAAAAGACCATATGGGTACTGTTTACGTGGAATTACATACGTTTTTAGAGCTCCTGCAAGCAAATTGGCATAAGCGTAAATCTTGCAATGCTGGAATAATCTTTCAGTCGATAATTATCGCGGGAAACTTTTCAAATCATGCTGGATAACACGTAAAGCGAAGCACTTGTAACGCATTACATGTGTTTCCAAATGCAAATAATATCGCGCGAGTTCGAAAGTAGAACCCCTCGCGTCCTTTAGAGAACCGTGTCTATACCGTGCGTCCGTGCGTGGTGATGTTCTATTTGTATGCAAACTTGCACCCCGGGGGTGTTGTATTAAAGTCGCATACAACATACAGGGTTTTGTATTAAAAGTGTGTGGAAGTGCAAAGGTTTTTTTCTCTTTCTTTTACCTTCATTATAATTGGGTTCTATAAAACTGTTCCATCACCGTTGGTGGACACCGACTTAAAAAAGTCAATTTGGGCAGCAATTACTTAGTCCCCTTTAGGATGGCAACTTGCGTTTCCAAGCAATTGAATAGTGAAAATTTCTTTTATCGAACCACACACCAATGCGATAGAAATATGAAGGGAGCGTGGTTGTGACGCAAAAGCAATGCGCGCCTCCTACGAATGGGCGTTTTTGATGGCACCGAAAAAAATGCGTTCCCAACCCGCGCTCCATTGTTTTGTCGCTGCCGAATATATATTCCCCTCGAACTACCCCGCTGTCACTAGGAAACGATTCCCCGTGTCCGGTGCAGGTGTTCGCGAGAAATTGAGTAAGCTCCAGTTCCAAAGGATTTGGGCCATTCAGCGGTCACCGTGTTCCTGGGCCTTGTCCAAAGCTCTATCCACGCAAATCGCACTCCGTTATTGTAGGGGGTGAATTTAAGCAGCGAACGGAAGTTACCTCTTTCCGGAGTTTGGATGTTTTTTTTGTCGCGCTATGTAGTCGATCTATTCGATGGATCTTCTATTGAGTGCATAACCTTATTCTTATGAAGCCAAACACATTTGCAAAAATGGAAATTTGAAATTGATTATTTTCAATGCATTAAGTCGTGGAGCCTTTAATAATCGACCTTGAGAAGGTTTCAAGTTCATAGATCTTAACTTAGAATTTTGAACTAGATAGATTCAGAAAAAAATCAAAAAGAATTATTTTTTTTGTGAGTCATATTGTCAAATCGTTTATAGTGACTATAGAAATTTATTTATCCTTTATACAATATCGACTAATATACCTAAATTCTTCTCCTGGATTTTTTACAAGTTTTATCAGTTTAAGTAATTGATTAAAATAAGTGAATCTAGAAAAGATAACCCCACAATTCAATAAATAGTAAAAGAGTAGTATTTGTTTAAGATAATGCTGGCTTATTTTTATAAACATAGTTTCCGTAAAGTGTTTCTAAAAATCATTTTATTTGCGTTAAGTTTGTTTTGGGTATTTATTTACGCAATTTCCATGATAGACTTCAATATCGAGAAGATGAAAGAGTGTATGTACACACGGTACATATCTCTAGAAATGGTGATAACGTGGATAGTAAACTGGGGTTCAAATTTAATTTCCTTCGGCTTCTCTGCTAAAGTCACAAAACATTTTTTGCTCGTATTTTATAGATTTTATTTTTCGTACTATATATCGCGCCAGTTATTATGACAAATACTAAAAATAATAAACAAAGGAATTTTAAATCAATATTCGGGATTAAATAACATCGACAGGAGTAGTGGATAGTAGGAGACTTATTCTCAAAAAAATTAGATAGATCTAGTCTAGAACAGATGTAAGATGTCATTATTACGAGTACCACGTACGAGACTGAATAACATTGTCCGTCCGCAGTAGAATCATTTCGGGTCAAAATTAGTCTGGTTTGGATTCGGCCCCTGCCACACACCCTAGCAGTCACTTGCAGGATACAAAAATATCAAATAAATTCGGAAAGAAAAGATTATCATCTAATTTGAACATTTAAACAAGAATCCAAATGCATTTTGCCCCTATATTTAGAATTGTTAAAAATGACGAAGCGTGGGGAGATTTATGGAAAGATATAGAAAAACCAAACTTTAAGAGGAAAAACGACCACAGTCTTAAAATAAAAATAAGAGCATAAAAGACAAACAATAAAAAATACTCCTTTTTAAATTGAACTATTGTTGACTGGAATCAGCTGCCTGGAGGTTTGTTTGAGCCCTTTCCATCCAATTTTAGGAGTTTTAAGGATAAGTGTAAAGCAGCCACTGGGTGATAAACGTCATTGATCAGTGTTTGTTATGCTATTGTACTTATTAAAATATTGCATGTATGTGATGTGGAATCTTTGTGTGATGGAAAAAGAGCGGTTGACAATCTAAAAGAGGCATTGTATATAACAGCATTTTATCTGATATCTTCTCTTCCTGTGTATGTATGTATGTGCTTTGTAAGAGTGACCAGTGATCAGACTGGTCCGTTGCCACCAGGAAAAATGCCTAGTTGCAACGTGGTTTATATAATAATAATGTCAGAGAGGTTGAGGGATATAAGTCCACAGTAAAGTCACTCAAATAATCAAATAAAGGCGAAATAGTAATCTGGAGTTTGGAAAAGGCCAATTTATGAAATCCTTCTTTCAGAGCGACTTCACAAATTTTTTGCCGAATATATCCGATAACTGACCAAATCATTTCCACCAACCGATGTCTAAAATAGAAATTTCACATGTTGGAATAGAACGTTTCCTGAAAAATATTAACCCTGATAAATGTCAAAAGGATTAAAGAAGAATATTATCTTTCGCTGGTTACGTCATATTTTAATAATTCGCTAGTGCTTTCCCCTGCCACACACCCTAGGGGTGGCTTGCAGGATACTATGTAAGAATAACAATTATATATGGAATCCTAATGAAGTTAGATTGATAGCCGAATTAGATAACGTGAAGCGTAGAGGATCGAGATTTGCAAAACGTCATTACACACTGAGTAATGTGCCAGAATTATCTGAGGAGCTAAGTTGGGTATCAGTCACGGAGCGAAAGTTAAATTAAAAATTAAATCTTCTGCATAAATTGGAAGGATGTTACCTAAGCGATGATGTTAAAAATGTATTATTAGCTCCATCGAACTACAGTATGAGAGATCATTCCAATAAAATTAGAAAAATAAATTATAGAAAAAATTTAAGATGTTGTTTTCTCACAAAAGATAAGGGATTCTAAAAGAGTTACCTGGCTTAATTGATAGAATAATTACAAATTACTCTTTCGACTAGAGGATCTTCACCTTGTCGACCTGATGCGGATAAAATTGATTAGTTCTCGTTAGTTTCGTCATCCGACCGCACTAGGGGGAGAAAGATTTTGTGTCATAAAAAGTCTTATGTCTCCCCTACCACACATTTTAGCGGTGGCTTACAGAGTTCCTGGATGTATCTACGTGCATGTATGTAAAACTGCGTTACGCAAATGAATGACAGTGTCTGCTGTAAGAAGGCAATGCGATATATTGAAAGTGTTTAACGGTGGATTTATTGCTGTATTACCATTGCGAAAGTGTTTCTGAACGAACTTTCAGCGTTGACGCTGGGTGTCTAAGTTGACTACACCGTGAACGTAAACGTGATATCATTGACCGGCGGGCGAGATGTGGTGTTAACATGGCGCCGAAAATTCTAGCAAGCCGGTGCTTTTGTTCACACGGCGTCGCTTGGGCTGGGAAAAAGAAAGGAGATACCGTGAAGCTAGACCAGTTTTGAACTGCAAAGTAGAGTACTACACGTAATATATGGTGATCTGCAATGAGCTAATAGGTCCATACGAATACGCTTCTCCCCTTTGATGTCCTAGGTATGTGGCAGAATAGGACCGGCAGGGAACATTCTGGCGGGAAACACTGACATTTCCCGAGTGTTCCCTGCCAGTTACAAGAATTTTTCTTAGGCTATTAGCGCCCCGCCCTGGCTTTCAAGATACCGAAATAGGGAGTGTACTCTATTAAACCCTAGAGACCTTGTCTTTTGCTATTTAGACTCAGAATATGCTGATACTGTACAGGATCTCCTCGGAAGTGTGGGCACGGTGGCATACCCTCTCGTTCTTATTGATCTCGAGAGACTTTCCAACCTCGTCTTCCTCTTGCATATATCCCCCTATGCATTGTTTTGCCCAATAGTATAGGTAGGCGGGACGATAGGTTGTGACACCTTCATCATTAAGATACGATTCAATTTTAAAAAGTCACAATTACAAAATATTATCCCTTTACCTTTGTTTTACCATCATTTTATCAGCCCTAAGATCAGTTGGCAGTATAAGCCTCCATTCCTCTGATAGCTGCCATCCATTTTTTTCTGTACAGTGGAGTTGGGGCATCCTGTGTTCTGTTGGAGTAGGTCAATCAATTTCAACCTCTGTCTGCCCCTTGCGATTTTACCTTCCTCAGAAACATGGCACTATTTATTTGAGAATCCTTGACACTTGTCCTCCTTTGCGCCTCATGAGATGTCCAATCCACATTATTCTTTTCTTTGTTATTTCCCATAGGCACGGCTTTTCCTCTTCGACCTCTTGTAAAACTTACTCATGTGACACTTTATCAACCCCGGGGGATTTTGAACAGTCAAATGTAGCACCGTATTTCAAATGCTACCATCCTCTTCTTTTCCACCCCGCCTTGTGTCCATGTTTCATCTCATACGAATATTTTGACCAGCTGTTTTATAAGGTGACTATATTGGAGGTAAATAAAAGTTGTTCTCCTTGTTGAATGCTTGAATTCGCTTAACGCTTTCCGAACTTCCTCCTTGGCATTCCCCCTAGATATCTTGTATTCATAAGTGATCTCCTCCTTTTTGTCACTAGAGATATCATCCCTAATATCTTGGCCTGACATTACCTTTGACGTCGCAATGCTTTTCTAACATCCGCGCTCTATCATCTAGGTACTGTGTTATCTCTTATAAGTTTACTGGGAATGAACTTGTTCACTGTTAAGCGCGTGATCTCAAGGAAGTGATTCCACGTATCCTCAGTGTATCGGTGATTACTATCTTTATTAAAATCTTCAAATTGACTCATTAGCATGCATTTTCGGCCATTATAGTTCCCTTTTTTAAACAAGTAAATTTTCATTTTAGGCTTCTAATATTTGACCCTTAGTAGCAAAAACTTGGCATTTACAGCCCTGTGATTACTAATTCCTTTAATAATTTCTATAGTTAAGACTTTTATGGGTATTTTAATGGCTAAAAAATCAAGAATATTATCGCCCATAAATGTTGAAGTGACAAGTTGATGCAATGAGTTCAACGTAAAAGAATTCAATAGTGACTCGCAGATATCTTCATCTTTACCCCCCGTTTTCAAACCATATATGCACCAATTTACTTTTAAATGAGCACCAAGCACTTCCCAAACCATAACCTGTAATTACCTCGTGCCTGCTGATGCATGCATTTTTTAATCCAATAGAAATATTTAACACCTTCCGAAATTTCTTCTTGGGATTTGCCCTAGATATTTTATAATCAGAAGTAATCTCATTCCTTTTGTCCCTGGAGATGTCGTTCCTAATATTTTTCATCTTGGCGTTCATTTTAGCCTTTGATGTCGAAATTATTTTCTAAAATCCGCATTCCACCATCTAGGTTACGTGTTATCTTTTATAAATTCACTTGAAACAAACCTGTTCACTTCTGAGCACCTCATGTCAAGGAAGCGATTCCGCGTATCCTCAGTATTTCGGTATTTACTGTCTTTCAATTTTCTTTTGGGCTTCTTTTATTCGGCCACATATACGATAGATAAAGCAGCAGTTTCTTCTCTATAGTCAGTAATTCCTTAAATAATTTCTATATTTAAGACTTTTTCGGGTGTGTTCGTCTCTAACAATTCAAGGATAGTACCATCCCTAGTTGGTGAAGTGACAAGATGATACACAGAGTTCAACGTTAAAGAATTAAATAGCGACTCGCAGATATATTTGTATTTACCTACAGTTTTAAAACTATACGTCCTCCAATCAATAGATCAGACAATGAAATATCCCAAGATTAAATTGTCATGATCGCTTTTATTGGATGAAAAACGTTTGATTTGCTGGTCTAGTATTGAATCATCTTAGTCGTTCGTCGGCCTGTAAAATACGCACATATAGGTTATTTGGGATTCAGGACTTTTAATTGAACACCAAACGCTTTCCAATCTGCTCTCAGGAATTACCTCTACCCTGATAAAGCAAGAGTTTTTAACTGCAATAAAGACACCGCCCCCATTTTAATTACCCTGTAATTACTGTAAACGGAAAAGGATTTTGGGAAAATTTTACTGTTGGCGATATCAATGGATAATCACCTTTCAGTTGCAATAATTATATCTTCGCATGCGCTTTCAAAATAATTGAATCGCTGGCTGAAGGTCGAGGAAGGTGGCTCCAATATCCCTGGAGAAATGACGCAGCCTCTGATTTGTGCCTTCCACTTGGCTCCAAACCTGAGATCCACGATCAGTCCTCGGGTCAAAGCTACAGATCGCGTGCGTCACATAGATCCCATCGATGTCACCCCCGCTTTACTTCAGAGTTTAATTCCCTGAAGAAATGTAGATTCGCGGTCCACGACATTGTGACGCCAACATGAGCTACGGCCCGCAGCGTGATACACTTTAAACATGAGTAAAATAGTGGCGCTAGGCTGATTTGTTTAACCCTCCCGTGCTCAAAGCGTAAACGAAACGCTGATCTGTGAATCCGTCATCTAGATGTACCGACAGCTCGGTGAAAATGCTTTCAAACAATGAGAAAAAAGGCATTCGCATTATTCCTCTGACATGGACATCCTTTCCCCAGATTGGCCAAACAAACTTAGAATAGATGGCATACAAGATGCATATTTTAGACGCATTTTCATCCATGCGTTCGGTTCGAGGGCCTTTAAACAAATCCGGTGAAATAATATATCGGTTTTGAGGGTGAGGTAACCCTACTGCTGGTGTTGATAAAGGTATAAAAAAACCCTCAGGAATACGCGAGTCAATATCGAGCTCTTTTACCACTTGCTGTACACATGTTGAAACGACGAAATGGTAAATGTATAACGGGAATTGTTGAAAAAAGAATGAGAAGCAAGGAGTCATTTTATATGGAACAATACGTGACAGAAATAACGAGAGAATGTGAGATAGACTTTTTTTGAAATGTACAGTGTACTCGCGTTTACTCGCGATACTAAGGGATTCAATTACTGGGATAAATTCGTGACGTCAATTCACTTGCTAATCAATTAAACCGCAATTTTTAGCATAGACTTCGCATTTATTTGGAAGGTGATGCAGTGGTAACCCACGATCCGTGACATCGTGCTCAAACGGTCCTTTGTCTCGAGTCGCGCTGCACGATCGCGTCGCGTCATTTTCATCGCGTCGCATGATCACCGCACGATCGCGTCATATTCATGCATGGAGGTGGAAAACGTTGGCATCTACGTCAACTCAGAGGGGGGAAACCACGGGGTTATGCTCTATCCCACAACCCCCCACCCACCATTTCAATCCACCCTGCCCTTTGCACCTCCTTACCTTTCGTAAGGGGTTGCGAAGGTTTCGTCATCGGACCATTTTTCGGCGGCAAGACCCTGCGTCAAGTTCTTTTCCTTGGCCCCGCCGCGCCGTCTCGCCCGCGGATCTCTCGGAAGTGCGCGATTGTGTTCAGTCACCTAGCCGGAAGAGCCCTCTCCTCTTCGTTCACCCTCCCCCTGCCTCGCAGCTTCCGACTTCGCGTTGATTGATGCCTCACTTGCATTCAGCGGCGAAGGGGTTGAGGAAAGTATGTGAGGGAGGGGGTTGGGATGGAAGGGGATAGAAAGGAAAATAAGAAAATTCTCCGGGTGGATGTGTCGCGGGCGTGGCAGGCAGCGACGAGGGATTTCCTTCTGAAAAGGAGTCGCGGGAAGTTTTTGACGGCACGGAATAGATGGATGGTCTAATGGATGTATAGATAAACAGCTTTCATTAATTTTTTTGGTCGATGTATAGGGAAAGAGAAAGTGTTCGAGACCTCGGGACGCATTGTCGAAACGAAAAAATGCTGCTGTCAAATTACAATGCCGAAATTAATGAAGGGAAATTCCAAAATTTTAAAAGGTTTTGGTCATTTCAAAGTCCTAAATTATTAACGTGGGATCAGTACGCTGTTAAAATAAATTTCGTCGGGTATAACTTGGCTGGAAAGCTTAGTATCCCAAGTAAATAACGTAACTGCGTGATTTCTGTTTGAATCATTTTATCAATCAGTGTTCAGCATATTTTTTTATCGGGCAGCATGATGAACCAAGTAAAAAAAAGGATCGTCCTGTGATTAATAAAATGATTGATTACAATTAAAAGTAATTAATATTCATGTTTTTAAGCAAGGTGTTGTGTCTGGATTCTTTAAGGAAGAGGTATTGACTTCCGACCCAAGTGATGGTTCAAATTTTTCCATGGTTCATGCTTCAACTTAGTATAATCACTCAACTATAATTTAGATATTTTTCTAAAATCAATAAATAACTCCACACACATTAGCCTGATGACATTAAAATGCACGTCATCAATGGAGAACCAGACAATTCGGAGAATCTGAGAAAGCAACTGTTGAACTACGCGTTGTCTTAATTGTAATTATCCCCAGCCAACATATTTTCACTCATTAAATTCAGCATACAAGTGTGCCTCGGAATATTTCTTTGGAGTTTTCTTTTCGGAAATTCCCTCACAATTCCTTTACACATGGATGCACGTCTATAGTTTCTTTGGTCGTCGCAATTTTTGGGAGCAGATTTTTTTTTCGACTCTTAACTGGTTGAAGTACGACACAAATATACGATTGAGAGAAGTAGGCAAGTTTAGGCAAGAAGAAAAGTTTAGTGTATTCAAAATTCTCATTATTTCAGGAATAATTATATAATAAACACTTTTATATCTTCTTTTGCGTGAAAAAATCGAGATTATCCTGTATACGTGTATACCTGTGTATATAGGTAAAAATATATATTTTATGCATATATATATACATGGTAGATTACCATGTATATATATACTGGTAGATTACCTAAGAGATATATATATATATATATATATATATATCTATTAGGTAATCTACCAGTTAAGGTAGGTTTTTGGATGGACACAACTATCAAATAAATATGTTGTGACTGCAAACAAAACCCAATCCAGCAACCTAATCTACATCAGGTCCCTCTTCATCTCTGGGTACTTCTTTCCTCCCTTCATCCCGTCCAACATCCCTATCCTGTTCCTGCCCTTTCCTCGCTTGTCCAACATTCTCCCCTCTATTACCTTCTCCATCATTTCACTACCCCAATACACCAATGAGTAAAACAGTCTGAAATAAATTACGTTCCATGATGATGCATAAAATTGAATCATTTCATTCATGAAAGGTAAATGTGGCAATATGCTGAACAGAGCAGCACAATTTATACACGTAACATGATAAAGTAAAATAAGTCTATAAAGTAAATCAAAGAGGATTAAAATGAGATACGTGTATGAAGAAACGAAAAGGTAGCCTTGGGGCACAGGGGAGGGAAAATAGTGTGTAATAGGAGAAAAAGGCGAAAATAGTGAACACTTTTTCCTATGTTCGGAGAAAAATTGTGTCTGCAAGGAGACAAAAGTAAAATGGTAGCGACGCTAGAAAATTGGTTTGGAAAGTTTCCAAGATAAGATTTTGGTAGACACCACGATGCCTAACCGCCTTTATTAGGCATAACTAAAGTGGCTGTGAAATAGCTGATAGAGTCCTCAAATTTGATACTGCACTTAGTGTTAGGCTTTCTGTTCGAGAGGAACGGAACATGACTTTAGGTGAATTCTAATATTTATTCAAGCTCAAAATGAGTTTCATAAGCTCTTACAGCTAAACATTTTTGCGAAACCCTTTTTTGTCTACGCAAATATTGTACCCTGCTTTTGACAGACGGCTCTAAGAACAGTTCGGCTTCCTTTACTGTTGAATGAAAGGAGTTATGCATGTAAATTTAGGGTAGAAAGAATGTATTTTTGAAAGAAACAACAAGTTTTTTTTGGATTTTCCATGAAATGAAGAAAGGAGAGAGAAAAAAGTGTCTAAGCATAAAAGCTTTGGGTTTAACATTTTTTCTGATTGATGACGCTGCTGTATTACTTAAAATCTCAGAAATTCAAACTTAATCGTATAATATTAAACATGATCCATCCGTTAAAATTTAATCAGCTGAGCAAACTCATTTACTAATGGAATTCATGTATAAAAAATTCATAGCCTTAATGTGGCACCCAAAGCAATTAAGGCGTAGCTAGAAGAGTGATTTTTTTATGTCTGTTTTTGGCTCTGATAGCTCAAAATAATATCCCAAGAACAGAAATTCCTTCCTCGTACCCTATCCCATAGAGGTACTTCAAGAGGCACTTCAACAACCACGCTCAAGACAAGAGGCGGAGAATTTATTGCCTCTAACTGTTACACACTGCAAGATAAATTACTTCCTTGTGCTCCAGAAATGAATACTATAGTCGAGTACTGCAAAGTTTCAAAAGGTCTCATACGGCTTCGGAGAACCTTCTGGCAAAAACTTTTTCCGCTCCGAAGGTCTTGGAAATGAGGACGCTCACCAGAGAACTGAATAGGTAGAGTAATAATACAAATAACACCATTTTAGGAGCATAACCAAGGAGGCCACAAAATTAGTTATTTATGCTAATGTTGTTGTGAGAAAATAATTTGAAGGATCATTTGCGTTTCTTTAATGTGGTATGCACGAATACGAAAAGCTTCGGATACGCGCAAATGTGTCCACGTGTGTATCACAACCATTCAATTCTCGCCAGAAAGTTAAATTTTTATCCTAGGTTTATATTTATGAAAAGTAATGTTTCCACGACAAACATTCAATTTTCGTGTGAGTTTTCGTTTCGCGTCAGCATTGGAATGTGGCGTATTTGTTCGACCTAATGACCCCCTAAGACATAGGTAAGCAACGAGAATAACTCGATTAGAAAGCGTAATAATTTCAAACTGGCCAGAATTTCTGCATTGCTTAAAACTCCTGTATTATTTCTATTTCCTAAAAAAATCCCGTTTTTAAATACGCCTAAATAATTGGTTGTCTCTTGCTTACCTATCGGTAAAATATGAAGCATAGAAAAATTAAAAAAGAGCTTATTCATATTATTTGTAGACATTTTCCTCCATTTTGGAGACCGAAGGTATGACTGAAGAATCAACATAAAAATAACCGAAAAATCCTGTATCTAAACCTAGAAAGAAACCTAAATCTTAGCCAAGGCCTAATCTCCATGGAAATTGGAAATACAGGGCTTCTCTAGCTCTAATCTCACTGGGAAAGCAAACCCACCGTCGGTCGTTCGATCCATAGGTTCACCTCAATGTCAATCGAAGATCATTCTCCTTCGGGGTCCTCTTACCCTAGGCTCGCCGGGCGGAATCGTGATCGCCATCAAGTCCTTCCACAGAGAATTCACGAGGGGAAGATGACTTCATTCAATCAGTCGTCCAAACATTCGGCTCGTTCAAACAAGGGTACCCACCTCCGAAGGTCACGAGCAGTGACTTGTTTGCAGTCGCGATCTTCGCCACGTTTACTTGGGCGCGGCCTGGAGGAGGGAATTGATTTCAAACCTCTTTATCATTTTTTTCTCGAAAACAAAGAGATGGTTCGTAGTCTTGCATCGCAGAATGGCGACCGCGCGATACATTTTCTTCCCCGGATGACGGTGCACTCGGGCGGGTGGTGTTGGTTCGCATGCGGGAGAAGAGGGAGTCTAAGGGAGGCGGGACCGGGGAGGGAGGAAGCGGGAGTTGAAACACGTGCAGGTCGAGGAGAGCGATGCGAGGGGGTGCGTGGGAAGCGAAGTGTGAGAGTGGGGAAAGAAAGGGTGATGTGTCTCCGCGGCGTGGAGAATCGGAGTCGGATGCCTTTCATTATTATCTTCGCGGAGGAGAGAAAGAATGGTCGCCGGCAGGGAAGAAAATGGCCGCTTCGGTAATGTCGAGAGGGGAAGTAGGGTGGGAGGAGGAAACGTGCTCGTGTGCGCATATGGCGGAATATGCTTCGTTGGAGTTCGTCGGAGGTGGAAGGAGATAAAAGAAATGGATGGAACGAAGGTTGCCGAGACATCAGTCGAAGATAAAAACATCATTACACCTCGGAAAGAGTTCCCAATATTTCACGGATGAAATATTTATAACTGCTCAACTGTTTAACTTTGTATCTAAAATTGGGATAAATTTAACAAATTACCACATTTCACTTAATGCGGTTACAACTGGTTTTACCCATTAGGACGTAGTGAGAGTAAATTGCTGAAATGAGATCTTAACTGGGCGAAACTGGAGATATGATTGCTTCAAATGGTTTCATCAATTAGGGAATCATGTTTGAGAATAAAATGTTCTAATTAATTAACAACATCCAATTTGACAAACGTTTTCGTATCACTGAACAGCGACTATTGGAAATCTATAATGATTTCTTTTTGGCAAATAAAATAATGCATCCTTTTCGCGCAGTGAAGAAGCTTGGTGCTATCTCACATGTGTAGACCAGGGAGCATAGCAGAGAATGGCCTACTGTCGGTCCCACAATGCCCTTAAAATTTCACTGCTCCTCCCAAGTAATCCCCCAGTCTGATTTCTGTTGAAGTTATCATCTGATAAGTTTGAAAATTGAACTTTGCGACTGGCGTTTTTAAAGTTTTTTCTCTCATAGTGAAATACAATAAGAACGGGTCAAAGGAATCGTTATATAATTTCATTGAATTCTTTCCATGATCATTAAAGTGTTTTGTATTTACTGTTGGTGGCTGTCACAAAAGATGAATAGATCGAACAAGGCGATAGACGTTCTCCATCGGTATTGAACTACTGCCGGAGAAGGACGTGGATATAACGCACGGTTTAATGTTCTCTAGCTGAACTGTACGCTTGGCATCCTGCCCGTGGGACCCCTCTAGGTGAAAAGAAGAGTTGATCTTGAAAAATAACGTTGTTGTGAACACTGAATATTCCCCTCTTCCACGTGGTTAGGAATGTCACTATAACTTATTGCCTACAATGGACTGCATAATGTTGACTCTTTAAGGTATGCTGAATCAGGGCATTGTTTTCACATCATCGCTATGTATTTCATGTAAAAGTAGATTTAAAGTTAACCACAGTTTTTAACCTGAATATCGGTTTGATAGACGAGGGTAGAGCTCACCTAGTACTAAGCCCGTGGTTTCCCAGGAGAATCTGGCACCAGAAAAATTACGTTTGAGGTTATTCAGAGATATGCCCGGGAATAGAACCCGAGCCCTCGGGTCAGTAGTCCAAAGCTCTACCCCATGAACTACCGCACTCCCAGATTCAAAGACAAGAAAAACATATTTTTATCATAAAACTGTATTTCAAGCTCTACATTTCCTTTTTCATTGTTCTATAGGGTTTCATCGCATCCAGCAGTCGGTAAAGAATTCCTTTTGCTTTAGAGCAAACCAGATTCCTATACACCTAATCTAAGCGCTTAAGCCCAGTCGACATTTAATAGATATAGCTGTCAACGTGCAATATAAATCATTTTTTCTGTACTGATTTGCGGCACCTGAAATGTGGGTGAAACTATTGCCAACACAACAACCAAGATGACGGAAAATTTCCTACTGTAAGATAAAAACTTTACCTATTTAATCATAGGGATCTTTAAGATATAAATTACTCGTATATTTTTCTTGAAATCTAAGTGAGATAATTTTTAGAGCGTTAAGACGTTGAGGATATGCTCAGAAAAAGTCTCATGCAAAGTTTATTAAATATTTTACTAGTGCATGTTATGACTCAGAAACGTGCCATATCTATTATAGTCTGGAGAAGTGTTCCTGTTTGTAAATTAGTCGTCATTGCACGTATGCCAAAGTAATCACATAATCACAATTTGGGGATACTTTCGTGGAAGTAACGCGGTTAAAGGTGGAGTGATGTGCTCACTCCGAGGTAATCTTCCTAGGAGCATCGGGAGCTTTCAAGTTTCATCCCGGCAACCACATCCCTCGGAGGGGATCCTTCCCGTTCATCCTCCTGGCCTACCTCACCCACACTCCCGCCTCTACGACGCAGACAATTCCGTGTCGGTCTGCCCTTGCGCGGAGTACCTACTCTTCTTTAATTGCGAAAGCATAAAGGCGCAACCCACACACACACACACACTCACTCCTAAGCCGCACTTACTCCTATCCCGCTCCCTCCTTCAAATCCCCTCATCTTTCTCCCTTTCACTCGGTTGAAGACGCTTGCGACTTCACGGGACTGCCAACGAGTTCCGCCGCTCGCGAAAATTGGCCAAACACTTACGGCGGCGTACGAGGGAGACAACACGGGGAAGCTTTCGCAGTAATCCGACATCGAAGTGACTCGGCATTTGTGTGCCCTTCTGTGACAGGGCTTCGAGGAAGGGAGAGGTGATTGGGGAGGCACCGGAGGAAGGTTGGCGGAGGGAGAGGGGAGAAGGGGAAGGAGCGGCGGGAGGCGGAGCTCGGGAGAGATGATGTTTCGTTACGGGATGTTCGAATGCACGGCGTTGGAAGATTTATTGAGATGGGGTTGTGATTGTGTGCATGTGATCGACTTAGCAGGCGCTGTCTTGTCGACTCTTTTGGCTTATTTGGCACCTCCGGGAGGGCAAGAGAATGTTCGTTCCGATTCGTGGTTATCTCCCTCTAAAAAAAAAGGAAATCTTCTCCCGTCGCAACAATTTTCCGGTGAACAATTTCTTTAGATGTCAACCTGATCTAGCCTTTGGGAAATCGGTAAGTTTTTCCGTACGACTAGATCTCTTGTTATATTACACTTGTAAGGATCTCAGCCAACAATGAAATTTTGCGATGTATATTTATCCTTTGTTTACCGAATTGAAAAGAGATTAATTTAAACTTGGTGTATCTAAATTTTTGTCTGTTTTAGGCGACGTTTTGTGGGTGTGTAGGTATGCATTGAATTTGAAAGATAATTAGTCTGGCGTCACCTTGTGAACATCAGCGGTAACCATGGTGCATGAAATAAATTAAGTCTATAATTTGATTTATTCACTACTATTTAATTCATTGACCATAGTCTCGACAAACTTATTTCGCATTAATTTTGTGACACAGTGGTTCTTCTGTATGACCAGAAGTATTACGTAAGATCTTCCCGATCTTCTTCTTACCCACCCTTACACTTTCTTGCTACACGAGGTAGGACAGGTTGTACTATATTAGACAATTAAGGCAAAATGGACGAGGTACACCGTCCAACCGATACATTCAAGAATTAGTTTTTCTCTCGTACGTATAACTGGAAGTAAAACTGTAATGAATGAATCCAGTGAAACTGGTCTTACAGACTTATTTTCCTTTTACAAGACGGATGTCTTAACAGTCTCAGCCACTCTCCCTTGCACCTTACCTGTGGGGAAATGTTTTGGTGCGTATGAGCTGTTAATCCAGAAGTCTCCGTCGGGCCATTTCATTCCATCCCTTGTCACTGGCATGTCAAGACAAACCGAATACTATCCATGTACATACACTCAAATTTAGCAAGAAAGTTGTTTAATGCATGCACAAAAAATGTAATTCATAATCAGGGCAGGTCACTGAGATGCCACTTCATCATACTGCACAGTAGTCATATGTAAGCGAAATTGGATTTGGTGCAACTGCTCGATTCGTTTCTTCATGCCTCAATATATTTTTTCTTTCTTTAAAATTGAACACCCGTTGTAATGGTGCTGTAATTCTGTAATTCACACTTTATCTTTATCTCTTTGAATCCTATTTTTCTTTCTTTTCGTTTGCAGAATACTTTTTTACACCTAAGTTCCTTGATAAGTTTATTGATAATGAGCAATTTCATTTAAACTTTGAACAACTTCTTTATTCACTCAGTTCATCAGAATGATTTTCGAAATTCTCCCTCCTAGCATGGGGAATATAGTCATAGTTTATAATGCATCCCTCTTTGTTTCTGTAGACATACCCGATTTGCACAAATAAGTATGATCAGTGTGTATTTCGAAGTGTAAATTAACATGGTGGTTCGTACTGCATTGGTTTTTTAATACAGTCGGACTTCCCTCAATTCATGGATCGACAGCAAAATTACATCTAACGGAACGAAACTAACGGTGGCGATAGCTATCGGAGCAAATTCATATAAAATACTTGCTCATTTATGGCTACATGTCCTCAGTGAACCTATCATAAAGTTTTCAATTAAAAAAACGCGACGGAAAGCATAAACCATGAAATTAAATGAGTATTTTTCGGTATTTTCAAGACAGTTCCATGCAAAGCATTCCAACGTGCATTAAAACGTATGTAAAGATTGAATAGATGAGATGGAATGTGTCCTAGTTTTCACGCACATGTGCAAGGAAGATCTTTCATCCAGACAATATTATGTCCTGCACAAGAAACAGTTTTTAAATGGGCTCGTGTACGAAAATTCATCGAGTAAAACAACCTGATGGAGACGCTTGGACGGTTTCCCTGAGCCGCTGGCCGGTTTCTTCGGGTACCACCACGCCGGCCGTGGCGACGCTAACCGCGCAGAGAGAGAGAAAGACACGAAAAATTCCACCTCGCCGTCGACACTCCCTCCTCATCATCATCTCCGTCCTTTGGATGGGATGAAAAAAAAAGAAATTAGCAAATTAAAGTTTCGGAAGTTTAATTAGGTTTTCGTGAGGGTAGGAAAATCGCTGTTTTTTGGCGAGACACATCCGATGAACTCTCTCCTCTTGATTATGGTGGGATTTTCCGCCCGCTGTGGGGAAACATCCACCGTTTACAGCAGCTCTCCTTCCTCTGGGGAAGGAGAAGATCTCCGATGGAGGAGAGTGGAAGTTGCACCCGGGGAGGGGAAATTCTGGGCGGAAAATGAACCTCTAGGCATTCAGGGACGTCGACGAGCGGGGGGGGAGCGTGAAAACCTCTAATAAAATAAACATCGCCGTCGTCGCATAACGATCGCATGGTTACCGCTCCCGTCGTTGAGTCGAAACAGTTATTTCTTTCTCTCCGCCCCGCCAATCGACGAGATAAGGTCGCAATGGCGTTTCACGAGGGAAGTTTCTCCTGCGCCATTGTCTCGTTACCTCTTCATTATTTTTTTTTATTTCCCCCTCTCTTCTCCTCTTTCAATTGTTGAGTTCCAAGTGGTGGTGGTTTACTCGCGCGCGCTGGAAAGGGAACGGAAGTGAGTGACTTAAAAAAAAAGTAGTTTCCGTGGGAACAATGAAGCCTTCCCCATTTCACGGTGGAAGCGTGGAGCTGGGGTGGATCAAATAAAGGCGAGAAAGACAGTGTCCGTTTCGCGTGGTTGGGAATTATGATCCTTAAAAAAAAGAGGGGGGAAAAAAGGCCACCATTGCAGAAAATTTGGCGAAGCCTGAAAATGTATCACAGAGATGAATTCCGTTGCATGTAAAGCAAAAGGTAAGTTTTCCCTGCCCCTAACTAGAATTCCTTGTCGAAGAAATTCTTGACGAAGGTATACGATCCAAGCTATGCTTTGTTTGTTTATTTTCATTAATAATTAGTCTCTCTAGAAATTTGTCTTCAGCTTCACTTCGTCCTTTGAATTTCGTTCCATATAGTTTCTTCATTTGACTTCCCATTACGAAACCATTAGTTTCGACTCCCGTTTTGTTTTGATTGCCTTCCCCGATCCAAATGCACCACTCAATGTCAAATGAAGCTTGAAATATAAGGCCTCCGTAATGCGTGTAAAATTTAATTTCACCTGAAAATAAGAAAACAGCGGAGGGAACGGGACTCTGGCATTAGGCTCATACCGAAAAATGTTCGCCATAGTGGCGTGATGCATGCACTGCTTTAATCGCTACGAATGGACACGTCTGTACTCCAGGGACGACGACCGTGTCAGCCAAACACGAGCCGGAAAACGAGAGGAGAGAGCCCCGACACAAATAATGGCAGTGCAGTAAAAAAAAGAACCAAAAAAATGATGGAGATGGCGAGAGAATCAAAAGAGGTGCGTAACAACAAAAAATGAGAGACCGGCAGCAGCAGCAGGTGTGACCGTAAATAATGAGCAATTAAAGCTGGAGATGAGGCTCTGACGTCAGAGCAGCTCGCAAAAGGCCGCATTTTACTCGTGCCCTCCTCCTATTCCCTCCCTCCCACCCCCATCCCATCCCTTTCCGCGGTATCCCCCTTAATTCCTTCCGAAGCGCTAATGTCCTCCCTCCCGGTTCCTGACCCCCCCACCCTCTTTCCCCCCTTTGGCTTCTCATCCTCTTCCTCTCTTCCTCTTCCTCTCTCTCTCTCTCCGCTTTTCCCCCTTTCCCTCCTTCCCCCCCCGCCCCCCGTTCTCCTTTGTCTGCGGCGCCCTCTCTCTAAATGGTCCATCCCGAAGGGGATCACACGTCACAGCTGTGCCGCGCGCGGCACCCAAGAGTGTTCCGGAGTGCGCGCGCGTGGGAGGAGGTCCCGCAAATGGGACGAAAGCTATCACCCCGACGGACTGTCTGTTTGAGTGCGACCTTCCCCTCTGCTCCCCTCCCTCACCTTTTCCCCGTTTTCCCTCCCCTCTCTCCCATCCTCTCTCTCTCTCTCCTTCCCCTCACTCGTTCCATCCTGCGAGGGACTGTTCATAATTAGTGTGCGGGGTCGATTAAAATGCCGCCGACGAAAGGGTGCTCGCAAATAGGGGTTGGGATGGTGTGGGTGAACCCTTTACGGCTTCAAGGACCCCGTTACTTTTCCCCCTTCCCGGTGGAAGGGTAGTATTTATTCCGACGACCTTCCTTCTTCATTCCCTATTCTCTTGCTTGGTATTACGATACGCGGTCATGACCCCCCACACCAACACCCCCTCTAGCCCACCCTTGTTCGGCCGATTCTTAAAGATTCATATCGGAAGTGAAGCTGTGAAAGTTCTCTCCTTTGTACTATAGGTGAAATGATTATTACTTGGGAATCGGGAAGCCCAAAAAATCAAGTAAAATAATTAAAGTAAAATCCTGGCCGATATAGGAGAACTTGAAGTTAATTTAGTGATCACAAATTTTATTCACAGTTTTAATTTTGGTGGTCACAAATTTTTCACAGGTAAACATTTTACCATTGATTATGGAATAGAAAATTAATTTACATTAATCTAAACTTTTCTAATGATCCATCTGTCATGCACCCCATGAATATCTTTTTCCTCCATTCATTTGTAAGGATTATGTTTGACTTAGAGTTATTTAATCTATGTTACAGTTAAAATGTAAATGTTCCATCGAATAGCGATGATACCTTTGTTCTCTTGATAGAAATGCGATTATACTGTAATTGTAATTTATTTATTACGTAATATCTTGAGCGCTAATATAGATGAGAATTGAAATGAGTTCTCAGGTGATTAATGTTCTCAGATAAGCAGAGAAAAAGCACTTGCACAGATTTAAAAAAGATTTTTGTGGGATTGTGGTAAATTGTGTGAGTGTATTGTTCAATTAATTCTTAAAGAAATTAAAGTTCAAAATTGATTGGTACCCCTCGGAACCGTAATTCTAACCATGGTGTGCCATTTTCACAAATGCCATAGCTCTTTCTGAAACCGAAACTTGCATTAGTAAATGCATCAATTTCAGTGACACTAAGGTCTACCCCGGGGTAAGATCCACCCTCACTTATTGAATCGGTCTTCTTGTTTATTAATGCGGTTAGAGTTAACGGACATTTGAAAGAACTCGAATGTGAAAGAGGAAACTTTCAAGACATACAAATAAGTCATTAATTGTGATTAGCAGTAGACGCTATTTAACACACAAAGCTAATGCGAATTTTTTAGGCATATGGAAATAGATGAACAAATATTGGATATTCATTTGACAGAGTCCAAATCCCTGCTTGAGTGACCTTTAGTGTTACTTTGAATTAGTTCCCTCAATAATGGTGGAAGAAAAGTTAGAAAACAGTGGACCATACCTTTTGTGCGGAGGACTGTTAAACAGGTCGTTGGGTGTTGGCTTCAACATAAGGAATGAAGAATTTTTTATGGCATAGTGCTCCGTATCTCTCGGCGGATCGACTGGAGGAATGGAGTCCATGAACCTCTGACGTAAAGATCATCGTGATCTCAACTCTTGTGTTATTTGCCATTGCCGCCCAGCCTTCACTCTGCCCACTTCCAATCTCCTACTCGGATACCCTGAGAAAGGGTTCGCACTCGTGACGCCCCGCTCTCTCTCTACCATCCACCTTTCATCATCCACCCACAGGGTTATTCCATCTTTCCCATTCCTCTCTCTCATGCTCAGAAACGCCATCTCCAGGGAAAGCATACCTGCCTACGTGCAATAGAACATCCGCGAGCATTGTGTGGGAGAGCATCCCGCTTCCCACCCTCCCCCTCCTTTCCTTTAACCTCACACATGCCCTCTCCACACTTGCCCCTCTTCCTCCTCCTCTATCTTTCTCGGATCTAATCAAAATTTGAATGTCATTTTAAGTCTTCGTCGCTCGCTCTTAGCATCTCCTCCCACCCATCTCCCTCTCTCTCTCTCTCTCGCTCTGAAGTACAGGGAATAAAAGGGACTTTACGAGAAAGGGAGTCGGGAGGGGAGTGACGAAGAGATTGGAGAGCGGCGGAAGGGGGTTGAAGGAGGAGATGAGGGGAGGAGAGAGGTGAGAGGGGAGGACGGGATCTACGCGGGGGAAATGGTAGGGAGGGGAGCGAAGCGGGAAGGGAGGATGTGTGGGTGGGGAGGTGTGCGAGGGATTTGCGTCGGAATTTCCCGAGAGGGAGGAGGGGGCTGTGTGCCGAGAGAGCGCTCGGCAAGGAGATGAGAAGGCGACCTGGGCATCTTTTTTTTTCCTCTCTCGCTCTTTCGAGGGAGATGCCGCGTGGGTTGGGGGAGGGAGTGGCTAAGGTGGGGGGGGGGGGAGTGGCTTATGGAGGAAAAAATCGAGAGGAAAAGAAAAAGAAAAAAGGGCGTCTCAAGGAAAAAAAGGAAAATGGTATTTAGGAGGACAGACAAGCAGACAAATGGCTTCTTAAGGATGGATTGGTATCATTTAGTCTCCTTATAAATTTAACTCCACTGTCGCACATAATAACCGTAATGATAACTCGGAAACCAGCATACTCGACGCGGAATCCCCTGTGAATTCATTGACAAATTTAAATTGAGTGGTGACGGGAGTGAGGTTAATGTTAAGGGGGAAGTCTTTCCAAGAGGAAGGATATTTTAATACACATAATTGAAATAAAAAATGAAGAAGTCTGATTAACGATCGGAGCGTCTTATAAGATGTTTTGTTTGTTTGTTGATAGTATATGTATTTACATGCGTGTAGATGGAAAGAGTTTTTTCATGACCGTATATGCTACCGTGGGTGTAGGTTTGAATGGATGTATTGATTTTGCATGTGGTTTTGTTCTCTTTTACGTGTGACCTAACATCCCCCGCCACATACCATTTCGGCGGCTTGCGGAGTAATACGTAGATGTAGATAAGACGGTAAAGCGTAATTATAGAGTTGGGTGCAACAAAAGGTGAAATATAGTGAGATGTTGAAACACTCAAAAATATTCATACTGAAACTCGTTAAATTACTCAAATTTAGCCATAGCTGCACTACACACAAATGAATGTGCATGACGTTTTATGTACAAGGTATATATTCCATTAAAGATATCAGTATTTCCAACGCTAATAACCTCAAAGAAAATATTTTAGATACCTACTCAAGTCTTCAGACAAACTTTATCTTACATCTGTATCCGTTCTTGCTCCCGAGTCTCGCTGCTTAATGAGATACAATAAATCAAAAGTGAATTAGCATGAACTAATCGAATGAAATAAATCGACAATGGACCGAAACAAAAAAATCAAGAAAATCACCGGGGTAGATCTGCGGCAATAATTAGGAAATAGGAATGTTAGAGAACTGCAGTATTGTAAATGAATGATGTAAATTGGACGAAGGAGAATTTCTGAAGCCAAGAATCCTGCAACAAGTGAGCCAAAAAACCTCCACTGCAAAACATGCAGAATATTATCTTTGTGGTGAGGATCAGAGAATCCATTTCCCTCCGGAAAAGTCTTGTATGAAAGACGAGAATGGATCTTGAATGAGACAAAGGAAGTAGACGAACAAATCTAGGGGTATGGAGTAAGAAAAAGGTTTAAGTTCGGAAAATAAAAGAAGCGTAATATTGTCAACCCTTTGCTTTTAGAAACATAAATTTGCTTCCCCCGTCATTTTTCTTGTATCTTGACTTTATTTCCTTCGCTGTAATTATTTTCTTCTGAATATACTATATTGGAGAAACTTCTCCTCGTGTTATGTCTTTTGAGTTACATTATAGTGAAAAGCGGTTTCCAATTAATTTATATCGCGGATAAAACAAATTATTTTCTCAAATAGATTTTATCAATAGAATACTGAAAACTTTCGGCAGCCGATTTAAAATTCGCGAGCGAAAAATATGAGACGCAGACGTGATATTTCCAGAATTGAGAGGATGTGTAGTAAAAAAATCAATTCAGTTACCAGAGATACTCGTACAGTAGCAGTACTATAGTTTTACCTCCAAGGGAATCATTTGAATTTATTTCTTCACTTTGGCACACTCCGGCCAACTGAAATGAAACTGAATGACTCCAATGAAACTATAGAAATTTAAGGAAAGGGTATGAGATTGAAATGAGAGACCTTGATCATATTAAATTTGGTGAGTAGTTAGTCAAGCGTTTTGTAATACTTGAAATCAGAATTATAATTATTCTATATTAGAAGGTATCTCTTACGGTCTTCATTTGCTTTTAATCCGCATACAAATCGTTACAGAATTAGAAATTCTCACTAAATATGTTTTTTTTAATATGTAGACGTGTGACCGGGATCCAAAGGCCATTTACATGTGCACCAACCAAAATAATTGGCTTAAGATACTATGTGGATAATCACGTATTTATAACGCTTCCAGGATTTGCATCAGAATTTGATTGGAGTCGACGAGGATTATCTAGGTCTCAGTAATACACTAAAATAACTTGCATAATTAGGCATGAATAGGTAACATCGCGTTACATAGGTAACGCGATGGTATGAAAATTATAGACAATAAATCATCCATTACCGCATTGGATATTGAGGGATCCGGGTTCGATTCCCCGTCAAGGCGAATGATTTTTACTCTCTGAAATTGTTGCATTGCATTATATTTGTTAGCATCGTTTCGGAAATAAGCTGAAAGTGTTCTGATACAACAGTTTGAAAGTGCATGGCTTTAATATCTGTTTCCACACTAAAATAATTGATTCCAGTTGTACACCGTGTGCGGCGGTGACTTAAATGAAAGAATTTCTATTACTCATTTTCCTATTGAACACAAGTAATTATTAATTCTAGATTATTAGACTAGGATAAACTCTAGACAAACTATGCGATCATCAATATATTAAAAATTAAACTTTATTGGTTGTATAAGCATCGCTTAATGTTCATTCATTTTTTCGTTGTAGTATATTTTAAGCAGCATAGATTTATTGTCTTTGTTTAAAAAAGTTTTCATCAATTCACTAAAACCAATGCAAAAAATACATCAACATCGTATTTTTTTGTCTTGATGATACTAAAACTACAATCCAGATAGGAGCTATATTTCCTTACATGTTCGCTGCGCAGAAGTTTCAGGCACATCCTTCATGAGGTTAGGTTTTGCATGGAGTCCCGTAATTGGCTGTGAGAAGGCAATAATTGTGTGGAACTCCACACACTACCCACGAGTGACAATCCTTCCCTGAGTAATCCTGTTGACAAATATTCCTTGTCATCGAGATGCAAAAATATACCGAAAAAGGGTAACCGAGGATATTCAAGTAAACCTGCGGGTGGTAAAACCTAGTTTCCATATTAACTTCGGGACTTGAAATAGAGACAGAGATCCAAAAATCAAAAATAATTTTTGGGAATTCGGCACTAAGTTATCCCAAAGTTGATCAAAGTTCCCAACCTTTCCATCTCTTTCCTTTGTTTAAGCTCATTGTAAATGGAAATGATGGAAAGAGATTAGATTTCCCATGTCACATGCTTAAATTTAATTATTTTTGTTACTTGTTGCACGCAGATGTCACTGGAGTGCCGATACATAGAGTGAAGGGGCCGAGTTGGAAGTTTGATCTTACCCAAGGTGTTTACGTAAACCCCATAATATACCTGTGTACCACTACACTCTTCGGTTGAAACTCCTTCGTTAATACTTTGCGCCGGTAATTGTGAGGTTACAACGAGGCGGGAGAACGAGGTCATTCCTTGTCGGAAAACTCTCCTTCCTGCTCGTTCGTTTACGGGCTAGGAGGAGGACTTTTCAACGAGGCAGGCTGTATGACTAGGTGCAGAGCAAAATCAAAACTGGTCTTTCGGGAGCGGTAAAAACCACAGAGGAGGAGAAGCGCGGACGAGAATGTATGGTCTGGCAGTATTTGTAGGGTTAGGTAACCTGATACGTAGGATCTCATGTTTTATGCTGATGTACCGGCGTAGTCTATGGTAGGACTTTTTACTCCCATTTTCGAGCTATTATTTTATGATACCGCGGCGAGACTATGATGTATCGTATATGGATGCAATGATCCATTCAACCATTCAGGAGAAGTCCCATTTCGATTTTGAGCATCGAGAAAGTGAGCCTAAGAGATCAAGTGATTCATCCTGTGATCGCATTTTATCTTGAAATTCATGCAGCGAGGGGCATCACACACTAAGAGAGACTTTCGAGCGCTACTAAGCATAAGTGCTCGTTGACCTGGCGCGAAATTGGAAAGTTGTCTCTCAGGATAAAATGTCTGCCATTAGAGAATCCTCAAGGACGGGAGGAGAAACGGATCCTCTTTGGCGCTAAAACTTTTACTTGTTTATTTATTTATGTACCCTGCAAGCCACCGCTAGAGTGTGTGGCAAACTTTAATTCAAGACCTCTCTAGAATTTTCTAAGAGTATCAAAATATCCTCACACAATCAACTATGTATTCACCAACAGACCAGTGCTTTCATTGCATTTCCATCTAATGTATTCATGTTGCAGGGCACAGAAATTCACAGTAATATTGCCAAATATTTCAAACTTTGCTCCTAATGCTTAATATTCTGCGACATTCTGTTGGCGCTCTTACAAATTTTCATAGGTAACGAAATAATTCCGTGCAACTCCCCATACAGGTGAATAGAAAGATTACTTGTTTGGATTGGTAGGCGAAGTAAGCGTAGTGCCATTTTGTTTCCGTTTTATGTTTTGGAAAATCATTTTATTCTTATTTCTGCGAGACACGAAGCAAAAAGGATCTGCTCAAACTCAAGAAGCTATTAGCGTTGTTTCTTTCCCATATTTCAATTCTATAGGCAGAGTTGTTTTTGTATGAAAGATAACATTGTTATAAATAAGGACGCTAATTATTTATTATGGAAAAGAAACTTCCGTCTCGACTTTAACGACGGCCACGATTTAAGCTGAAAGAATTTGGCTCTAAATTCCCATCTATAACATTTCAAACATTTTCTTAGTGTGTCAAAACCTGGTGGAAATGACGTCACTCCTCATACATATCATTCCAAATTATGAATGGTGGGGGAATGTGAGCGGGCAAGGGAAAGTGTTTTTGAGTTTTTTTGTGTAAACGGGGTATTATTTCTGTTATTTAATTAAGTTTTCAACGTGTGCTCTATTTAATTCCCAGTTTTGAACTCCGAGTAGTCTTCGCGTAGAACAGAAAATAGGGTAAACGCAGTCCTCGAGTAATCCATTCGCTTTCTATGAACGAACCTTAATCTGTGTCGCAGGGAAGAGGTATCTCTGTTTCTTCACACCTTTATTTGATTGCTTTTATATTCGCGATCCGAACTATCAAATCTATGTAGGTACACTTAATTTTGCGTTTCGAGTCACGAATACAAAACTAGAGGAGCATAAGTCAAAATCAATGGCACTAAGGATATCTTGAGAGAGTAAGAATTTGTACATAATAGTGATAAATCAAAGTACTAATACAAATCATTGTTAGTTACTTCAAGTGTTTTTCATACAAAAAACACACGTATGTACATGTATGTGCATACATATGAGTGCATGATATATTTCTAAAAAAGAAGTCCTGTTACTTGAAACCCTTAAATGAGAAAAAATGAAACGATAAAAACCATTCAAACAAAATTATATGTTTGAGGGAAAAAAAGGAGTCAAATAATTGTTTTAAATTGGACAAACATTTCAGGTTTAAACGAAATAGGTTCTATTCAAAAAGCATTGTCAACCCTGAAAGGGTTAATTTGCTTTTTGAATAGAACCTATTTCGCTTAAAAATTCGTATTATGTGAAATACAATCGTCAATTGTTGCAAAGCATCCGGGTCTAACTTTTTGAAATAGTTTCATTAGGAAATCAAACAACATATGCAATGAGCAACATACTTGAGAGATCCCGATGGCGACTTCCACCTCTAAGCTTCACTGTTAGGGGAAAGAAATCATTTTGGAGACATATTTTTTAGGAGTAATAACAATAGCCAACTTTTGTCTGTAGCATCAAACTGTTGTTCCTCGAAAATTTTAACCCTAAGAATTTGTTTCATTTATGAGCTATTTTGTATGTTGTATTTAATTCTTATGCTTTATTTATAATATATAAGCTATCGTGTTAGCAGTGCTTTTTAAATGCTGATATGTACAGGTTTTACGAAGATGGTTCAATTAAAATGCTTCATTTTTTTCCGTGATAATTATTATCAAACTTAGCCACTAGTAAACGTTTCAAGTCTTAAATGTTCAAATATTTAATAAGTATGAGCCTAAATAAAAATTTGTATGGAATACATGTAGCATTTTGTGTAGGATATGATTTTATTAAAATGTAGGTGGTTATAAAAATATCAAGGCAGGTAACCCTGTAGCGTTAAAAAAGTTTCAATGAAATAATTCTGTCTTTCCCCTTCAAAACAAGGAGATATTGTTTGAACCATTTTAGGAAAATGTTTAATATTCAAGTTATTTTGTTTTCCAAGTTATACTCCTCACCTACTATATAGAATGCATCTACATATTTCAATTTAAGTATATATTTACGTATATTTCTATCCTGAGCTAGTTTATTCTATGAATAATACACTCGTTATATTCCAATTGTATTAATTTAGGTTAGCGTTGAAAGATACGTATGATACGTAATTTACACAACTAATAGTTAAGGTTAATTAGGAGAGGATGCGAGTTTTCCACCAGAAGATAGGCTGAGGAGAAACCCGCGGAGGGTATGAGCTTACCCTTAAGGGAAAGCGCAAAAGCATTACGTTCCCTCGACGGACGGAGTACTGCAAATAAATTGCACTCCGCGCATTCCTTAATAGAGATGCATGGTAGTAATCTAGAGTAGTCCTTAGCGATGGGGATTCAAACTTTAATCCTCGACCTGGCCAGCGGATACCTGTCACCTCTAACACTTCATTTTCAATGCATTAAATTTTCTCTCCCACTCACAATTTCTTGCCAGTGGTGCTCTTGCTTACCCCTTGAACATCGGTAACGGCTTTTCAGGGATACGTGCACACTTGTGGATTTAATCTTTGCGCACTCAATCCACTTATACCACGAAATTTTATGATTAACATTCCTCGCTTATGAAAAAAAATCCGACTATTTTGCGGCCTTTTCGTCATACCGCCCACTTAAGTATGTAGTACGCTCCGTATCCTGTAACTCAGCCACCATTCCATCTTCAACCCTACTCCGTGATCTATAAAGGTAGAGGGTAGCAATTAAGCAAACGTTGAGACTAGGTGAGGGAGGGAGAATGCGATGGCTGAAACGGCCCATGAAGGCGAGGGGGTAGATCGGGAGTAGGACAGAGAGGGGACTCGTGGGGATACGAAGGTTTGGGGTCATGAGGGGAGAGCGGTGGGGGTTTGGAGAAAATGGGTAAAAGAAGCCGTAATTAGTTAAGGCTGACGGAGGGAGTGGGGAAGGAAGAACGACATTATTTAGTGCGGGAGATTGAAACGGGGGATGTTCCCACTCCTGTATTCTCCCTTGACCGTCTGATTAACTTGCTCACTGACTAGTCCATCAGTCCACTTTTTCCGCATCCTCGTTGGGATCGCCACGGGGCAAAGAACAGGAGTGCGAGAGGAGGAGGAGGGGTCATGGATGTAAACGGGGAAGAGGAATGGAATTTGGACGAAGTACTGGAGATGGCCTTTGAAAACACTCAGAAGTGGATAACATAGTAAATATGTCTGAAACAAGTATGAGCGTTTGAATGGTTGAATCGCAATGCTGATGGCGGAACGAACCATTAATGATTTATAATAAATAATAAACGTGCATTTTATAAACTATTGTGGTTTTAAGTGGAGAGAAAATGCACACGCAAAATAGATATTATATAAAAATAAGGAAAAATTACTCAATTTTGCTCTGATATGTCGGTTGTCCCAGCCACCTCCATCAGAGTATGAAGAGCAATTCATACTCTGATTAAGGTGGCTTGGGCCTTGGATATATAATATATCCAAGGTCCCAGCCACCCTGTATAAGATATATACACACGCACTGGATAAATAAAATGGATAATATCATATGGAATATGGTTAATGGAGTAATCAACTCCTCCGGACAGTAACTATCAAGTACAAGGTGGCATCTTTGAATATCTATGCACCTATACTATATATCTTTGAGTATCTATGGTACCTGATGATGACACCTAAGTGTTGAAACTAGTCCTATCTAGATAAAGAACAGTGTTATAATAGTTTTATAACTAACGTTATATTATAGTTTAATAAATAACGTTATATTAGTTTTGCTGAGGACACCAACGATACATTTATCTTAGCCATTAAAATTTCATTGAATGCCACTCCACTACTTGGCGCTTATGGGCGCTTTACCGCATAATTTTCCCCTGTATTCTTTATACTCCCTAAAATTATCTAATTCCCGTTAGGCAAGTCTTTCTGTTATAAGTTAAAGTTAACAGACCAGTAATATATCCCTGACAGTGAAATATATCCAAACACTTTCCTCCTACATCTTAATTTCAAATCACCATTTCCTTTCTTGCCTAAATTTATTACTTAATTATACCTGTAATCTGTAAAAAAATCAATATCTAATAAATGAATGGCCATTTTAAAAATCATTTTCAAATTAAATTTTTCACAAAAATCGGGTAAGATAAAAAAAAGGGATTAACGAATTCAAATTTACAATTTCTTAGTTACATATACGGGTAAAGTCTATACTTTAAGCTAAATAATTTCATATTTCAACGAGTAAATGAAAATTGTGTTACACAATAACTCATCGTTTTCTCGTGCACGCGTACACTGTCATGCACATCTACGCAAGTATGTACTTAAATGAAAATAGCGTAAGGGTGGAAGTCATTCCAATAGGAGAGTTTTGAAAGGATCGAAGGGACCAGAAGCAGGGAGAATGGGGTAAGAAAGGGTGAGTGGCAGGGGGAGATAATGAAGAGAGGGGATTCAGGGGTAAGAAGGGAAAGGGTATAAAAGGAGACGGATATATGGGGCACATAAAGAGAGGACGAGAGTGCGAAAGAGGGGAGAGTGATATGGGGGAGAGATTGGTTCGGGATAGGAGAGAGTGGTGGGGGATTGCGGGGATCCTTAGGTAGGGGATTGAGGGGAGTGATGCCTTTTACGAGGAGAAGGATGACGCGGTCAGGATATAAAAAGAGGGAGGTAGGATGAGAGAGGTTATGGGACGTGTGCAATGGTGTCAGGAGTAAGTCGGTCAGGGGATGGATGGAGGGGAATGGAGGGAGGGTCTATGACGTGTATTTCCGTTGGGACGAATTTCTCGGAGAATAAAGTAAGAGAGCAGACAGAGGGTATTTCAAGAGGCTTAAGGAAATAGGTGGATGGAACTGGAAGGGAGACGTCGGGAAGTAATTAGTAGGAGAGACTGACTGAGTTAAACTCTCTTAATATTTCTGGGCGACCCCATCGCCTGGGTTGGTGAGATTGATGGTGGCAAATAATGCAAAGAGATTGAGTCTTGGGTCCCGGAAGGATATGGAGACATTTACACAGTCTGGAAATAAATGTGATTCTAGTCATTATTTAAATTTTATTTACGATGAATGATTTTCCACAAAAAATATATTAAGGCATGTTAAATTACGTGAAATATAAAGAGGTTTTTGATTGATTTAAATATATTTGCTATCATGCGCAACCTAATAATTTAAAATCTTGTACTCAATCTAATTAGTTAGAAGAAAAGCCTTACTCTCGGTATAATTAGTTATGAGTGTATTTACTACATAAAGAAGGAAATGTAATATGAAATACATTTTCACGACGAATATGCATATTTGGCTTTAAAATTTACTCAGCTTTTCAATACTACCAAAACTTTATTTCTACTATTACTACCATCAACTAAATAAAACAGTTTCTGGCGTAACTTGGTGGAAAATCTTCATACTGACTTTTAATAATCAAACCACTTTACTTTTCCACATAAACTTTTTAATTTTTACAACCCAGGTTTCGTTATAGCATAAAATCATGTTCATGATGTTATGCTATAACGAAACCTGGGTTGTAAAAATTAAAAAGCTTACGTGGAAAAGTAAAGTGGTTTGATTATTAAAAGTCACCATCAACTATTTTTACCTTGCATCAACTATTTGTCTCAGAGAGTAGGTTCGAGGTAAAGTTGAAAATTTTGAAAATTCATAATTATAAAATAATCATAAAACTTCAACGAAATAATGACCAATGTTTTGAGAAACGAACTGGAGTTGAAGCTAATATTTGTCGCACTACGGGAAATAGTATAATCTACAAAGTAGTAATACAGTTTCACACTAAAGAATGGACTATGGAATCATATATTGTATACCTTTTAGCAAAGGTTTTAAAGTGGAAGAATAATCTTCATGTTCAAAGGGTTAGCGGTAATGTAAAAAAAACGAGTGGGAGGTAATAAAAAGAATAACCTCTGCAAAAAAGTTTACTTAGACAGAAAAATCTAATGCTAACGCAAAGAGTGGGAGTTTCCTGAAGTTCAGATGAAGAGTGTGGACTCCAGGAAACGGTTCATAAAACCTTCTATACATGTAGAGTTTACTTCTCTCCTGCTGTGATAGGTCCATGGTAGTAGAGTAAATATTAGAGGCGACAGAAGAGTTACTCAACAGAAGAATGATTAAATTAATATGAATAGACGGAGTGACTAATGGAAAGTCATACGAAGAACCGGGAGCAGGAGAAGCCTTTTGGTGTCAGACACTGACAAGAAGAGGAGGAAAACTAATTGGACACTTTCTGAGACACAATAATTTATGAAGACCGTATTGGAACGTACCATAGAGAGGAAGAAATAGATAGGGAGGGAAAGAATGAATGACGGGAAGCGAATGATGGAAGACCTTTAGGACTAAGAGCTCTGGAGGAATTAAGAGATATGGATAGCTTGGAGGGCTGCCACAGACCAATCCTAATGTTGATAACTCGTGGTGGTGATTGCATTCGAGAGAGCATAGAGGTGATAAACGCAGCGGGGGTGAAAGCTTAGGCAGACTGGGGGGTGAGGGACAGAAGCAAAGGCAGGAGAGTTACCAAGAGAAGGAGGTGCAATTCATTTCGTCCCGTTTGGAAGTTGAAGAAGTTTTTCGATCTAGGTGGGAGGATATATGGCTGGGGTTTGATGCACAGGGAGAGAAATGGAATCGCATGAACGAAATACGGCGGTGGCGTATGGAGTTCATAGAAATGAATGGAGAGGTGTAATAAGTTTAAAAAAAAGAGCGAACGAGTGAAAAAAAAGGAAAGAAGGCACATAAGAATCGAATGTATATCAACTGATTGGTGCCCTTTTCCATGGGGCGTACATTTGGTGGATGGAATTTAAAGGATTACGGTTCGTGAAAAGATAGGAAGTTTCGTTATTTTCTCTTCGTCGGACCCGTTTGGAGTACTCGTCTATTGTATGGGATCAGGCTGAGAGAATTCTCTCCCATGATACAGAAAAGGTAGGGAGGGTTGATTTGGTCTGAAATTGATACGATCAAATGAATGGGTTCGGGAGTGTAGTAGGAAAAGATATGCGATGCTGCAACTAGATTTTTATAAACATCAAAATCGGGCGAGTTTGTTAGTCCTATATACGTAGTTCAATTTATTTTTGACGATTGAATCACAGTTATAAAAATAAGACAAAGAAAAACAAAACCTAATATAAATAGACACACATTAGTAGGAATATATACGCAAAGACAGCTTAATTGAGTAAAAATACAAAGTCAACAAAGGCATATAAACATAAAGCAAAAAAATCTTTTTTAATCAATTCGATTTACCAATATCTTAGTGTTCTATCTGATTCAAAACAGCGCATTTCAATGCATCAACTGAATTTCCCAATGTGCTTCTACCCTTAGCTTTGTAACGCTGCCAGGAATAGATGAAACTTAGTCTGGATAACGCATTTAATTGGTTGATAATAGGAATTGATAAACATTAGTGTTAATTCAAAATTTCATGCTTATGGAATCAATGGACAAACTAAAGTATTGGTTGGGTTAATTGATCGCTCTTCAACAAATATTGATCCCCAAAAGACGTCTCCCCGATGATCCCATGTTTTTTCTCCGCGCTAATTGCCAGTGTAAATTAACTACAGAGTCACATAAGTAATGATTAGGATCATTAGTCCCATTATTTAAAAGATATCACACGCCGCTTGATTATCGAATGTATTAATGATTACTTCAGTGCATAGATTTTAGCAGGAATTAAAGCACCAACAAATCATTCCAAGGATTATCCGCATTGCTTCTTTAGCAACAAATTTGCTGAAGGTATGTTCCGAGAGATCTCTCACTAAAATTGAAATGGAATCCCTACACAGTTAATTTTGCGTAGCGATGGTGGAAAATTTTGATAAGGTAAACTGTTACCTTGTTCCAAAAGTGCGCTCCACACATTCGCTTGAAACAAATTTCAGAACTTTCTTCATTAAGGATGGGCCAGTGTTAAGAGAAAAAACAAGGAAATAGAGGCGTACAGGAGGATAGCGGGTAGAGGATTGATGGAAAGCGTAATGAAAGATGAGGGAGACATGGAGTAATAAATTTATTTTATCGTTCCTTGGGGAGAGTGGCTCAAGGGACACACTTTATGGAGAGCAGCCAACATGACCATGTTAGCTTGTTGCGTTTTTTCCGACAAGGATGAACATTATTTAATATTACAAGCCAAATTTGTTGATATTTAGTTTTCCACAGTCTCTTTTGTATATAAAGGTCAAATAAATTAGTTACATTTGAACAAATTATGTGAATACTAATCTTCGGTATCATTGTTAGTTGAATGGATGGTGCCAATAAATTTTCCCTTAGTAGACCGGAGAAGAAATTTACGTTTTAATATTAGTTATGAGGAAGTTTATGTGCAAAATAGCAAAATAATAAAAAAAATCAGCTATTGACATTGTATTTATATACGTATATTGGTCTTTGGGTTCAATTTGTGTGCTTCCTTTTGTTTATTTCCCCGTAGCTAATGAAAAATGGATGCAAGCAAATTAGAATCGCTGCTCAACTAAACAAAATAATCCTTGGAGGGAGGATCTTGGTCTTGGGCTGGGAGGGGGATCGTTTCAATTGCAAATAATGCCTCGTCTTAAGTGGTAATAAAAACGCTTTAAACGAAGCAATAAATTAGTTGAAGTTCAATTCTTCTTAAATTCCAAATTTATAAAAGAGCTCGGGAGAACTAAAATGAAGGCTTCCTTGCTATGTCTTCTAATCTTTGCTATTTTTGTTATCTAAGACATTTTTACATTTTTACAGATTGGAGAAGTCACTGACATACCAAATATTGGAATTCTTCAGCAAAGATCAACGAATTATGGAAAAGGAACTCACTTCTGTGGGAAATAAGGTGAGCATTAATATGTACAAATAAAATATTAAGAATATTATATTAAGAGATACCATTATAGGTATTATTTCTTTAAATTCCACATGAGCCTGGTTAAATTTCATGAAGAGAGATATACGGTATATTGGAATTCATGGTAAACATGAGAATACTTAACGCTAGCGGACGTATTGTTTCTAGGTGAAAATACACAAATAAATGTGGTTAAAGTGCCAAAACGAGTATGAATCATCAAATAAACGAGTTCTGACCTGTTTGTGGTTCCTAAGGAAGAGTGTTGGTACACACTTTGCCCGTTAGTTTGATTTAGAGTTCAAATGAGCCAAATCGATCACGTAAATCTGCTTTGCTATTAATTCGGTCATCTGCTATTGAGATATTGTGGCCGCCGACGGTTGGTTTACAAGCCTTAGAACATTTCAATTCATATTCCTTTCTCCTATTATCGCCATGCCATTATTGTGTCATTGCAAGCGAGTGGGAATTGATTGCGGCGGCTTTGTTATTTTTGGTAGAGCAGCGTGCACGGCGAAAGCTCGCTGCGTGCCCCGCCGAAGTACCACGCATGTTACTCTTTCCCCATCACGTTTATTTTTGAACAAAGGGATCAAAGTCTGCTCTCCGAAAGAGTCAAAAGGCTGAGCGGAAGCAAGCGAAAACGAAAGGAGTTTGGCTTGAGAGAAAGGTAGGCGTATGGAATCAAGTCTAGGAAAAATGAATTTGCGAATTTAAAAAAATCCCTACTTGGGATTTTAAAATGCTTTATATTCCAAATAGGTAACATTTAAAAACTTTAAGAAAATATCTCATGTGGTCAGATAAGTATACTATAAAACTATTTATGTGAACTTCAAGTTAGCGTTCATCTGTGCAATGAATATTTAATTTTAAAACATTTCATTTTAATTAGTGCTTAAGCTTGACAAAAGATAAGCTTGAATACAAACGGCTACGGTTATTGTTCACACTTTCAGGCTTCACTTCGTGGAAATATTTGATGTCCGTATTAAAAGAGTCAGTGTTTTTCCACAGATTTGTGTGGAAAATTCAAAGAGTTCGTAACTTTTTAAAAGAGTCTGTAATTTTCCACAGATAAGTCTGTGGAAAATTACAAAGTCTTTTAATAAGTTTCGGTTATTTTTGGTTGTTAATTTTAAAATAGGTGGGGTTAATTTTAGTTGAGATATATAAGCTATAGTTTGATAAAGATTGATATCCAAAATAAACAATAAATGCAGTGTAAGACCGATATTCACGTAAAAATCGTACTAAACACTTCTAAAGCTTCCTCACCGACTTCTCTAAGAGATGTTCGGAAATTCAATTAGCAATTAAATATATTAAGGGTGAAGAAACTATATTTATCAATCCATTATTGCTCTTGCGGCAATGAAGTTGAGGAAAACACATTAAAAGAGTGAAATGTGCACATGAAACCCTGGCAATGAGAAAATTGAAAGAAAATACGCAAGTATACGATATAGTTTAAATATACAAGGAACGTAGCTACGGTCGTGAATCAATGCAAACCAAAACATGCCGAGACCGTAAACTTGCTTGGCATTTTTTTGTTTACATACGATATACCTTTGTTGTACCTGTATTGATCTACTTACCAAAAAATGTTGCAACCAAGTAACAATAAATTTATAACACCAATAACGTTTCATCGAATGAAATTTTAAAAAACAGTAACTTTATAATTTAATCAAGTAAAGATTTAAGTAAAGGTATAAGATATAAACTTGTTCTTAAACTGGAAATTGAAAATTAGTTTTCACAAAAATATTAACACTTTCAAGAGCCCAAAAAATGGCTGCAAAAACAGTTGCTACTTTAAAAAGGGACATTTAAAGCGGCCGAAGTCGCACAGAAATGAAAAAGATGGTAAATGTTCCATCTTGGGTTAAAAATTCTAAAGGGGAAATATAAGCGAAAGAGGGTGAAGGGGGAAGTGGGCAGAAATAGGAACTGAGTGGGAGATACACTATACTATATAGTGAGACAGAGATGGTAGGGAATGTGACAGGTAAGTTGGCAAACGAGAATATTAGGGTAAAATTGAGATCGTTGTACCGCGTCCATCACTACGGGCCACCCTGTAGGCAGGAGGAAAACGGGGAGAGGGAACGAAGGGGAAAGGACGTGGAACACCAAATAAGGATGCAGACAGAGATTGAAACGGAGGAATGAAGGAAATGGAAGGGCAGAAGGAAAATGCTGTAGTCGGGGACAGATAAGACGGATAAGCGCAAGACATTCCGCCCTGAAGCTCAAAAGAGGGTGAAAAAAGGATAGTGACGCAATATTTTGGGTGAAGAGAGGGAGGAACATAAATGGAACATAATGGCACGTAGTGGGGTTCCTTATGAGTCATTAATCTGTTCATGGTCCCCAGAGCATTAACGGCCGTAAAGGGAAAAAGTTGTTATTTCCCCGTGGTTCGATTAGTGGGAAAGGATGAAGAGCTTCACGCTGACGTTATCCGAAACAGCAAGGGACGCTGTATATGCGTATTATTTTTAGCAGCAAATTACACGGATATGGGTTGCCATCGTGAAGTGAAAATAACTCGTAAATGGTTAGCGGAAGTAGCGGTAAAATCGTGAAGGTTAACGACGGAGATATTAAAATTCCGGGAGTATATTTTTATAAAATATACGCAGCGAGGCAGGGGAAATTAAAGGGCATTGGTTAATTTGGCTTCATTTTAAGATGGTCGTAATTTTTTACGTTGTTACATGCTGTAAAGTCATCGTGTTATACGAATGATTATTTTCAAATCTTAGGAAAAAATATGGTTTTAAAAATAATTTTTACGATATTATATACCGTGATATATTGCGAGAAATTATTGCCTATTAAATTTGCTGAGAAATAATTATTGTGTGATTTTAAAATTTGTCATATTAGAAAACAATTATCTAATTAATCTGCTTTAAATTAAGCACCAAGAATGTATTTCGTTGAAAAATATCATAATATAATTAATTATATTAGAATATTTAACTGTATTTAGTTTGTCGTGTTCAAGTTAATAACACTCTACCAACAGACATATTCCATCGTCTCTTATGATCTTCATTGACAATTTCATTATGCGAGAATGAATGTTTCTTTTCTTCAAAAATGATATATTTTATGATTAGAATTCATTAGAAGAAATGATAGTTACTTGATGGATCCTTTATTTTTAACAATATCCTTTCTTTTTTCATTCGTATATATTTAGAATCATTTGTGTGCATATTAAAACATCTGAGCTTAATTTTAGTAATACCGTTTGAATTCCTGCTTTCTTTTCCATTTTAAAATTTGTGAACCATCTTCGAGTATGAATATTTTCTCAATTAAAGTTGAACAATATAGATACATTTTTTTACTGTAGCTTACCACGAACAGGTTTTTATCTTGGAAAAAGCATAGCTATATAAATTTTCAAAGGAGAGCATGTCGCAATATCTTGCAGTTTTCCTTTCATACTATGTTCCTTTAGATTATAAACAAATTGTTTCAGTGACACATAAAATTTGCTTCTTGGGTAATTTTAAAATATTTTTGACTCATTAATTCTTAATAAAAAAATTATGTATGTGCTAAAATATACAGAATTGGGCTATATATGCTAATACATAAAACCCACTACTTAAAATGAAGTAGAAGTTCAAACTTCCATCAATTCCACTTTAATGGTGAGGAGTCAATAAAAGCACTAGGACCATTTAATGCTAGACCTGAATATATAGTCTCTCCGTTGTGATGGTAATCTATAGAAATATGTCAATTGCTCATGCGACTGGGAACATATAATGGGGAAAATTACCTTAATTGTTTTCATCAAGAATCATATCATATCAAAACGTAAAAAAAACGAAATTTCTTTCTTTTAGGCATGCGAATAAGCAACATTTAGGGCGAAATAGAACGGCAAAAGATTTTAATTTCATTAGGTTTAATTAATAGATAAAGAATTTTCTTTCAAAATGATGTCATTTTGCATTTCTTTTTTGGTGGAATAAAGGGGAAGATCCTTAAAAATAATCCTTAGTGCCAGTGGAGTAAGGATCTTTCATTTATGCCCGAGTTTCTAAAATTAATGGCATCATCCAGGGGATGATTTCCATTGTTCATAAATTTAGGAATTTCAATAGTATTTCTGAAAATGTGTACCTTCAAATAAAAAAGAGTACATGCCATTTTTTCCTCGAAAGGCTTTTCAGATCAATAGATAAAATCTATTTTAGCCAATAGTTTAGACAGTATATTGATGAAAAGTATCTGTTGGTGATATTGACAAAGAAACTCTTCAATGGTCAGAGATGTGATAAATTCATCTACATCTTCACGCGCAGAGAATGATATGTTAACTTAATTAAAATGACAACTAGCACGATTTGATTAAGAAAGAAATTTTCACGGTGAATACCATGGGCATTAATGCAGATTTGAATAAAAAACATTTTCCCGTTTTTTTAATGAAATGTCTCATCTTTTTGGACCCCAAAATGAGATTCAAGCCAAAAATCACAGCCAATGAGGCTTTTTCAAATTGTTATTTCTTTATAAATTAATTTAATGATTAAGGTGGGTTTTGCATGAACACAGGTACCAAATAAATATTTTTTAACTCCAAACAAAACCCAATCCAGGAACCTACTCTACATCAGGTCCCTCTTCATCTCTGTGTACTTCTTTCCTCCCTTCATCTCGTCCAACATCCCTATCCTGTTCCTGCCCTTTCCTCGCTTGCCCAACATTCTCCCCTCTATTACATTCTTCAACATTCCACTAACGATAAATACGCCCTTCATCCATTTTCCTGCCTCCATAGGATTTCTCTCAAAAAAACCCTCTCCTCGCCCACCATCCCTAGTACATCCTCATTTGTTTTCCTTGCAGTCCATTTCACCATCACCATTGTACACCACACCCACATTTCAAAAGCCTCCAATCTACGTCTATCCTCCTGCTTCAGTGACCACGTTTCCGCGCCTTACATAACTACGCTTCATATCAAAGTTTTTACGAGCCTTGTCTTAACATCCTTACTCAACGTCCCTGTCATCAACTCCCTCCTTGTGAAAACCTCTTTGCCTAGCGCAACTCTTCTACTTGCGTCCCCACTACTTTGACCGTGTTGAGCCAAAACACTTCTAAGATACATAAACTGTTCTACCTACTCTAGTTTCTCCCCTCCTATTTTAATGTTTATCTAAGCCTTTTCCTTTCTAGAAAATTGCATAACCTTTGTTTTATTAATATTGATTCTCATCCCATATTTATCGCACTGAACCTCCAATTCACTCAGCAACGCTTGCAACCCCTTGGCTGACTGAGCAACTAATGCTTGGTCATCAGCAAACCTAACCGATTTTACGAATTCCCCTCCGACTTTCATTCCTACCTTCAATTCTTCCCATGCCTCCTTAATTATTTCCTCCACATGTACATTGAACAGCACCGGTGACAATGGGCAACCATGCCTTACACCTCTCCCTAACACTGCCCATCTGGAATCGCCATTCCCCACTCGCACCTGAGCAGTCTGAGACATGTACAGGTTGCGGATCAGTCTCCTGTCCCTCCAATCCATTCCTATTTTCTGCAATACACCATTAATTTTTCCCAATTCACTCTATCAAACGCTTTTTCGAAATCTACAAAACAGGCAAAAACGTCCTGATTGTATTCTATATTCCTCTCGACTAGTGATCTCATTACTGCAATGGCATCACGTGTACCTCTTCTTTTCCTGAACCCAAACTGATCATCCCCTAAGTAATCATTTGCCTTACTCTCTATCCTTTTGTTGATGATCCTGAGAATAACTTTAGCTGCGTGGGATATCAAACTTATTGTTCTGTAATCCTCACATGACGAAGCCTTTTACCTTTTTTGGAATAGGAACTAACACCGACCTCACAAAATCTTCCGGCCAGATTCCTTCTTCATAGATACTACGAATCAGTCCATATATGGCCTTCTTCCCACCTTTCCCTAACCATTTCAACATTTCTACAGGAATATTGTCCACCCCCACGGGCTTATTTGCTTTCATCTCCTTTAATGCCCTTTCTATCTCATCGTCGAGTATGCCTTGACCTAAGCTATCTTCTTCTACGTCATGTTCCTTTTCTATGCCTAACCATATTGGCTTAATTCTTTACCATACAGTGTTTCTATATATTCCTTCCATCTCTCTTGGATATTTTCTGTGACAACTATTATCTTACCCCACTTATATTTAACTGTCAGCACAGATCTCCCCTTTTTACTTCCCGATAATAACTTAGTCTTGCCGTATAGCGCACCAATTTCACCCTTCCTCTGCAAACTTTCCATATCCTCGCACTGCGTTTCCACCATGCTTCTTTTGCTTTATTTGTGGCCCTTCTCAATTTATTATTTAACTCTTTGTACTTCATTTTGCCTAACTCTTTTGTAAACATTCTTCCATTCCATTCTTCTCATATATATCTTTGTAATCATATCATCTGTGATCCATAGTTTCCTTGTCATTTTCCCATTGACGGTTCTTATCGTTTCTTTTTCGGTTTCCGACATCCCCTTCTTAATACATTCCCTTTTTTATACGATAGTACTCAGCTCTCTACTGTCATCCATGATTTTCTTACAGCGTGCTGATTCTCCTTCCTTATCACTCTATTTAATGCTTCTACATTCCTTTTCCTAACCCGCCGCCCTTGCCATATCTTTTTGAAACGGCCACTACATTTCATAATAACCAAATTGTGGTCAGAGTCCGCATCCGCTCCCGGGAAGCTTTAAGAATTTATCACACTGTTCCTGAACCTTTGCCTAATCAGGATATAATCTAACTGATACCTTTCTAAGTCACCTGGTATTTTTCCTGTATACCTACGCCTTTTGAGGTGTCTAAACCAAGTGTTGGTGATGAATAACCCTTGGCCGCTTACACAGAACTCAATTTCATTCTCCCCGCGGTCATTCTTTGTACCTAAACCGTAGTCCCGCACCTTATCACCATCTCTTCCTGTGTCTACCATTGTATTCCAACCCCCCATCGTTATCAAATGCTTCCCTGCAGGAACACACGCGATGATATCCTCTGACTCATCGTACATCCTGACTTCTTCCTCCTTGTAGATGCTCGGTGGCATGTATACCTGAACAATGACCAAGTTCGTCGGTTCTGTTTTAATCTCTACGAGTAATATTCTATCAGTTACTTGCTCTATTTTTACTACACTTCTTCCTAACCCTTTATTTAATATTACGGCAACCCCTCGTTGGCTCTCGTCCCCGCCGCTGTACTATATATCACTCCATAATTGTCACTCCAGTAATCCCCGCTATCCTTCCATCTCACCTCGCAGAGACCTAAAACATCTATATTACCTCTTTCCATTTCTCGCTTAACATTCTCTAATTTTCCTGTCCTCAACATTTTCCTGTCGTTCCATATTCCTATACTAACTACTTTCGTCTTCTTCTGCGTCTTCTGTCCTGCTGCTCTCGGTTTTCCCTTGCAAGGTTTTCGTGGGATGACAACTGGGGATACCTTGCCACCCCCTCTGCCGGGCACAACACACGGCCGATTGGGCCGAGTCCCGTAGTTGCCAGGACCCATATTCTCTATTTTGTCCATCATTATGTTCTTACGAATGATAATTGAGGTGGCTTCCTGTTGCCTTCCTCAATAGTGTTTTTAACGTGGCACCATCACTTAATGGCCGCCCCACTGGGGTCAGACGTCTTTGCAGCCGCCTCACTGAGGAACAGACGCTGCGTGGACTACCTTTCATCTGACTGCTAACCTTCGACCTAATTGGCATGGGTGACCCTACTAGGAGAAATTATTATTACTCCTGCCGGCAGAGCTTTAGGGATCATCGGAACGCACAAGCCCTTCCACCACGTCAAGGTTGTAGTCCATTGGAGGGCTTATTCAAATATGCTCTGAGTTTTAAACATTGCGAATTGTGATAGCAATTGCATTAAATGATGATTTTTAAAAACTGTAATTATAAAAAAACAAAAATTTCCTTTAATTGAATCTAGCTTGTGGTTAAATGTACGTAATTGAGGCAAATTTTGATGCATTCACATCGACACTCACGCGAAATAGTAGATTACCTGTAGTTGAAGGGAATATTTCTTGCTCCTTTTGAACTGTATTTTTTCCCAATAAATTATTTTGTTGAACCAGGAAAAATTAAAGAAATATGGTAGGAATATATACAGGAATACATAGGTAAGGGTATTAGACCCACAGGCTTAGGCATAGGCAAAGATCATCACGTAGATGAGGATAGCTTAGGTCCAGAGGTGCCTGATCGAATAGAAGCTAGAAGAGGCATTAAGTAAATTGAAATCAAATAAGGCCGTGGGGGTAGATAATATTCCCGCTTTGATATCGAAAAGATTAGGAAAACATGGGAGGAAGGTTTTTATGACAAATTCGTAGAATTTATGAGGAAGGAATCAGGCCGAAAGACTTCGTCAGATCAGTGTATTCCCTTTCCAAAAAAGAGAAATACAGCCATTCATGAGGAGTACAGAGCATTAAGCTTTATTTTGCATGCAGTTAAAGTGGTTCTCAGGATCATCAATAAGAGGAAAGGGAACAAAACAAATGATACTTAGGAGATGATCATTTTGGCTTCAGGAAGGAGAGATACAATCACAGGAGAGAAGAGGAGGGAGAGGAACGCGTGATACCATAGCAATAATGAGGTTGCTAATAGAAATGAATATAGAATACAATCATGATGTATTTTTCTATTAACTGAGTTTCAATAAAAAGCATATGAGTAATTTGGAATGAATTAATGAGTGGATACAGGAAATAGTAGTAGATTGATAGTAAAGTGCACAGACTTCCCAGGTGCGAGTGGTGGATGGAGAGTCGAAATGTCCAGTGTTAGGAATAGGAGTAAGATATAGGTTTACATTACTTTACGTGATTTTCAATGTATATGTAAAAAAAAGGCTTATATGTTTTGGAAAGAACTTAAGAAGGGCCGAAAGTTGATGGGGAGTTAATATAATCAGTCATTTGTATAAATGATAAAGATTTAATTTTCCAGTCAGTCAAGGGGTTACAACTATTACTGAGCGCGTTGAAAGGTCAGTTCAATTGACATGGGATGAGAATAAATGCAAACAAAACAAAGGATGTGCGGTTTTTGAGAAAGAGGAAAGATAAGATAGGCAATAGAAGTTCAAAAACTAGTGCAAGTGGACCAGCTTACCTACCTTGGAAAGGTTTTGGGCCCAAATGGTGAACGTAGTATAGGCATAAGAGGAAGGATTGCGTTATACCAAGAAACATTCATAAGGAGAAAGGAATTGTTGACAGAGGCAATGAGGAAGAGTGTGGAGAAAAATCCCGTTAAAACTTTAATTGGGGCGTGTTATTTTTGGCATGGAAGCATGGGAATTACACAAGAGGATGGATATAAATTAAGGGTTTTTTAAATGTAGGTGAGAAGGATAGAAAAGGTGAAATGGACAGAAAGGAAGACGAACGAAGAGATAGAAATGGTGGGACATGAGAGGAGATTGTAGAGAGAAATCCAAAGGAAGCAGGAAGGATGGATGTAGAGGATTTTGATTGGCGATGGCATATTGAAGACTGTGATAGAGGGGAGAATCATTGGAAAATGAGAAACGGCTGGAAATAGGATAGACATGTTGGACAGAATGAAGAGAGGAAGGAAATGCGAAGAATTGAGGTGGATTTTTTGTAGTGTCAGTGCTCAGTTTTTGTGCTTTTTTAGGTGCAACGAAATGTATCCTTGCGTCTTCGTATAGGCTCTGTCCTTCCAAAACGCAACTTAACTGGTAGAGTATCCATAAAATTAATATAATGTTATTTTAAGTATATTAATCTAGTGATAAAAAAAGTCAAAATTCATTAAAAAAAGAGACGTTTCAGGTGGGATATGGTGGAATATAAGAAAATTGCCAATTTTAATTAGTCAAATTCATGTTTTAAATATCGTGGTTATTCTGATTTTCCACTATTAGTTTTGTTAAAATGTCACACAAGGACCTTAAACTGATTTCAGCTCGTTTATGCGCTTGCAGTTTCAATTGATTTAAAAAAGTTCAGATGGGAATAGAACATTGAATTCTTTCCTCCAATGGAAAGAATCGTTGGAGGTTTAAATATGGAAAAAAGAGTTAACCGATAGCCGATTCCTGATTAGCGGGCGGAAACATACACTTTCCCTGCGTCAGGAAGCTTTACCCGACGCAATACATAGCATATACGTCTTGAGGACGACTTTTGTCCGGAAGGAAATCGCGGGCACCCAGGGAGAAACGAAGCATTCATCGAAAAAGAGACGGAAAACGATAAATAAGATCCCATCAAGGCGAGTTTTGGAGCCATTCCAACAAAACCATTAGTTACCGCCTCCATTTTTCACTATCGTTTATTCTGCCCGCCCATTTGAATGCGAAGACTCAGTAAACTCCGTGTCGGCATCGCCGTTAGTGCTCTCCGCGGGCCTTGCATTTAGTGGGGAGCACGCTCTCGCCCCATCCTCCGACGAATGGGCGTGCTTCTCTCGCGGGTCAGCTCAAGGATTCGCTGGGGCCCTGGTGGCGGCAGATGAGAAACAAGAGGAGATGGGCGGAGCGGAATAAATAAATCGGTGTGTTTATGTGTATATGCAAGGATGGGTGTGCATTTGTATGTCGGATTATCTGAAGAGCGTTATTTGTAAGCCTTTCTGTACAAACCTTTCAATGCACAAATCTGTTTTGGAAAATACTAAAGGTCTCACTGTGCGATGAATTCAAGAACCATTTCATTACCTGGCGAAAAAAGACAATCTTTAAGTGCTTTTCAAAGTTGTATTTGAAGAGTATGCATTAATTGTTTGTGATACAATAGGAATAAAAAAATATTTTCAATTTCACATTTACATTGAATAATTACAGATTTTACTAACTTTGGGAAAGAATAACATTTTCCGATTGTAAAGAATATTTTGCGACTGGTTTCATATAATTAATTGTCTTCTGCCATTGGACTCTGATAATTTGATGCAATTTTATCATCTTCCATAAAAATATCATACCTACTCTATATTAAAAATGATAGCAGTTAAATGCAGTTTTTTATGTTGAAACAGCCAATTATCTTGAATTCCTGCTATGTCATCCATTTCCGACGAATCAAATTCTCTTGCAAAGGACGATCAATGTTTTTCTCAGTATCATCAATGTCGAAGTAGGGTAAGGGGTCAAAATAATAAGGTGGCAAAATAAACCCTCAATCTTTTTTAGTAGGGTATGACCACCCACGATAACCTTAATTGATGTTAAGGTTATTTAAAGGTTGCAAAAAATAAGTCACTCCAATGCCCGGGCATGTATTACGCCATTTTTCGATGCCTGAGTTACTGACGAAAAGATTTTGTTACCATGTTTATCGTCTCCTTTCTTCTGACCCGTTGACCTTATCGGTGTTTATGGTAACAACGCACCAACAATGGACGCAATTTTCTTCGATATCTCTCCAACGGAGTGGCTGGGGAGTGATGTTGGAGGCGGAACTCACGAGGGTTTGGCAGGGGAAAGATCAAGGTCGGTCGGGTGGCCTGGATCCGGTCCTTGGGGAGTTATCTTCCCCGTAGGGCGGGCTTTTCCTCAAAATTGTTATGGGTCAAAAACATACCCCTAGGGCGCAGAGAGCTTTAGGACGTCAGATTTTGATATGCAACCGTTTCATTGCCGAGCTCCTTAGGGTTGAGACGGGAGGCAATTTCCGGGGAGGATGGCGCTTAGAGTTCCAATTACCTCGATATTCATGAGATTAGTGAGTCATAGGCGTTTTTGCGCTCCCCACTCCTTTCTGTATATGTTATTCCCTAGAGTCTTAAGTACTTTAAGTCATTGAATTTTCATAGATCTACGCAGGCATAACGTTCTTCCCTGAGGAGAAAATTGGGCCAGCAGGAGTCATGTTTTGTTCTAGCAAAATAAAATGGAATGGCCTTGAATGCACTAGATGCTCCCGTGTAGCTCGAGTTATATCTAATAATTCCCTCACCTGTGATTAAATGTCTCAATGAATGACCTTTAATTCAAAAAATATGTTTTTTACACATTACCCAGCAGAAGACTTTAGACGCCGTGACAAAACATATATGAAATGCAAATTAAGTTCATAATCATTTTACGATGGATCAACGGATTTCTTAGAAAGCAACGCTATTGTCACATAAACTTTACGCAGGAAAAAAACACTAGACAAACACGGAATCCCGTCATACGGCGAACAAATATTCATACACACAAACGCACACACATATTTATAATATACTCGTATACACGCGTGTCATAGCATGCACGTATAACGTGTAACGTACGCATATCATACAAATGTGTACTTATATAGTACACATAACTATGCATATATCTGGCCGGAAGATTTTGTGAGATCGGTGTTAGTTCCTATTCCAAAAAAAGGCAAAGGCTTCGTCATGTGAGGATTACAGAACAATAAGTTTGATATCCCGCGTAGCTAAAGTTATTCTCAGGATCATCAACAGAAGGATAGAGAGTAAGGCAAATGATTACTTAGGGGATGATCAGTTTGGGTTCAGGAAAGGAAGAGGTACGCGTGATGCCATTGCAGTAATGAGATCACTAGTCGAGAGGAATATAGAATACAATCAGGACGTTTTTGCCTGTTTTGTAGATTTCGAAAAAGCGTTTGATAGAGTGAATTGGGAAAAATTAATGGTGTATTGCAGAAAATAGGAATGGATTGGAGGGACAGGAGACTGATCCGCAACCTGTACATGTCTCAGACTGCTCAGGTGCGAGTGGGGAACGGAGAGTCCGGATGGGCAGTGTTAGGAAGAGGTGTAAGGCAGGGTTGCCCATTGTCACCGGTACTGTTCAACGTATATGTAGAGGAAATGATTAAAGAGGCATGGGAAGAACTGGAAGTGGGAATGAAAGTCGGAGGGGAATTCGTTAAATCGGTTAGGTTTGCTGATGACCAAGCATTAGTTGCTCAGTCAGCCAAGGGGTTGCAAGCATTGTTGAGTGAATTGGAGGTTCAGTGCGATAAATATGGGATGAGAATCAATATTAATAAAACAAAGGTTATGCGATTTTCCAGGAAGAAAAAGGCTAAGCTAAATACTAAAATAGGCGGGGAAAAAATAGAGCTGGTAGAACAGTTTACATATCTCGGAAGTGTTTTGGACCAATACGGTCAAAGTGGTAGGGACGTAAGGAGAAGAATTGCGCTAGGCAAGGAGGCTTTCTCAAGGAGGAGGGAGTTGATGACGGGGACGTTGAGTAGGGAGGTTAAGACAAGACTCGTAAAAACTCTGATATGGAGCGTAGCTATGTACGGCGCGGAAACGTGGTCGCTGAAGCAGGAGGATAGACGTAGATTGGAGGCTTTTGAAATGTGGGTGTGGAGGAGAATGGAGAAGGTGAAATGGACCGAAAGGAAAACAAATGAGGAAGTACTAGAAATGGTGGGGGAGGACAGGGGTTTGTTGAGAGAAATCCTATGGAGGCAGGAAAAATGGATGAAAGGCGTATTGAGCGGTAGTGGAATGTTGAAGAAGGTAATAGAGGGGAGAATGTTGGGCAAGCGAGGTAAGGGTAGGAACAGGATAGGGTTGTTGGACGGGATGAAGGGAGGAAAGAAGTACACCGAGATGAAGAGGGACCTGATATAGATTAGTTTGCTAGGTGGGGAGTCACAAAATGTTTATTTGATAGTTGTGTCCATCCAAAAACCTACCTTAACCGGTAGATTACCTAAAAAAACTATGCATATACAAGATTTGAAATAACATAGACATTTATAATTATATCCTCCAAACAATGAATTCCGAAATTTCGAATTCACTAGTGTATTCCTAATTTATTACCAGCCTACTACCAGTATTCCTATTGTTGCCTAGTTTTCATTTTCGAATTCTTTTCTGTTTCTTCATCACATAGTATTATTTTATCACTATGCTAATTTTCTTTCCCTCATTCTTTTTTGCCCCTCTGTTACACATGAATTGTTTTTCTCCAATCAATTTTATCACTCAGTCGTTTTCTTGTAGACCTTTTCCACATATATTGCTTCAAAAATCATTTAACAATTCTTAGCCTTATTTAGACTTGGGAAAGAATAGCAGTCAGTAATTAGCAATTCTAATTCAAAATCTAGATTTCAAAGTACCAAGGAATAATTGACCTTACTGTAACTGTTATTATAATTATTAAATTGCTAACATTATTAAACTTAGCTGATGATGAGGTGTGATATCAATATTTTAACCGGATGGAAAAATAATAATTGTCATTTAAAACACGATATACCACAAACAGAAGCAATATACCATTAGTCCAACGTTGGCGTCATACACTAATTTGTTCGCACTGAGTCATCGGAAACGGAGTCCTATCTTTACGAACTCGATATGTGGTATCGCCTATCCAAACACACTTTTTCGTTTTCCGGAAGCTGCTTCGTTGTGTATTCTCCTCTTAAGTTACCTCCATCTATTTCTTTAGTCAGATGACCTGATGCAATGGATGTCCACGCTCGAAGACCGGGATATAATTCTGGTGGCGGAATTATTGGTAGCACTCCGATATCTATTTAAGGTGAAGGGTGTCAGAGAAATGATTTAACGTGTAAGTGTACTCCATCCATGTACTCTATGATTTGCGGACCCCTTGGAATCTCTCTTCTAGAGTTGGCTAACGCTAAAGCAAAGCTTCTCCCTATTCTTCATTCCTTCCCTCAAATCCGTATTGTATGTTCTAAATTATCCAATAATTCGTAAATGATAAAAATTATCTGCAATTTCCGTCACCTTCCCCTATAAATATCGATGCCTCACTTATTGCGTGTCATGCTTCAACATAGTTTTTATGAATCTTCCGTAAAACATTGTTTTGAAGGTTTTCTACCGCATTCGGTACGTTTTTTTTCAAATATTCACTCTTTATACGGACGGGAGTAAAGATGAAGCAAAGCTCTTCTTCTTGAGTTCTGCTAAAAAAAAAGAGGTAATATGCAAACAAAAGTGCTTAGATTAGTAGTCCCCTCTCTTCCTTTTCTCGGCAGTGACAGAAGAATGTTCAGTCACGTCGAGAGGAGGAGGGAGGAAGGAAGATGCGAAGAAATATGGAAGGAACTATATGTTGCCACGAGAGCGGTAGAAGGAAGGGTGGAGGAAGTTAAAAATTATGAGGGAGTGAGACAAAGCAAGGAAGCAAGCACGTTTTCAGGGAAAGGAAATAAATGAGGAGAGGAAGGGAAATACCGCGAAATGTGGAACGGAATCGGAACGGCACCGTATACCGCCACTTCACAAGCCACGGGTCCGGGTTCCATTACCAGACCTGGCAGATTTATCAGCGAACTTCCAGCCACTGATAAATCTGCCGAGCGGAGCCTACCGTGTGGATTTTAGTGGGCTTTAAAAATGTAATTACCTGCGCTAGAACTTTTTGAGCACTCAACAATTACCTTTTGAATCTCCTGTCTCGCTATGAGGCTGTCGAATTTATAAGACATATTTTTCACATCCGCATTTGATATCGTTTTTTTGAAACGTACATGAGTGTTGAATTGTCTTTTTATGCAAAATAAATAGCTTATATGATGTATAATAATATTTTATAGACTACCAATACGTCCCTTAATGGAAACCTACGCTATTTCCGCCATTCATTCGGTCTCTGTGCCTTAGCAATTTTTTCGCTATAAAATATGATTTTCTTTCCCTGACTGACGTGTGAATCACTCTTATATATTATTTTTAAATAATTAATTAGCTCCACAAAGGCTGAAGATTGCTTGCACCCATTCATTGGCAACTGGTAACGCAGTTTTTGCATGTTAGAAAACCTATATGATATATAGAAATCCGTCAAAAGCCGTTGTGAATGTGAATCTTCGGATCACCACACATTATTCGTGTTTCTATGCTTAATTAAGTTTTGAATGAGAGTTATATAAATATGTGTAATTATGCCATATTTCAATCCTAGTATTGGTTTACTGTAGCCCTCCATTCTACGCTATTCAATGTCAATTCCCTCAAAACTTTTCTGTTTTACGTCTTTCTTTATTTATCATATGTACATGTCTATTGGTCTTCGTGGAATCTTCCCTTCTATTATATTCCTAATCAATCCATAGTGCCTCAATATGTGCCCAATCCATCTATTTCTTCTTTACCGTAGAGTGCTCCATGGTACCACCCTCTTCTGCTCTTCTATATACTTCCTCGTTCCTTATTTTGTCTGTCCATTTAATCTTCATCATTCTCCTCCAATACCATGATTAAAAGGCATCGCTGGTCCACTTTTCCAATGTGCCAAGTCTCGGAACCATAGAGCGCCATGCTCCATACAAAATTCTTGACGAATTGCTTCCCTCTTCCTTTTCAGCCTGAGGTTCTTTGAACATAGAAATTGCCTCTTCTTCATGAATGCGTTCTTAACTGGTGTTATTCTTTGCTTGATGTCAGTCGAACTTCTTTCATCCCATGTTATGCCGCTGCCCATGTAGATAAAGGATGCCACTTGGTCTAGTTTCACTCTTCGAATTTTGATATGTGCATTCAGCTTCTCTCTTCCTCACACAAGGATTTTAGTTTTCTTCTTGTTGATGGTCATACTGTTATATTCCCCCACTACTTGATCCATTGCACTTAAGTGTTGCTTGCAGGTCCTCTCGCGTTTCCGCCACTACTTCGATGTCATCTGCAAACCGGATCATGTTGATTTCTTCTACATTTACCTTGACTCTTTCGATACCCAACTCTTGTGTTTCTTTTATTGCCTCTTCCAGGTATACGTTGAATATTGCTGGCAACAGGTTACATCTTTATCTTACGCCTTTGTATATTTTGGCTTCTACTTTTCTTCCATATTTCGTTTGCATTGTTGTAACCTGATTCTTGTAGGGGTTTTGGATAATTCTTCTGCCGTTGTAGTTCAATCCAAGCGCTTCCAGTATCTTGAATATCTTCCAATTGACGTTGTCGAAGGCCTTCTCCAAGTCCACGAATGCCACGTATTTACGTGTCTCATTTTTATCCATATTTCCAACATTCAGTTTCTATTTATATCGTATAGCATACCTAACATTTAGTTGTTACATGTATTTAATTTAAAATGGAATAAATTCAATTTTCTGCTAATGAAGTCGTAGTTAATATAATTTTCAAGGATCTGAAGAATAAATGTTTCGTATTATAAATTCATCTCATGCACGTATGCGTATTGCATATTTAAATTTATTCCTTTATGCGCTATTGTATGCAATTAATATATAGGCACAATTTTAACATGCCCCTGACCCTAGCCTTTCATAGTATAATTATTATATTTCTCTAGAAATCTGCCGGCCGTTGAATATATTTCGGAATAAATTAAAAATCACATTAATAATTTTATATGCGTAATTCATTGATAGTCCCCTGTGTTCCATGCAAATAATCGACATATCAATCGACATGAAGGTTAATCCTAAAATAGATAAGTGTAGAGGTCAAGCTATACCAAGCCCTCAGGCATGAGAATATACATTGAAGGAGTCGGTGGGGAAGTAATGCATTTCCCGGTGATATTTACCATTCATACTAAGCATTTCTGATAACCATAAATTCGCTCCGGCTACAAAGTGTGGTTTCTTTGTTTAAGCACTTGAAGCTTAACATAGATGTGGCTGAAATAATTGAAATAATAGTCACTTTTACCTCATTTGGTTGATCCAATTTGGCAAAGTACTTCCCTCGCATTTCGAGGTAAATTTGGATTTAAAATCCTTGCTTATGCCTCTGCAAAATCCTCAGAAATGTCTTCAAGATTAGAGGAGCTCCTCCATTTTTGTTTCTTTAAAGTGTATACTTTCATTGAGGCAAGTTTCATACACACCTAGCGGATATCTCATTTGGACTAATTAGGCAATTATTTAAAAACGCCACTAGCGCGGAGCACAATCCGTCGGGCAGGATGTTAAAGCCATGATACCACCGCCGCACCTCTCATTAAGAGCGTGGGGTTGGGGTTCACGTCGACGGAGGCGGCGCCACATCGGCCCTCTTCCCACCCCCACTCGCCTTCTTTCTGATGCCCTACCTTCCCTTAATTAGCCTCCCAACCCAAATGGCGAAAATGATAACAGCTACTGCGCACCTCCATTAATTAACACCGCCCTTGCACTACAGAGCACGATAAGAAGGCAGAAGGGCGGGTGGGAGTACCCGCACCGCGCACCAAGAGCGTGCGTCGTGCACGAGGAAGACAGAGGCTAAAACCACTGAGGGATGATAATTGATAATTATAACTTCAAAAGAATTATAACCAATGATAAATGGGTGCGTTCCTGAGGGGCTACGAGGGAGAATCTAAAGGGAGTGCAGCGGAAGATCTCGGTGCACATAAACCGGCCAAGTCCCAAGACAAATTTTACGAGAGATGAAAAACAAGGCCCTAAAGTACACATAATCGCTGATACGAAGTTGATTGCTTTTTTTCTTTCACATAGACCCACAAACTAAATATTTTCAAAGACACAGGTTCCCATTTTGCACAGAGAACATCAATTAGTAAGAGAAGGGAAAAGGAAAACTAAAGTCTCCAACTCGAATTACCTAAAAGCCATTGATAACCGGAAGAATACTACATGAAATGCCCTGGGATAGTACTTAGCCGGAGGGAAAAGTGAGGAAAAATTACCGTAGATAAGGTTGGGAAAAGTTAAATGAAAGAGAGTATAAATAAGAGCCTAAATTTTCAAAATAAAAATTGAGGCATCCGAAGTCGCTCAAGGTTGCCATATTACCTTGATTTAAACTACATATTTAATTCTTAGTCAAGTACAATGATCCCCCCTAGCCAATACCTGTCACCTCCTGAATTTTTCCATAAACCTCCCTTCTCAACCACCTGTCACAACACATCTTTTTTCAATCTTTTCCTTGATCATCTCATATATTTTAGCTCCAAAAATTCATGGATTGAAAATTAAAAAATGACATAGTATCATCATTTGATATACTATACATAATCATGAAATGAAGAACACAATGTATTTTTCCACTGTTCTTTATTTTGGTACTACTAGTTTCAACGCTTAGGCGTCATCATCAGGTACCAAAGTAAACTTTGAAAGTAGTAGTACCAACATGAAGAACAGTGGAAAAATACTTTGTGTTCTAAATTTCATGAACATGGACCAGAAATCATCGAATCAGAAAGCCAGAAATTATCGAATACTATGCATAAATTTTGGCTTCATATTGAGAATTGATGTTTCATATATCTTTTAGTTTTTTTTTATATCTCCGTTACAGTAGCAGTGGTAGCATAAGCCTACTCTAAAAATATGTTTCTGGTGGTTCAAAACTATTATCTTCCACAACACCTAATTAACTAGCAAGAGTAGGAAAATAACGCCTCTTTTTAGGAATTCTGTAGCTTTTGGAAGACAAATGTTGTGGCGGAACCTTAGAGACCTACGGGTTAGGTGGAATGGCATCCAGTACAGCTCTTTATAAAGCCTTCAAAACCTTCAGTCCTCATGCAACTTCAAATGGAAGAATAAGCTGTAAACTCTAAGAAGTACTTGTAAGAAAACTTAATCTAACGGATTGTTAAGTATCATAGGATGATATCTTCACTAATGGCAGGTGCAGGAAAGTGTGTAGGTATAAGTACGAATATATGTTTATGGAGAATTAAAAACAAAATAGAGTGCATTTGGCAACACAAAATCAAGAAAAAAGATGAGACTGATAGAGATGGCGATGTGACTAAGAATAGGCGTAAGTCTGAAGAGATCACTTGTAAATAAAAATTAAAAGTTATAAAACAGGATATACCCTGAGCTAAATCAGCATTATTATAGTAATAATATATTAAATATGGAAGGAAAATATGCAATCGGAGCGAAAAACATTAAGCAGACCTCAAAAGAAGGAAGACGCTTATTAAGACGCGTTTGAAGCTTTTGAAGGTGTGGACAATGGATTGAAGGAGCCAAACAGCATCCCTCTCGATCTCCCTCTGTCCCTAATGATAATGCAATATTTTGCAGCATGCCCAAAAAAGAAAGCCTTATTGGAAAATGTTTTTCGCTCAGGTAGAGTCAAAGGGGGGTTAGGTGGTTAAAGAAATGGGGTTGGAAGAGGAGTGTCAAAAATGTAATGTTTTCACGGCGACGACTTGTCTTCCATTCGTGAATTGACCTGAGGACCGTGCTGAAGAAATAAAAGTGGGAGGGAATATTTTCACGCAGGATAAATACGTCACTCACGCTCAGGAAATGTGAAAATGATGTATTCAAGGACCCGAAAATTCTGAGGTGTCACTTCAGAAGGCTGTCGACTTTTACATTGCCTACGCTTTTCTCACTTTTGACTTTAACGAGTCTCTCAGCTGCTCAGACGTCGTGTCGGCAAAGGTTAAATGCGAGAATTGTAAATGACGGAAAATTCCTCAAAAATGAGGATAAAAATAAGCTTTCTCGTGGTAGCATTTTGGCTATTGTAGTTATTCTTTAGATTCAATCATACAAGACGGTACCGTGATGTTTGATAATTTTATTTATATGATACAAAAGTTCGTCATGACGTAAATTTGAATTTCCATTCCCTAGTAACCTGACTCGACCATCAGGTGATTTTATCACAAATTTGCATTGCCATTCTCTTCAAAAGTATTTAAAATATCTATATAATTTCACAACTAGTTGTGTTTTTTTGTAATTGTGTAGTACCGTAGAGCTAATTACAAGCAGACAGCTTCTAAAGTTTCTCTTTATACATTTCCCTGGTTATTTATTGAAATGATTTGCATACAGGGACAACTGCAATTCAATAGACCTGGAGAAAGCGTTTTTCAAAATGTCTGTTATATGTAGTGGTGTAATAAAATATAATATGACAGTATAATTCGCCGTCAAAAGATTTTTTTGTTGATAATAGTGGTAATTTTTTTAATGATAGTATTAATAGTTTAAAATGAGAAATAGCGTCAGATGAACTATGCGCAGCCTTTTATCGCATTTAAAGGCTATGTGGCAGACGTGCAATATGTATTTCAGGTCACGCTATTCCGTAGATTAGTTAAAATTATACACTTATCATCTTCAGTAGGTTGGATACGCAGTTTACAATGGTGATACCCGGTGGGGCACACCACTTGTAGAGACGACTGGTTTTTAAATCCTTCGAGATTTATATGTAAGACTAATGACAGTCACAATACACAAAAAACAATCACGAAAGATTTTGAGGGTTTGGTACGCTTGCACCTCCAAGTGCCATGCTAGTCTTATTTGCATCAGGTGACTCCTTAATTACAAATAGATTTTATCTCGGAGGTTTTAAAGTGCTCTTCTCCTGAGCGTGATTTAATCCACCTGACAAGGAAAATCCATTATGAGCCATTCGGTGTAACGCTAACAATGGTGACGGAATAACGTTTTGTATCGCACCTGTCCACATCAGAGGTCATCATCGAGGTCGAAAGCCGTGGGTGAGCTTTAAATTAGGTCATGTAATTGCGAGCGTCACGAATATATCCCGAGAGGCGTTCGATCTCATGAACTCTTGTATTAGAGTTGGACGAACTGCCCAACAAGTTAAACTAGCAGTAAGATATTTTAAATCAATAATTACATCTATTTATCGATTTCATAGTGGCTGATGCTACCATTTGGTTTATAGCAAATGACACAAAAATCCTGGAGAGGTTTTTCCCAGTTGGTGCTCCGAAACGGGATTGATCGTCTGTTTTTTCATTTTCTCTACGGCTAAAAAGAGGATTTACCGGTGTTGTGAACAACGAGTGAATGTTACTTTCATATAATGTTGAATATTATCATTTGGGTCGACTTAATTGCCACATTTTATTTCATTTCACTTTATACTCTTTTCTCCAAATTGGATCTATTGTCCTGGTCCACTAGCTCAGCTGGTCAAAGATGTTTACCACTCCCCTACATTTATACCGGTCCCGTTGATTCAGCTCATCTCAAAACACTCCCAAATTATTATCACGTTTAAACCATGCTTCATCATTATTAATACGAACAGCTTCATTAAATGTGATTTATTTGCAGAAAGGTTTGCTCACGAGAAAGAGCACCATTAATAGTAGGAGGCACGTTTGAACGAGCCACTATTTAGTTTTAATCAACTATGTTACGAAGATATTAGTAAAGTGATTGGTGAATCCTGGCTTTCGAGTTCGTGTGCTCATCAAAACGAACCGTTAGCTTCTGTTGTTGTTTTGTTTTTGTTGCAAAAAAATCGCATAGGGTCGCATAACTCACTCAGTGGAAACCACTTCTGGATTAAAATGTTGAAAAAAGCTATTTTGTGTTTTATCGAAAATAAATTTTCAAACCCTCCAAGTCTCGCAGAGAGATTGGTCACAAAATATTAAAAAGGTCCATGCATTTAAACAAAATTTAAAACCTTGACAATTACAGGGGAGTGGTGGCCTTAAGTGTTCTAGAAAACGTGAATATTCAGGAATATTTTAAGCTCTTTTTGTCGTTTCCTGTACTTTTTTGCGTTCATTTTGGACATTGCTCACAGAAAAAGTGCACCATATGGGTGATAGATGGGTGGTTTCTTCCCAAACAGAATGAACTAACGGGTCAACTTTGTATTATCTATTTTTATTCCGTTTTGCTCCTCGCCCTCGCATTGCTCCACTGCGTATTTCCTTCAATTTTTTTTATTTTACCCGAGTTCTCAGCGGATTTATCTCGCCTTTTCCACAAAATATTCAGTTGCATTCATTTTCTTTCAAAAATCCAATGATAATGCTGCAATTTTGCCTCCACAATATTATTATAAAAAAATAATATGCCCTGCGTATCTTGAATTTTTTAACCTGTTGACATTTTCTCACATTAGTGAAGGTATGATGACGGTGAAAGAAATAACTGCAGTGAGTCTGAGGAGAGATAATAAAATTGAATTTCGAAGAATAAGAAAAGTTACACAGCAGCTAAACCGTACTGAACTTAGGAGACGATGCTGATAGATAAGTATTGTATATTACTACGACCGAACTTCAAATTAGGCTTCCAATCCTATTATATGATAGTTTATTCATTCAGAATGCAAATGAATAAATGAAATAACATGTCTGATTTTGAAAATGAGCGACGTTTATTTCCTGGAAGAAAGACTTATGTAAAATATCTATGAAGAGTTTAACCAGTTCTTTTACAAAGCCACATAGAAAATTTTAAAAAATGTTAAGATGCATTGCACACTGTATATTAATGAATGCGAGAAACCTGCAAAGTACCGTTTAAAGGGCAAATATTTGCAAAAAGAATATAATAATCAGCTTGTCTTAAATTATTTTTTATAGAAAAGTTATTAATATTACAACTAAAGCAGATAAAATTCTTCATGGAAACTCATGCACTATAATACACTAAATATAAATATTGATAGAGTTAAATTATATTAATTATAATTATTTGCCTATCAAATGAAAGTATTTGCTAAAATGCGATCATATTTGACTTAATTTACGAAGGACTGAACATTTACTGCAAAATTTTTAAAAAATAGGCCATTGAAATGTGACTTACGCTCCATTCAATTTAAAGTGTTGCCCACAAATCCTCAATCATAAGTTAAACTAAATTAAAGTTGAAAACCTGTGAATGCGTCTTAGTCCAAAAACGAATTCAGTCTGCCTAAGGCAGAACTGCCTCTTGGGCATATTTCAACATTGTGGTCAGACGGGTTGTTGTGGAGCATGCTTCGGGTGGAGAACCGCTGTTGGTTATAGCACGAAATGGGAAGGTAAAAGGGAAGAAAGAGGGAGTGGTAAAAAGAGAAGCATGTTGGCATAGGATACGGGGAGGGAATGCGGACGTGCGAAGGAAGTAACTGGAGAAAGATACTCATCGCTGATGGAAAAATCACCGAATGTTCAATGTTCTGTGTCAGTTCGCTCGGGTAATGGATCGTGCTATTTCACTTGACTGCTGCCAGGTTTTCAAAGGGAAGAGTAAACAGGATTCCGTTCATTTGTAAAAAGAAATAAAAGGAAAGCGGTCACTGTAAAAGAGACAACGGTTGCTCAGCTAGCCAAAGTGATGTGATTGAAGGGGTTGCCAGGAAGACTTTCTACGGTCCACTCAAGGTCAATCTCTTCCTGCACTCTTCAGTCGTGGATCTAAGAGAGTTTTTTCATGGTTTGCAAATAAGCTTATGGTTTAGGAGGTCCAAAATGTATCGTCACTTAATCCTTGATCTCGATGAAAGCAAACTGCGCTGATTTGCTGAAAACACACCCCATGGGAGTCTCTGCAAACGCACCAACTCGGCGAAACACCATCAAAGCAAATGCCAGCCTTTCAAATTGCATCATCTGCTCTGGCTTATCCATTTTTTGGAACTACCGCGATATCCTTCACCGAATGGTAAACAGAGGTGGCTACTAGTAGTAGGTAAGAACTTTGGACTTGGGAAAATTGTTAAACGCTCTTGTACTTGTCACTCCAGTCTAAAGGGGTAATTCAGCGCATTTGTTTTAGGCGTTTAGTGAATTATGACTAAACTCAATTTTTTTGTTGAATCCAACATCATTATTTACTTCTTATTTCTACTGACCATCTTTAAGGTCTTTTGATTCGAATTTCGAGCATCACCCGAACCATTTCTAGTATTTCATTGACATTCTTAAAGTGTCCCTCAAAAGGTACAATATGATCCTAGCCGCAGTAGGCATAAATTAATATCACATACTGTACCTATCGTAAACTGTAGGAGGTAATTTCCATCAGTATCATTTTTAAACATTTAAGACACACCACTAGAGTGGAATGAGAAAAAAATATCCGTGAAAAACTCTCATCGCGGGAAATTACGCTCGCCCGCGTCGTCAAGGCGAGGGGAATCTGGTGAAAAACCTTTTAATTTTCCCCTCGTCATCCGCCGCCGAGTGATGGCCTTACTCCACGCCGCCAAGGGTTCAAGGAGAGCGGGATAGAGGAGGGAAAGGGAGGGATGGAGGAGCCCGCACCTAAAAGACCGCCGCCGCACGACGTCAAAAGCGGGGACGGGGGATGTGGTCGTGGGGGTGCATACAAGGTTGCGCAAACAATTAAAAAATAAAAGTCGACACTCGTGCGGGGAATGAGAATGCTTGCGGGGAGGGATCTGTTTGAGGTCAGGAATGCGTCGGGATCTAATGGTTAAGGGGTGAGGAGGGGAGTGTGCGGTTGTGGGGTCCACGAGGAGGTGGGAGGAGTGGGGCGGGTTAGGGGCGCGCAGGGAAGGTAAGGGAAAGGGTAGTGGGTGAGGAGAGGACGGGGGAAATGATAGTGGGCGAGCCGGCTGGGATCTCCCCGCTCTTTCGCTCGGCGTCTCTCTCTCTCCTCGCGGGGCAGGGTGGAATCAGTGGGGGTATGGTGGGTTATGTTCCCGTTTGGGGGAGGGATGCTGGGACAAAGGCGGCACAGACTGTCGTGTATATGGAGGGATGGGAGGCGTGGGGGCTGTGCGCGCCGGGTGTCGAAGGCGGTGGTGTCGGCGGGGAGAAGAAAGGGCGGGCCCCCGCCCCGAACATCGATTGGTGAGAGCAGGGCTTGTGTTGTCGGCTATGGTAGTGGTGTGTCGCGAGGGGAGTGTGTCGGAGGGGTGAGGTGGGAAGGGGATGGCCTGCTCACCCTTCTGTCCTCCACCTCGCCCCAGCCCATCCACGTCGCGTCGTCGTACGATTAGACCGACGCGAAAGATGAGAACTTTCCCCTTTTCCATCCCAGGTTCAGGAGCCACACGTGCGTCTGCGGTGTTCGCCACACCCGCACCCGCATGCTATCCCCACCAAGAATTGCACGATTTGTCCGAAGGAATAGGATGTGTCCCGAAATCCCGTGAAGCTGCGGTGAAATTTGATTGTCAAACATGAGAAGAGAAATAGGATCAGAAATATAATTACGAGTCCATATATTCTTGCTGAGTTTTATGCATATTGAATTCAAGTGTTGTAGGATTTTCAACGTGATGGAAAAATTATATTACTCTTCCGAGATGCCAACTCATCACTCGGTTTCTCACGTTGATGGTGCCAAGCAGCCAGTCTGGGTTCTACATCCATAACGTTTAAGCTACCGTGGAAAATCGCTTACCAATAAGATGACATGGTTATGGAACTGACATCTAATAAAAGATATGCTTATAAGCCTGACCTAAAATTGGGATATATGAGTTCTAATTCGGTCATACCAAATTAAATTTTTAATTGTGAATATCCTCAGAGTTTGCATCGATTTCAACCAGGGTACGTGACTGCGTACAATGTTATTTTTAGTATATCCCTTGAAATGTCAATTAGCAAAGCTTGAATTCTATGCTGAGGTGATGAGCGATCAATATTTCTAATCAATTTTAGGTCAGGAAGTTGATATATGCGATCACGTTTCTTTAATGCGCGTGCGCATGGCCGTCATCGTTGTCAGCGCAATAGATAACAAAAACGCTATCACCTCTATGCAAACTATTCCCCTTGGACACTAAACATAACACAAGACATGGAGTTATCGCAAATTATATGGGTTGGGTCGTATTTGCCATCAGAAATTAGGTTGTCCGTTGAATGAACCTGTCAAATTTACTATAATTTTAGCAGCGCTAGGAATAATATGAGTAGAGGGATACATTTGGAAGTAGAAACCAATTTGCAACCTACAGGAGAGGAGAAAGCCACGAAATTTAAAATTCTTAAAAAAGGACAAATACTTAAATAGTATCAGTGCTTGAACATTTGTTTTTGAATTTAGAACTATTAGTGGTCGCATTAAGGTATCATTGCATGCACGTTATCAAGAGGTGCTGGTCCTGACGAAATTTCCTCCTTATGTGTATAAGATCGTAAGGTATAGTTTGAAAGGATGAACGAAAATATTTTTAAAATGTCAATTTTAAAACACCAGGGATAAGGCGATTGGCTAAAGATGATGCCGAATATTCAATCAATTTTATCTTTTGATTTTCAGATATAGTAGGTACGTCTATAAACCCATCCCCTCCTTTTTTCCGTTCTAATTTTCTTTAGCCCACTCATTTTCCTTCTTTTACCGTTCTTCTCCGATGACGTGCTCCCTCCTTCAGATAATTTGTCAGCGTTTTTAAGCCCCCTCTTTAAGACCTGCCTCTTCCTTCTCTGCTTCCAAGATGGAATTTATTACGGCTCCAGCGCATAATGCTCCAGCAGGTTAATCTCCGACCGACCACAAAACAATCTCACCTCTTCCCCTAGGCTCTCTACAAAACCTCCTCATCCTCCGAAACCTCCCCCTCAAGCTCCGCGGAAAAGGGCTCAGAGAAGAGGGGCCACGTTAGTGGCGAAGATGCGCATCCGTGGAAATTTTTTAGGAGATTCCGGATGTGGGAAAGTTGAGCTGGAGGTGTGTGATGGCGTGGGCGGGCTTTCCTTTCTCTCTCTCTCTCTCTTTCTAAGGGTGGCCAGTGATGCGAGACGGGGGGTTCTTAAGGCTGGTTCCTTTCTCATAAAAGGTTCTCTTCCTTCCTTCCAACCCCTCTGCCATTCTTTCACCCCTCACCCCTTCCGTTCCGATTCTTATTACTTATTCCTCTGCGGCCCTTAACGGGAGATTATTATTCTTTTCAGCGGGATTTTCTCGCCTTCTTCCCGACTGTGGCCTCGTTTGCTCCCTTCCTCCGCGATCTAAGAAGCTCTCTTAACGCCATCCCTGTGTTTGTAGGCTTGGCTTGACGAGAGTGACAGGCGAAGGCAAAATCAGACGACTCAAGAAATAAAGTGCTAATGCACACAAAAAATACACCCATACATGTGTATAATATTTATCTGCAAATGCACAATGTGCCTACTACATTTTTGCCTCACCAAAAATAACTATGCAAGGATATTTTTCATTTTGCATAATTCATAATATTAAGAAACTATCACGTGCAACAATTCGAACTATCCGAAATGAGTTTACTTATTAAAAAAGACTATCGTGGCTTGCTAGGTCTGTGTGTAGATTGGATATATGTTATTCATTTTATTCTAACGTCTTGGCGTTTCAGGTCCAGGAATTTTCTTGGAGTTATGATCGCTTTTTTGTATTCGCTTGTTTGTTTATTTTTGACTAAGGCATTCGCGTACATTTTGAAACATATTAGTGCACCAAAGAGAGTAGGCTAAACTTTTTCGGTACGAATTTTTATGCACGAATACCCCAGATTCTTCAAGGCACTTGCAGCAATTTTCTGTGGAAGCAGGGGACAGTTTTTGGTACACTTGAATTGACCTTTAATAATATTTCATTTTCCATCATTTGTGGTAATTAGGGCTTCGTTTTGCAATTCTCATTTAGAAATGTGAAAATACTTTGTGTAGTCATAGTCCCTTCAAACGAATTCCCAGTAATTGAAGCATACACACAATTAAAAAAGACAAGGCATATTTCAGAAGAACCAGTTTTATCCTCAGGAGCTGTATTTGAAGTGGTTAAGAATAAAAACAAAATCAAAATCAACAATGTATTAAACTTACTTGATTTTTCAGTTAAAAAATTAAATATATTGCTTCAATCTCTAGTTTAAAATATACCATTCCGATTCCGAGTATTTATAAAAAAAATTCTCTCCACTTTTTGGGTGATTTGAAACATCCGATTTCTGTGTCGAAGTTGAGAAAACTTTTAAAAATTACCGGAAAAATGTTGTTAAAACGGTACCATTCATCCAATAATTCGAATACGAAACAAGGTATTGAGTTTAGGAAAAAGTTCAAAAGAAAATCCAAACTTAATATATGACTCCAAAAAATATTACTGCTGCAAAATAAGTGGCAATAAATATAGACTCCTGGAATGAATGTTAAAAAAATTCACAGAAGCTATCTTCTGCAACACATTTACGAAAGCAATAATTAGTAATATTCACTGTTTCTTGGCGATAAAGTAAAAAAACCAGGAACATGAAAGTCCATTTTGCGGAGCACTCTATTACCGTCTAGTGGAAATCTAGGTTCTACGTACTGTAAGTGAAAACTCAGGTTCAGTTGCACCCTAATTCGACTCATGATCAAAAATAAAAATATATATGTGGACTCTATGCTTCTCTCTTTAAGTAGTAAAGTGTGGACTATAAATGCAGCCAAAAAGAAAAAGTTGGAGGCATTGAATGTGAAGTGACAGAATAATGATGAATTAAAATGTACATATCTAAAAATAACGGATAGGTAAGAGGAAGGATAAGATACTAGGAGAAATAAGATCTTATCTGGCAAATTTAGATATTTAATGATGGCATGATGCAGGAAGTAGTCGAGGGAAAAGTGAACAGGGAGAGGTACAGACAACATATCACGGATGATATGTGTGAAGTGAATAAAATGGATCTTGGTCGAAGGAAAATCAACATTGAAATCTTAATGATTTGAAAAATTGAGTGGAGAGTTACACCATGCCAATCTTAGAATTTTGGACTCATGATGATAAATCATTTTGGCATTTTTTTTACCTGTGTCCCCTAACTGGGAATTAAGGTTATCAAGTAGATTTAAATCTAATTGTTCCAATTAAAGTAGACCTGTCACTGAATTCGTAAAATTCAAAACGAATGGCTGGAACTGTAAATCGTATAAATGTGACTTGCTTCCTTTCACCATCTGCATTTAAGATAAATATTATTACAAACGGATGAAAAATTGGGTCCCTACAATACGACTAGAAGTACTATTTGTGACGACTTTGCTGAGTTTATGCTATTGCATGACTAAAATGAACTCCTAGTGATTAAAGTTGCTGGTATGATTTAGGACTATCTTTAAAGGCAATATACCAAGATTTTTTATATTTTCATGTAAATACCAACTCTATAGAAAAAGAATTCTTAGCAAAATATTGTCTAAGGAATTCGTTTTGATTTAACCGGAATTATGCTTGAAACACAATTTAGATCGTTTAAAGTATGTAATTCTATTTTTATGCATGTAATTACGATGGCTGACACCCTCGGAATTTCCCCACCGGGTGAGGCAATACATCAAACAGAAACATGACAAGAGCAGACAGATTCACCAGCTAACTTCTGGCACCGAGGGAATTAATTATTTACTCCACACGTAGTATCTTCGGATCAAACCACGAGAATGGCATATATATTTAGTTGAAACAGGCACTCTAATCAGTCACTTTATAAATTAGCCATCTCTTTGCACGATTTTTTATCTCAATAAACCGCGTTTAAACACTTAAGGATATTCCTAGTACACAAAATTCATTACTTTCTACCATTGTATCATGATAGGCTCTAATCCCCTCCTACAACACTCCTACGTGGAAGCTTTCAGAATGGGAACTTGGATACTGTCATTATTTGGACGTAACAGAGGTCGTCAAGTCTCTTCTTACATGTTACCATAGCAATAGCCACTTCAAATATGATGTACCTGATGTACATACTGAGTGATATAAAAAATGTTGTCCGTTGTTAAAGTATCCTGCATAATTCAAATTGATATTTGTGTAGAATGTGTGGACAAAATAAGTTACAAGGAAAGATTTGCTACGAGATGACAAACCGTTTTGAAGATACATTAAACAAACATTCACAGTATTTTTGGAGTAGACTTATCGTTTCAAGTTGTGTTTGTTCTTGTTTGCAAATTCTGTGCAAGTATATTAAGTACTGCGCAGTATGTGAGCATGTGTGTGGGAAATAGAGGGGGAGACATAAAAGCAGTATGTGAGGGTGAATATAGAATATCGCCGAATATAACGGATATAGTGAATAACCCTTAACTGTCGGTATTCGGCCCCTGGCATCTCATTATAGTCAAATTTGAATGTACTAAGATTTGTTAATTTACTCTTGAATAATTTCAGTCGTCAGACATCTACTTGATCGAATCAAATTGTCTTGCTGTTTAATTGGTAGCAGACCTGATGGTGAGGTTTGGTTGAGCAGAGAAATAGGTTGACTCTAATGCAGAAGAGTAAATTAATCAAGTCAACTACTTCCTTTGTTTACATAATTCTATCAAATGCATCTTCACTCCTCTTCGGTTTTATATGAATGAATCTACCACAAGAAAGCAGCCGTCGAAACTGCTTCTGAATCCAAGAGAACCCTTGCTACGCAGAAATACCCCGCTTTAACCGTGCTCTGGCGAAAACTGATAACAACTATACAAACATTTGTGGTTTGCCAAGTCCCGTTTGTTCCCGAGTTAGTCAAACAACTGTGGGGATTTCAACCTTCCCCAAACTCGGTTATCCCCGCCCCGCAAGGGACCCACGGACATTTATTACATTTTTCTCTTTCTTCGGCACTTGAGCGAAACAGCGAGCAATCTTCCCCTTGGGAAGTGCATGTTTACAAGGCAAGAGGAGTATGTGTGGTGTTATTGGAATGTATGAGGTGTCTCTCCACTAACTAAGGCTATGAGAGGCGCATTTCTTCCTCCCCCACCTAAGGTTTCTTAATTTCTTCTCATGCCTCGTAAAAATGAGTGAATTAAAAGCTAGCCAAGAGTGAACCTATAAAATTACGTCAGAGAAAAGATAATTATAATTTATCAACGGATTAAAAGAGAAGGGGAGTGCCTTAATCTTTCAGAGAAACTTTTTATATGCTTCCCAATATTTTTTCCTTGAATTTACATAAAATGCGAATGGTTGCCCGATTTAGGTGCTACTGATTTTGAATTCAAATTTTTATTATGACGGCCACCGGAAAAAAATTTCTATTGACAAATGTCTTCAGAACTGGACTGACTAGTTGGCGAAACGGTCTGGTGGATTTTTATCGATGAATCCAGCTCCGCGTTCGGACTCGGCATGTTTTTTCAGCCCTCACAGCAATTCCCCGAATAAAAGCTCGCTCTGGTCTTTGTTTAATTTTGTATTCATCCCGGATCAATTGTCATTTCTCTTTCCCATCAATATGCATGGGCCTTCGCGTAAGTCCACGCGTGCTACGGTGGAGTTTCTTGCTCGCGATCCCTTTTTATCTTTTAAACTATTTCATTGGGATTTCTGTCCAGCAATCATGGTCACATGAGGCGTTAATTATTTATTTCAATCGGCGTTAACGAAATAATAGTTTTGGTGTCCACCCCTTCTGTGCGTTTAATTTTGCTTAGAGTGCGCGCTTTCAGCAACGGTCAGCCGTGGTTTATTCACCATCGGCGTTGCGATACCATGAATTACGAAACGTAAACAAATGCCCTTGCATTCCTTAACCACGCTTTGAATAGCAGCCGCGCGTCGCTTTTTTCCCCTCTACAACGAGAGGAATCAATCTATGGGGCACCGAAGCAAAGGCGCGATCATTCACCGAATATTCTGTGTGCACGATACGTTTAAATTTTTCACTGCCCCGAGTCGCCGGGTCGAAAGGTATTTCCTCCCGTCCCGGCTCTCGTTTCGGAAACCATTTATTTTATTCATTTTTCCAACGATTCGTTCGCCGTCGTCGTCTACGGGAGCGTTGTGTCCCGCGATGTTCAAGGCAAGTGCCAGAGGGGCTCTATAGTACGTACTCCGTTTGATAACGCTTCCGAAGGGACTCAACCCGCCGACCGCTCAGCAATGCCGCCCGCCCGAGTCGATCGAATGAGAAAGATGGATCGTTCCGATGTCCCCTCCTCGCGCGATGCGTGGGCGAGTGACCTCAAATATTAAGTGCTCCGTCGAGACTCCGGAGTGCCTGGACATTCCTGCCGACTATTCCGCGCCGTGTAACAGTCGCACAATCGTGAATTCATGCCCTTCTCCAGTCACCTTTCCCGACTGGTTCCCAATTCCTCTCCCATTCCACCTCGTCCACCCTCTGACTTCCCTCACTCTGACCCTCACCTTCGCTTCGTGTCTCTTCTTTGGGGATTCTCCCTTTCGTTCACACCCTCTCCTCGCCATTCTCTCTGTATCTGACCGTTCGTCGAATCTCCTCGCTAACTTGTTATAAGTCCCAGGAAACACAAAGGAGCTAATTTTCTACTAATCGAAATTTATCTTACACTGAAAGTGTGACATTGGAAGCTTTGAAGTCTCGAGTGCCATAGACTTAGCTTTTACTGCTCTATGGTCATTAATTGCTTTAATAGTCCCTGTATTTAATACCTTTTCGCATATTTTCCTTGCTAACGAAACAAAACTATTATCACCCCTTGTTGGTTAAGTCACAAGATGATGTATGGAGTTCAACGAAAAGGCACGTAATAGCGACTAGCAGGCATCTTTATCTTTGCCCCATATTAAAACTAGATGTTCTCCAATCAATAGATGAGACATTGAAATCTCCGAAGATTACATTTTCATGATCCCATTTATTGAATGAGCAGCTATTGAGTTGCTGGTCTCGTTCTAGTATTGAATTATCTTTGTCGAGCGACAACCTGTAAAATGCGCACACATTATTTTGGATTCAGGACTTTTAATTCAACATCAAACGCTTTCCAAACCGTTATCTGGAATTACCTCAGCCCTTCCATCGCAAGATTTTTTAACTGCAATTAATACAACGTCCCAGATTCTACATGCTCTGTCGTTTCTGTAAAAGGAAAGGTATTTTTGGAAAATATAATCGTGGGCAAAACTTTCGTCGTAGGTCAGATAACCAGCTTTCTGTTCCAACAATTATATTCTCGCCTGTACTTTGAATAAAGTGTTGATATTCAGCGACTTTTTTTTAAACTTCTGTAAAAAACTGCTAATACAGATGTTTCCTTGGAATTATGATTGTTAAAGTATTTAACGGGGATCGTTTACTACTTATTATCGGATCCCTTATAAAATTTCCGTCCGATGCTCATTTTTGACAAGTGAACTACTATATTGCATGCATCTCTGGCACTAACCCTCACAGTATAACAGGACCATGCGTTAACCGCAGATATACGTGGTCTTGACTCGTAACTGATAAATTTGGTTGATAATCTAGAACTGTGTGTACGTTGCCAATGCTAACGCCAACGCTGTCGCCGTGGTAAACTCGCTGACCGGTTAATCACTTGACTGAATACCAAACAATGGGAGTCTGAGGGCTTTTATCGCCTTCTTTTAATTTGGTCGAATTTAGGACTAATTTTTTGCAAATTTTAATTGAGTGCTGCGATTTAAAACCGTATAAAATAAAAAAATTGGAAATTTTGCAATGAAAATTGCGTAATGCTAAAATGTGACGCAATGGAAAAATGACGCTCGACTTTCGAACATACGATATTTACCTGCTTGCTCGAGGAATACAGTACATCCGCATAAAATAACAAGGCGTTTCCTGTATTATAAATCCGAGTGTATTTACTTTCACTGTAAATTGTTATTAAATAATTTACTTTTATAGTTTCCTGCTAGTGTTATAAATCACGTTGGTATTTTTCGGCTATACCGAACGCAAAGGTGACCACTCGTTGATCAACGACTACACACTAATTTGAAAGTAAGAAATTTTTTCTATGCAAGAATAAAAGAAAATGTGAAAGATAACATAGGAGAAAAATCATAATAATGTTCACATCGTCTCATCTTCGCATCATATATACATTTACTTTCTTTGGAAAAATTTTCACATGTTGTAAACAAGGTGCCGATAGCACCTGGTTAATCGGACTACATGGAATCTGGATCCCCACTAATGCTCAACCTGTCGCACGCAAACCGATGGTACTCGAATTTCTTCATATAGTAGATATTTAAGTATAGCCTCACGGTTGTCGCAGGTATCACCACCACAGCGAAGTAGACTTTCTCCCCTGTGGATGGAGACAGTGTAATGGGGCACGTCACTCTATCTCAGAGCAATTTCCATTGCCTCTTCCCTCCGACTAATCCTCACGGATCAGACCATGCCAAAGCTATGGGCTGTCGGGTGTCCTCAACGTATACCTATTGAATGATCACCCACGTCTCTCTCTGGGCGTCTGTGCGCAATTATTTCAAAGTGAGTGCGTGGCCAAACTCAATGAGTCCTCAGTCTGCCTTGAAAATGACTACATTCGAAAGTTTTCCATGAAATTGTAGGTGGTCAACTAAGCGAACCTATCAGAAAGAATAATTGTGATTAAAATACTTAAGTTTAATATCTGTACGTCTCGTAAACACGCTGACCGGCTAATTACTTACATCACGCTCCGAAGGGTGCTGATCAGCATTATAGCATGACTTCATTTGTGCGGGAAGAACTCTAATGCTGTCAAAAGCTACCGCTCATCATAGCTAATAATTTTGTAAAAGAAACAACATTATTTTCCTGAAGGTTGCGGTAACATAATACTGAACCATGGGTCTGGAATTTATTCCAAGGCTTTCCTGGTTTTTTGTAATGAATTTTATGCCAATATTTAAATAAGACTCAGTTTAGAAAATGTATACCGTTTACCCTGCACTTACTTGATGCTTACGGTGTGAAACATTCAACATCATATGAATAAGCAACATTAGTTCGGAAATAGAGTGAAACTGCAGCGGTTTCAGACTCTGCTATCCATCTATAATAAAAAAATTGTGAAAAATAACTATTGCGACCATTTGCGTGATAAATTAGGTATATTTTATGGAAAACATTAGATAATTGATTGCAAGTCATTAATAATTTGGATATTAATAAAATAAATATGCGTTTTAGTGTTAAAAGTTACTGTGACTTGAAGAAGGAATTAGTAAAATATCAATTTCAAAGGAATAGAGCATGGGTAACTCGATTTTATTGGTGAAAAAAATGAATCGTATGTATTTATTTGTAGTTAGTAAAAACATCTCTTACTGTAATCATCTGAATTTCCTCCATATCCTTTTTCAGGAGTGCTCAAATTTCTGATGCTGCAACCCATTTTTTTCAATGTAAACTCGGATCTCTCTAGCATGGCTGCCAAGATACCTCTCCCCATTTGTCGCAACCCCTAGCTGGTGTACCCCCCTCCTGGTCATTCCAATGCGCTACTGTACCAACAAGGCGATTGCTCACGATTCAAAAGTATCACCGATGCATTGGGATCGACGGAGGCGAACGCGATCGTTCAATAAGAATTCATGATGAGGTTATAGGAAGCTCTCTCCAAGTTTCATGGGGCTGGTCTACGAGGAGGGTAAAGGCAGATTTGGGCGAAGGAAAAGTTCGAGAGGAATGCCACATGTGTTTATAAATTTTTGAAGGTTGTATTGTTAATGTTTTTCCATTTTGATCTACAAGTTTCTCTAGTTTACCGTTAGCGCGTCGTTATTCATGTTACAAAATGAAATGCTAATTTTCGACATTTTCCCCGCTTACCCCTAAATTCTGCGAAAAGTTTCACCAGTCACAAGTTCAAATTCTGCATCATATATAGTAGGTTCAAATATATGGCTTAGTCAATTCATTATATTTTTTAAGCTTCTTTTTCAATTTAATATGAATTTTTCGTACAAATGTAATCGTTACCATGTTGAAGGCAACCAAAGTAATGACTCTGTTTGCCCTAGTTTCCTGCAAACATATTCCGTCAAATGGCATTTTAATTTCTAATTATTTAAAATATACACTGATCGTTTTTTAAATACCCATTTTTACATTTAACACGTCCATTGCTTTAGATATCCCCATTTATGAACGCCCCCACACTTTTTGCATTCAATAATATTTCTCTATTTTAAGTATTTTATGTCAACCTCCCGACTTCTTTATCGCCAGTGAAATTTGACTGCCTGGATACACACGTCACGGAATTTACTTGCGCTTCGGTCAATTTTCATAAATAAAATGAAAGGAATGGAATAATTTCAAACATTTACTTATACACTACAGAGGATTTTGAGGAGCACACGCGAATATCGTTTTATAATTTGGGTCACTAAAGAAAACGGGAGCCAGCCGATCAAACCGAATACACTTCCTCGCTCTCTGTACTAAATCCCCTCTTCCAAGCCCTGCAGAATATACGGCAGGGTATTTTCCCTGCTCCCCTCTGTTCTCTCGGGTCCCATGACTAAAATTCATGTACCCTGTGAACCACCCCGCGTGTACTACGGCCTCCACATGCGACGACAAGGCGTTCAACACATCTGACCTATTTCAATCTCGATACCCTCTCCTCCTCCCAGTCTCTCTCGACTCCGTCTATATTCCTCCTATCTTCCTTTCTAATCTCTTTTCGTTCTGTGTAATCCCTTTTCCTCCTTCATCCTTTCCCCCCATGTGGAAACACGTCCGTTTTCCTCCTCCCTCCTACTCTCCTTCTCGCTCTCGTATAAGAACCCTTCGTCGCATGGCGCACACAGAGGTAAGCACTATTTCCACCCCGTAGCCCACCTCACAGGAGCGGAATCCCAGCCACGGAAACAAGCCATGGTCCACTCCTCTGTAATCATGCTCCCTCCCAAGCACTCTCCTCTCCTCTCCGTACCCCCTCTCGTCTCTCTCATCATGTCTCCTGGTCAGCCGGGCGATGAGTGAAGGGCTGAGCTAACGATGTCAAACCGTGCAAAACCGAGAGCTAATAAATACATGAAGTCTGTGCGCATGCATGCGCAATATCAGCATGGATGAAAGAAATATGCATTCGTAAAAACATACTAATATAGTATATAATGCACGTATGCCCGAAAATATTTATTGCCTATTTATGTATTGATCAACGAAAAAGTCCAATTCCAGGTTTGATGTGGATCTTTAAATCCGAACGTATTCCTAGGGAAGGCAAAGTCCTCGAATTTGGACGTCATTCATAATTTTCAAAAATACTATGAAATGAAGATTCACTTAGGAAGAATCATTAGGTACTTAATATTTAAAATTCAAATGACCAATTTATAGATTAGAATGTCCACACTACTCTGCGGTCAAGTTTCTGCCTTGTGATATTGTTCTAAAAAGCTCTATTTAAAATATTTTAATGAAACCTTTCTGGGAAGGGAAGGATATGGGGCTAAATTTAGTATAAATCGGATAAACTTTGATCATTAAAAAGAAATTAACAGTAGTAAACTTGGATAAAAGTCCGTGTTTCAATTTTCGATACAAGAGTAAATTGCATTTTACCCCACGAACATACTATAACTGCTGCGTAAACGAAAGAAATCTTTTTCTTTTTCGACGGACAAGCACGTCTTTGATGAGTCATTGACTAATCGATTATTAAGAGTTTAGAACGTGGCCATTTTGTAATTACCAGAAAGGAACGCAGAGAGCTCGTCTACTGGGCACAAATGGATAGACACTTGGTCCGGTTTGGCCATGGATCGACAAGAGGACGGTATGTTGGAGTTCATACCACAAAATGACGAGGCCGTATAAGGAGAAAACAAAGGGATTCCTGCCATCTGTTCCTTGTTAAACTAAAGTTGGATTTTGTGAATAAAGTTTTGTAGAAATTACCCGAAGCACAAAATAGTAATAATTCTATCATGAAAAAAGACACAAAGGAGATGACAGTGGTAGGAAACTGACAAAAGAGAGAGTATTACCCATACTTACTGCCATACCGTTCGCTGGCCTAGCAACCGTTCTTGCTTTAATGTTTCCCTATCGTCTTCTTCCACATGGTTCGCCCTTGATAAAACTATAACATACAATAAGGGTTGGGAATCGCGACGATCTGCATCACTCTTGGTTCACTGGTCTCCAGAAGCCTAAAGACGGAAGGCCGGCCATTCTGGTGTTCTGACAATGGGTTGGTCGGCAGAGAAGGTATTCGTTCTTGCGCCGGATACATCATTGATGTGGGTAGGGAAAGCTTTGGGGTCGCATACGAAAGGGTCCCGCCTCAGACCCGATTCCCGGGTAGTCCTTTTGCGACTTGCGTCTCCTCGGAATGGTTGCGGTCACGGAAACGGGAGTACTTCCGCCTAACCGAAAGGGCGAGCTGAGGTGGTGGCGATGATTCCGAGGCCCTCTCTCTCTTCCGCGCCGAACTCTCTCACAGACGTGTGGCTTGATGTTCGCTGAGAGATCTTCAATTGTCCTTCCGCCAGAAATGGTTCTTCTGGTTTGCCAATCGCCATTCGCGTTGAGAGAAAGGGGTGTGGATAAGAGAATGCCTAATGCGGTAGCAGGACAAATCCTGCCTGCATCATTCCCTGCTAGAAAGGGTGTCGCGATGAACCATGGACAATATCCGGCGTTTCAAAATATCGGGGATAAATGTGAAAATCTCTGAGCTTTGGTTTGTTTATTAATACGTGGGCAGAAATCACAGAAACCATCGGAAAGGATAATTACGATGGGATTAGGCTTATGATTTTCACAACTGGAATGCATAGATTCTTCTCACAATAAATGTAAGAGATCAGTAAAACATGGAGGAGATCGACAGCAGGAGAACGAAGAGGAAGGTTTTACTTTTGTTTAGGTATTTCGCAAAGGGATCCTTCCGTATTCGAATGCAAGATCGCTCTCACTCAACCAGAATTTACGATTGGCCAAAAAGAACCGTTCTCACGGGTTCAAAAACGTGTTTTCTTTACGATGGACTGCTCGACCTTTGATATTAGCAAGCATTTTACATCATAATTGAATGAATGTTGAACCATAATTTATTTTCTCAGTCAAGATTTTTGGGCCAAATCTCTCAGCTTGGTACTTCGGCGCTCGGGTGATTCTACATGACTGATCTCGTGAGTTTCCCATCCTGGCCCATAAATACTTGATCATTACTGGTAGAAACCGTTTATGACTACGGACTGTTTTAGTAATGGTAGTTAACACGACACCTTGTACACATGTTGCTCAGTCGTATAGTCAAGGCCTTAGGAACCTAGCTTAACTGCGGTCATGCACAACATTCATCAAAAATATTCAGCGAACGACTAGTGTCACGAGATTAAGTGAGTGATCGTGGAACTAACTCGGCTGACACGGCTCTACACGGTGTTATGTCGCAGACTAACCGCCCATCTTTGGGAGGTATTGTTAACGCCAGGCAGTTAGACGATCGACAGATTAGTTCCTATTTGTCCGTGATTAATGAAGTCGTTTTGGTTGCAAACTCCATAACGTTGCTCTTCCTTGGATTTTAATCCCCCTTCCCATCCTTCGTCACAATTTTCCTTACACCTTGTACCGTAATCTCTAAGCCAATTTTTCAACTCTCTGCCAATCTGCGTATCAGTTGGTAAAGGAAAAGTATGACTACAACGCCGGGAGCCTGAGATCGACTCCTTATTAGTTTATCAGTACTGCTGCTATTTCTAATAAGGTGTTTATATGAATACTTCATTCGATTTAGAGATTGCAATAATGGAAACATGATGTATTTTTAAAATATTAGGTCAATTTTAAAGCCGAGCAACCTGTCTTCCTTTCTTGTGTACTTTTCACCCACATTCAATCTCAGGAATAGGATTTAGGAGCACTTCAGATGCAATATTCTGAGTTTCTGATTGGATATTAAATTATTGTACCATTTTTATGTGCTAATTGGAGCAAGCAAATTTCCGCGGAGATGTTCTCTCTTCTGTTCATCCACATTCTGCATGTATATCTTGGTGACTTTCCTCATGACATCGGAGGTTCCGATCTGTGAAAAATGTGCGCGAGAAAAATTTAAAAGGACTCTCTAAACTTGGTTTTGCCTCTCTCTCTCGGAATATGTGAACCTCGGGAAGGAAGTAATTCAGCGGCACTGGCAGGACGTTCTTCGCGCGAGCTATTTCTGTCGCCGGCGCCAAATCGGATCTGCCTTTCGCGCTTCAAATCCAATGTGCGTTAATATTCCTGACCTCTCTGTCCAGGGGGTTATGCGCGACCTATTTTCATGAAGCGGTCATTTTGGAATATGCCAGTCCAGGATTCAGGAAAAGTGTATTAGGGAGTGCTGGGAGAAGATTTTTGTCAAAGTCTATAAACCCTCGAGGTTTGTTGAGCCGTCTACAGATCTATGCCTCGTAGCTGTGACCAGATGAGGACGAGGGATTGCGAAAGAGTGAAATGAAATTCGAATAGATGAAGTTAAGTATAACGTCTCGTGGACTCAACGATTAGCAATGGGCTTAGTTCAGGGGCTACATGGGAAGTTCTCTTCATAAATGAGATTATACTCGCATGTACCATACAAGCACATATTTTTGTGTATGATAACGATTTTTAATGTATGGATATCCAATTAAGGCTTAAATGACTCTTTAATTGCTCTGACATTGAGAAATTTTTGTTCAACTCCGGCACGAAAGTTTTGAAATTCAAACTCTCTCAATTATTCTACTTTGTTCTAAAATTAACTCCCAGAATAAACATCATGCTCAATCATAAGGATAAAGGAAGCACTATGAGTCAGGTAAAAACCCTCGCCATGAGGCTAATCCCAGAAGTACCCAACATAACAAAGAAAACAAAATTCGGAAAAAAGTGTTTTTATTTTTCAACATAATCTCCTTTCAGCTGCATACACTTTTCCCAGCGATGTTCAATACTTTTTTTATAATAAAAACTGTCTTGCTCCTGAAAATAGCTATTTTGCCGACATTAATTTTAGTTCATGCGAAGTATTTGAGTTTGCATTAGATGAAAGAGTCGTTATACACAGTAACATGAAACATGGGGTTACATGGGAAGAGTTAACCCCAGCCCTCCTCTTATAAATGGGCAAAGGATGGGTAAGGGGAATTAGAAAATATATAAATTATCCTGATTGAGTGTGAGTCCTTGAGACTAGCAAGGATCAATGCTGTAAAGTACATCCAAGCTAGAGAGTGTGTGATTATTTTTCATTTGTTAGAATAACTTGTAATTTAATCACCAGACATACGGTTGTTTTAACCGTTTGCGGAATCTATTTAATTCATTTATTTTTAGTATCTTTTATTATATTTATTTTATTACTTTCTGCTAATTTATATCTTTTCTAATGTCCCTCACCCATCCTTTGCCCATTTATAAGAGTACGGCTGGGGTTAACTCTTCCCATTTTTTCATACGGCCGTAGTTACCGTTCGCCTTATACTATACATGAGGTTACATGTAACCTGCTTCAGACATTTTATCCTTCAAATATGCCAAGATAGATAAAAAGGATCTTAGAAAAATACTCTTACGGAAACATTTTCTTTTTTAGTTTTATTTTTCAATAAGTTTATCTGTTTCCTGCGAGTAAAAATTAACTCACTTTAACTCATCATAAAGCGGAATTTCGTATTAGAAAGATCCAGTTAATCATCAACATTAGCATTTAGTAATAGATGCAAATAATTGAATTAGTCACAACGATTTGCCATTTATAGTCAATGTTAGTGTTTCTAGAAATTCAATATGCAGAAATGAGCTTTTCAGCAATGCCCGACTAACGGCGAATTGGGTCTCAAAAGGATATGTTTCATTTTTCATTAATATGTGCTAATGAAGTTGGAATTGAAACTATATTTAAAGAGAACAATAAATAATATGCAGCTCAGGGTATCCGGCTATATCCACATTTTATCTGCCTATTCACGATTACACTATGTTACAAAAAAAAACGGAAAGATTAAACGGAATTCATAAATATTGAATTATTGGCTCTTAGCAGGAATATTTTTTCTCGTAAAATATACTATAAAACAGTTTGAACTTATCGTATGAAGTCAAAAGAGTAGTTATGCACTTTATTCGCAGCCTTTTTCAATCCTCATATTGATCGCTGCATCACGTTGAAATTATTTACCACACACAAGTAGTCTCTCATTTTTTGGGAGTCGGACTGCTTCAGTATTGCCTTGGTGTACTATATGTACCATAGATATTCTAAAACCTTTATGTCATAGTAACAATCATGCAAAACTTCTTTCAGAGTCGATGGAATTCAATCAATGCATTAAACCAATTAAATGGTATTTATTTGGTATTATCTAACTGTTTATTAATTTCAGCACTTTTACCGATTTTTCCGAACATATTTTTTCGTACAAGATAAAGGATATTATAAGATAGCTTTGGAACCAGTCAGGTTAAATAAAGTCGAATTAGATAGTCTACGATTTGAATTTTGTCAATTCTAATGACGTTCTTAGGGTCTTTTTGGATTTGCTAATGCGGGAACGGGTCTAACTTACTCCCGAGTCAAGTAAACTCGTCCTGGGAACCCGGGAGTAAACATCGTTTAACGGTCAAAACTTACTCTTCCTTCAGCGAGTGTAAACTTTCCAACGATTTTAAGTTCAGAGGTCGTACGCATAGCGGTGGGCGGAGGGGTGGGACAGGACACGCCCAATGGACAGTCTTAGTGTTTGAGTGGAAGAGCCGAAGGCAGGGACCGGGGAGGAAAGGATTACGGGGAGGGGCAAGGGCAGGGAAAGGAGTGTGGACTCGAGAAATTGTGAAAATGAAGTTCCTTCCCTCTCTTCGACGCTCGCACTGCCCTAAGGGTTCTAATACCGTGGTCCTTTGCCCCATTCATCCTTCCCTCCATCCTTAAACAATTCATCCGTCTCATTTCATTTCATATATTACGACCCGCTGGAGTGACACGCTCTTTTTTTGACATATATTTTTTATTTGACGCATATTAATCCTGCGAGTGGGTGGAAAATGTTATAAATCATTTCCAGCTTTTAAAGCATCGTTGCAGGCAAGAGTGGTTCTATTAAACCAGAACAGAAAAATATTCTTAAGCAGACACATGCTATGGTGCTAGTGAAGCTTTTCCTAATCCCACTGGAAAATCGGTATGTCTTTCCGTAAAACTATATTTCTTATTCCCTTGAATTAGTTACCGATAAAGTGTTAAGGGCTTTAGATATATATCCTTTCTTAAGTGTATACTCTTCTGGTTGGAGGCGCGGTCTCTCTTGAGATCTTGGTAGATTCCTTGCAGTGTTTGGATATGTTCCATATATAGAGTCGTATCAATCTCTGAACCAGAACACACGTAGGGTGTCCATTATCAACAGACCTTTGTTTTATACTTAGTATTCGATTGTAGAATTTAAAAATAAATTGAACTACATAATATTTTGGTTGATGGGGTCAGGAAAAACTATGGTGTGTTGGCTATCATATATTTTGTTTTCTAATGAATCTCATTTGTCAAGATATAAGATGTTAAAATCGCATTAAATTATGATGGTCAAACCCTCGAATAATATTCTCATTTCTATTAATAACGGTATCTATTACTAAGGAATATTTTACTCGCAATTTTGTATCCGTCTGCCATCAGAATAATGGCATAAGATTAACAATGAATGCTCTTAAAGACTGAGTTAACGCATCCGATTTCATGTAATACTTACATTTACTCAAATAAATAGCGGATAGATTACAGTTAATTTACATTTTATATTATTTACCACTTTCTAAAAAAGTTAAAAAAGGAGAACCTCGATATATTTTATTATAAATTTATATTATTCGGTAATTTTAAAAATATTCGATTAATTTCACATGTAGGATAAGGTCCCCGGCGACATTTGTGAAAATGTTTAATTTCCATTATAATAAAAGGATGGAATAACTCAATCTTCACAGTTAATGTAAAATGTACAAACGGTTTATAATAAATCGAGCGTAAAAATTTATTTGATTCATCCTCTTATAATAATGTAAATCTAATAATTTGAAGTTAATAAATTCATTCCAGAGTAGGTCGAAAACGCCTAATTTTAAAGCCTATCAGGGACTTCCCATACTCCCTTTCATTGATTTACTCCGCACGCTCCTTGTTTTTGTTAACTTTTCCGCCTCTGTTATATTCAAGTAGCGTGTCAAAAATGTTATTTTGTTCCCCAAGGCTCCTAATATTCCTTGAGATGGGGTCCCTTCAACTTTATTGCGAGATAAATTTCTTGGGCTGCCTCTTTACTTCAACTAATTTCTTTCTCTCTTCTCTCTCTGTGTACATACATAATTATAACATTATGTGAAAGAACAACAATTGATATGAAGTGAGCACTAATGGACAAGGACAAAAACACAGAAACACACAAAAAGTAAAAGAAACTCACTAGATTTCCTAGGTTTCGAATTTTTGGTGGTCCACGCCAATTCAGTTCTGTACCACCGAAAATCTATAGAATGGTTTCAGGCGTCACTTTGTGGAAGAGATTCATATCGGAAAATAAACACTTAGTTGTTCCATATGCATTTTACTAAACACGAGCACGGTTTCGACTTACAAAGTCATCATCAGGTGTATTGTAGTATTTATTTTCCGATATCTATTTATCTACCTTTTACTCAGAAGCCATCGCTAGGAAGTAGCAGGAGATGACTGCCCATTAGGCATGGAACATCAATGATGTAAAATGCTTCTCGGATAAAGTTTTTTTCATTCCATGTTTAAATATTAATAAGATTCTGTTTTGATGTTCAAATTTGTTTTACATATCTAATAATTTATTTACATCATCAATCCACTGAGTTCAAAGTTCTTACGATGGTGGCTAAGATTCCATGTCCTGGAGGGAAAATTGCCGGATCAAATTTTCAGCATTTTAAGACTCATGTAATAATACCAACGAAAAAGTTTCTTAACTCCTGGAGCGGTAGTTTCGTGGTTAGCTACTGACCGGAGGGCCTGAGTTTGGACCCCAGTGGCGCCACCAGCCACCCTCATTTTCTGCCTATCTAATGATAAGGTCCCTTCTAATCTACATGATAACGTCCCGCCTTGGTTAAATTGTGTGCCCGGGGTACATAATGACTATGTGGCATTTAAAATGAAGTCTATCAATCTTTTGTCACAATAGATTTGTGTTTTTTGCACAAGGCGGAAACATGTTCATTGAAACCGGGTAGGCGTAGATTGGAGGCTCAAATGTGAGTGTGAAGAATGGTGGAACAGATGAAGTGGATAGAAATAAAAATAAAAGAGGAAGTGCTAGGCATGGTGGGGAAGAAAAGGGGTCAGGAGAAACACAAGGGGGGCAGGGAACATGGATTTAGAGCGATCCACAATCAAATCTTATTCCTTATAAATGAAAAATCAGTTAGGTTTGCTGAGGACCAAACTTTAGTTTGCCAGTCAGCCAAGGAGTTGCAAGCATTGCTGAGTGAATTGGAAATTCAGTGCAATAGATAAAGGATGAGAATCAATATTAATAAAACAAAGGTTATGCCATTTTCTAGAAAGGAAAAGGCCAAGCTAAACATCAAAATAGGATGGCAAAAACTGGAGCAGGAAGTACACAGAGATAAGGAGAGGCCTGATGTAGAGTGGCTTGCTGGATTTTGTTTTGTTAGGAGCCACAAAATATTTATTTGGAGGTTGTGTCCATACAAAAACCTATCTTAACCGGTAGATTACCTAATAATATATGATTTTGTGAGTTGATAAAAGTTGTAATTGTTATAATTTTGTATTGCTCATATTAAAATCGCTTCATTTTCTTTATAAATTACGAATATATTTTGAAAGGTGGCCTCTAACGAGAATGAATATGAACTTTTTCTCTCCGCGCAATGTAACACATTATTTTTGTTATATTTTGATGTTCCACTCCGAATTTCATCTTGATATATACTTTCAATATGAACACGTCATTTGGTGTGTAAACAGCACATTCTACATATTTAATTATAAAAGAATTAACGAATTATTGCTTCATTCTTAATAGGTCATTCAAGTAATTTTCAAGTTTAAAATTATAGGATTATTTTACCTACCCACTGATTATTGTTGAAAACTTACTTTTATGAACATGACTTTAGCATACGTGTGCTCAATAAATATTAGATTTCAGACACTAGTAGGCTAATCTTAGTTTCAATAGCGGATTACCTTTAAATATAATATCTTTTCATATCAAATATTGAGAAAGGAGATATATCTTGGGAACAATTTTCAAAAAAAATTTACCATGAATGACTGCATTTTAATTATTAATGTGGAACTTGATACCCAGCAAGCCTCCTGATTTCCACACCGTAAACCAATGTTCCTTGGCCATACTCAAACCAAGCTCTCCAATTTTTAAATACAAATATTTTGAAAATCTCATTTGTTGTCTCAAAGTTCTATTTAATGTATAAGAGAAATAGGGATCTTATGATATTTAAATTTTAGAATAGGGTACAAACATATTTGCAAAACGCGTGAGATGGAAAAACGGAGAGAGGGCTTCGAGAAAGGAAAATGGCCTACTACTTCTGACCTTCCTTCATTTTGACAATCTTAAACGTCCCCGTTGAAGTTAACGTTTATGTAATGCTGTGGGTTATTTTCATTCTTTCTTTATAAGAAATTATTGCAATGAGGGTTTCCCGTTCCAATCCGTTTCTCTAAATCGTACTTTTCACGAAGTATTTAAGTGTTTATCTAATGTTTCCTTTTCACCGCTAGCCTTTAAATGTGGCATTCAGTTATACCTGAAGTAAGTAATGGATTCTGTTGTTTGGAGCGGACGATGGTAGTTATTTCTAATGGGTAATCCTACCCGTAATTAATAATCACCATTGTAGGTTATCGTTATATCCCGGAAATCCTCTGAATAGAATGGTAGAAATTAGCTATGTGATCGTTCGTCGCGCGTTCAGAGAATTTTACGCAAAGCAAAAATATTAACGGTGGAGAAAAACAGGGATTGCGGCAGTGATGAAACCTCGCTTCCCTTGGATAGTTCTGAATGAATTAGACCTGTTTATCTTAGATACAATGATATTGACATTTTATTCCCGGTATTGGAACGATATGACGGAGTGTGTGATGGAAGGTTTTTCAGTGATACCTCTTACCCAGGTTAGATTTTACATACCTGATATAATTCAGGAGTTAATTTAGCTTTCCAAAATGGCTAGCAATGCAAAAGCAAAGGCTTTTTATTAGTCCTCTTCGCGGATGGAGCAATGTTAATCGTACCCTCAATGTCCCCCAAAGTAGAATAGCTTGGGAAACCGTACAGCAAAACCTTGGTAAACTCTGCATTGGTCTGTCATTGACACCATGCTTGAATTGATACTAAAATGTTTTTCCCAAATAAATAAATGTAAATATGTATATGCGAACACTTGGAAAGAAATTGAGCAGATAAAATGAGAAATGTAGTACGAAGAAGAGTAAAGGACTGCGTAAGTTTTTGAACTCGTCCACTCCACAAACTGTGGTATACTCGCAGATACTCAAATTTATTACGTTTTCCAGCCTCTTGATCGTGAGAGAATTTCGTATAATGTGCACATGGATGACTCAATAAATATACAATCGATTATGGAAATCTCTGGACCAGGATGTTGTTCGTTGTATTCAAATATTTTTTCCAAACACCTTTTTACACCACATTTTGTGTATTTGACAGCACACTGTGTATTTGAATTATCTCAACCGTTTTTCATATTTCGTATACGAGGGCAGACTAAAAACTAACATGCTTGTAGACCACAAACAACCTTCAGAAGCACTCCAGGTAGCATGTGGAAGTAATGTTCCCCCTTAACATGCATACACAGGTTTGAGATCTTGTCATATAGTACATCCAGTGTATTTTGAGAAGCGGAAGTATGGAGACGTGTTCTAGTGCTTTGTCAACGCAAGTGGAAGGTCTGAAAACCTAATTGGAATGGGAATCATAGTAAAGCAGAAAGTTATATTACTACAACTGCAAGGTTTTATTTTCAAGGTGATATAATATTTCTTATCGACATGAAGTATTGCAAAGAACACCATACAGTAATTTTCGCATTTCGTATAAAGTCAGCACTATATCTAGGATTATCCTTCAAAATAGTCTAAAACTTATCAAACAATATATTAGGTAGGGGAAAAAGAAATACATTATTTTCTCGGTAGATAGCTGTAGTGATCGATATCTCGTAAAGCATCGATCAAACAATTTCAAGTTTATGCTCGTTGCCAAGGTGACATTTGATACCAAAAAAATCTTTCGCTGTTTTTTGTTTGTTTCATTCAGTTGTGAGTTACAGGGTGTTAAGAATGGAAATCCATAAAGAGAAAATTTGGTACATTTTACAGTTTTTCTTTTATAAAAGCAAAAATGCAAACCAGGCCGCTGAAATTGTGAATGGTGTTTATGGTGCCAATACTGTAACAGTAATTACGTGCAATTTTAGTTTCGTCGATTCCGTTCAAGCATTTTTGATGTTAAAGGTGCACCTCGCACAGGCAGGCCCGTCGATAAACATGTCGGTAAAATCACAGAAATAGTCTAAGTACCGGCATATTAGCAGTCGCAGCATCGCCCAGGAGCTATAGACCGACCATAAAATGGTTAAAAACCATTTGCGCAAAGCTGGATTCGAAAAGAAGCTCTATGTTTGGGTGCCACACTAATTACAACCAAGAAACATGATGAATCGAATTTCCATCTGCGAAGCCTTGGCCAAATGGAATGAACTCGACCCATTTCTTAAACGGATGGTGACTGGGAAATGGGTGACATACGACAATATTGTGCGAAAACGATCGTGGTCAAAGTGTGGTGAAGCAGCTCAAACGGTGGCCAAACCAGGACTAATGGCTAGGAAGGTTCTACTGTGTATTTGGTGGGACTTCAAAGGAATCATTTACTATGAGTTGCTTCCGTATGGCCAAACACTACGTTCTCAACTGTCAACAACTGGACCGTTTGAAGCTAGCGATTGACCAGAAACGGCCAGCGTTGGCCAACAGAAGAGTTGTTGTGTCTCATCAGGACAATGCAAGGCCACAACCATCTGTAGTGACTCACCAGAAACTCCGGGAGCTTGGTTTGGAGGTTTTAATGCATCCATCATATAGTCCGGATCTGGCCCCAAGTGATTACCACCTTTTTCTCGCATTACAAAACTTCCAGAGTGATAAGAAATTGCGATCAAGTGAAGATTGTGAAAAGAGATTACTAGAGTTTTTCGCCAACAAGGACGAAGACTTCTATGAGAGAGGCATTTTTAAGCTACCTTTAAAATGGCAACATGTTATACAACAAAACGGTGCATATTTTACCCAAATCGACAAATCCAAATCATTTTAAATAAAGTTTTGAATTTCACGCAAAAATAATGGATTTCTTTTTCCCCAACCTAAGCTAGCAACCTAATATTAGCGCAAGTCTCAATTGATGAATGAGGTGTGTGAATTTATCGGCATTTGCTAAGTTTTACGCTCTTTCAAAACTTGTGACACAAGTATTTAACATTGAGGAATACTTCGTGAATAAAAAGTTTGCTTAGTCTGCATGGGGGATCCGATTATTCCCTCAATAGTATCTGGAGTATCTCATTAAATCAAGTAAAAATCGTAAAAATTAATTCTTCGCGGAACTTTTCAACACAGAGAATAGTGTGAGCATTTTTTCCTTAGAAAAATTCTTAATCTCATTGCTGCCCCATTTAGTAGCCAAATGCTTGTAGAGAAATGGTAATGGGCCACAGAAATAATATCCTCGCAACGCACCTTTACGCGTGAATGGGACATATGCCTCTATCTATAACGCGGCACCTGACCTCTCAGGTAATTGGCGTCAAATGTTCGCGTGAATACTAAGCCATGCTAGTCAACCAACCACCGATTCAGGGTTTTCCTCTTCATGCTCAACATGAACGCGGTCCCGCTGTCCGCCACCTTCACATCTGATAGATAAAACGACCGACTTAAAGAATTACGAGGTCTAGTCCTCTTAGTTTCATCACATTCAAACACAATTTTGTACTAAAGTCTTCAGGGTAGCAAAATGATACGAAAGTGGGTCGTTATTCTTTTAATCCCCCACTTTCAATATTTTAAACTTTTATATTTTATTAAGATCATTTCATAATTTCATGTTAGCTACCGAAATCAAGAAAATAGCATAATTTTTCCGAGCATAAAATCCTGCAAAGATGAATCGATTTTATTAAAATTTGGAAATCCATGAATGTTCCAACTCCCATTAATGTGTCCAACCTCTATCCTCCATCCTCAGAGTTAATGAGTTCCGTCTACTTAAGAAATGCCTTTTCCCTATGAAACAACGAAACCATGGATATCGTGACAATAAGATCAGGTCTTATGAGATGTGCAGCTTAATATTGTTTCTTGACAGATATTTTACTGAATTACTTAACAAGCAGAAATACGGTGATCCTGCTCCTATCTTATCAGAATGATCTGTTCTTCGAGTCTAGACTTTGGCCTTGACGACGGGATATTAAAACTGCGACCATATCTTATCAATGATCAAAATATTGACTTCCGGATTTGGAATCAAACATAGTACAGTAAATACTCATAAAAATTATATCCAGGATGAAGTACAAATAGCCTTAGCACATAGATTTATGTAGATGCATTGCCACAATGTTTTCATCTCAGGAATCTGGTGGCAGCAAGCTATAAATGTATTTATTTACACTTCACTACAAGAATTCATTGAAACTTGTTACATAATTACAACTTTTAATGTTCTCTTGATGAAAATGTTGTACTATGCCGCTATTTCAGAACCTACCTTCTAGTGGCCACCATTATGTCAAATCATAAAAACAAAGTACTAAAGGAGGGGAAGAAACTAAATTAGACTTAACTCTGTGCAAACGTTAAATGATGAAAAGTCAACTATTATTTAATATATAAAGTACACGGGCCTCTAAACTGCGACCATAATGCTAGACGTGAACATAATTTTTAAATTACGTGTAGCTCTTAAAAAACAGTAAGCTGTTGAAATAACACTTTAAATCAAAAATTGAGTTTTGAAAATACTTAAAAACAACTTATTTTTGCTGTGTTTATGTTTAAGTGGTTCTATTCATTTCTCGTTTAAAAAGATGTAATATCAAATGACCAATGGGTTGTGAGGGTATCCTAGCTTTTCTTCCTGTTCTCCGTTGCATGTTCAAAAGGTATTATTAAAAAAATGCCCTGCAAGCAAATGCGAGCTTTTTGTGCTGAGTAACGGAACAATCAAACAATTGCATGTGAAAATGAGCGCTCACCTGCTACGTATTGCGTCTTCACAAGGGAGTGGGAATGGAATAAGACATTAGATGTCGTACCATGTGAAAATAAATACGTAATTCCACGATTTTTTTATTTTCTAGAACAGAGTTTAAAATATTATTACTTAAATGGTACAGGATGCGTTAAACGTTGCATCATATTCAGTAAAAATAATAATTTTTTGCAGAAAATACTTAAATAATTTAATCCCAATAAATAACATGTTACATAATAAAAATGTTCTCCTCCAAGAAAATGACTATTACATAAAAATAAATATATATATATATATATATATAAATATATAAAAATATATATATTTATATTCCTTATTGCAAAGGAGTAATGATGGAAAACAATAAAGGGAATATTTTTGTTTTGAAAATATTGCGCTAGTTTTGGAAGTACAGCATTCACTCTATTAAATAGCTACATTGACGAGTAAAGTATTGATTTTGTAATATGAGCACTTTCTGAGAGGCTCAACTATTCTAAAGCACATTGTGTATTATAAGGTTTGTAATAATTATTGTTACCCAGAAGGTCATACTTGAATGTACATACACGTAAACCGGTGTTTTACGCTTACAAATCAGAATTCGTAATTAAACTGCACGCTTAGTTACTGGAGGTTCATTGTTTTGTGAGCAAAATGAAGGTAAAAACAAATTATTCATCAGTTTGCAACTTGCATGATGTGAATTCAAGGGCCAAAATTTAATTTGGAGGAATTTGGGACCTGAAACACTCGGATTAATAAATGAATGAAATCTCTGAAATGTTTTCCTTGAACTCATATTCCCGGGATTACAAACTGTAGTTTTTTGTAATGTTTACGTTTGTCAGTAAAACATTGAACACCTCCCTATTTATAATTTGAATCGTAGATTTATGTCTAAATTTCATTATTTCAAAACTATCCAAAAATAGATATGGCGTTGCATTCATCAAATTATTTTAGAAATGGCACAGGGAAAGCACAAGTGTAGCTTAAAGCAATATCCTAAAAAATGATGATACGGTCATAATAGATGCCCTCGTTTCGTTCGTGTATTCGTAGAGTGTATTCGTTAATTATCGAAGGATTGAATTTAAAGCAATTTAGAGTTATGCAAAAATAGATGTAGTTGCAGTTAAATAGTCGTACTCACTCTCAGAGTCAATAAACGGAAGTTAGCTTCACCAATCAGCATGGCACTCACCTGAAATGAAAAAAAAATTATTAAATTTTTATCATACACATTCAATCCTGGTTTGATTACACAGGCCAACAGTGTTTTGGTGCCGGAGCTTTTAATGTTGATTTAAAGAACAATTGGGGTGCTGAATCCAATTATGACACAAGTTTTATCCTATCAGCTATAGTTTTCAAGATATAGATATGTTGTTACTTACGTGAAAAAATCTTCTACATGATGATATGGGAATATTATATTAATAACACAGGCCAACAGTGGTTTTGGTGCCGGAGTTTTTAATGCTGATTTAAAGAAAAATTGGGGTGCAGAATCCAATTATGACACTAGTTTTTTCCTATCAGCTATAGTTTTCAAGATATAGATATGTTGTTACTTACGTAAAAAAATCTTCTACATGATGATATGGGAATATTATATTAATAACATAGGCCAACAGCGGTTTTGGTGCCGGAGCTTTTAATGCTGATTTAAAGAAAAATTGGGGTGCTGAATCCAATTATGACACTAGTTTTTTCCTATCAGCTATAGTTTTCAAGATATAGATATGTTCTTACTTACTTAAAAAAATCTTCTACATGATGATATGGGAATATTATATTAACAATTATCTCATTGGCCTACAATATAGAAATATACATAAAACTTATTGACAGTTTATTGAAAATAAAAGGAACACCGCAGAGTGGTTATAAATTAGTATACTTATAGATTTATTTAACTTTGAAAATTATTTTCCGGAATATATCAAATAATTAAACAACTAATCGTAAGATGTGCCATATCTAAAAAAGTAGAGCTGTTAAATAAAAACGGATTTCATATTTGGATTCAGCTCTACAAATATAGCTAAAATCATCACAAAGATTCCCGGCACCAAAATAAATTTTTTTTTGTAGGCCTGTGTTATATTCACATATAAAAAACGTCACAATATTTAGAAATATAGTAGCGCGATTAATTGTTGGATGTATTGAAATTAATTAAAAATTGTTATATATATATATATATATATATATATAATCTTGAAAATGACACTCTCCGGCGACGCACAAACATATATATATATATATATATATATATATATATATATATATATATATATATATATATATATATAGATGAAGTAGAAGCACTGACGAGAGCAAATATAACACTTAGACGGCACAATAAAATGCAAAAGTATAAAAGTATACATAGAAAACACATAAAAGTACTCTCACATTTACGATAGTTTTAGCGTTGGGTCTACTTTTAGACCTACTTCAGGTCAGTCACATCTTAAATGTGTCCTTTTACGTGTTTTCTATTTATATGTATATGTATTTTTACGCATACACACACATAATTATGTTTCTCTTACAAAAAATAATGTGATAACAGCAGATGCATTGTGAAACAGTGTAGCATTGTGAGACTTAGATATTTTATCTGCATTTGTGATATGAGGGCTTAATTAAAAAATCGTGGCTCACTGCAGTTACACGGATGAAGTTTGGTGCAGCATGTATATAAAACATGAACACATTAAAATTAATATAATCGAAGCAGTTAAACTGCACAATATCCGTCCCTTCTTGTAATTCATTGGATGTTTAACGCGCAAACTCATGGCAAAAATGCCACACATTTAAATTTGTTTGAGATCTCCGATATCCTAGGCTTATCGTGGGTGGATTTTATTGGTATTTCGGTAACTAATATCCAGAGTATTGGTTTCACAGTAGGAGCAAGTGGTGTACAGGCGTAGGTATGCGTTACGCAGGCATTAACGCTTCCTTCTTAGATTTCTCCAAAGCTAAACTTCACCGCGCGATGCTCGGAATCCAATGATTAATATTTTCAAAAGATGGCCTTTCTGTAAACGGTCGTCGTTTTCTTAGTCGGTGATGAAAAAATCCCAAAGTCCACTTACATATCTGTAATCTTTTTATGGGGCTACATAATCATTCCCTCATCAACAATATCTCTGCTGAAAAGAAGCAAAATGAGAAGTAGTTAGCAAAATAGAAATGACGCAGGGAGTGCTTTGTTAGACGGAAAGCTGCTAACGGATTATGATATCAGTAATTTATTAAAACACATATGGGGTAAAATATCCGGCGGATATAAGACGAGGGTGATAGCAGCGACGGAGACCGGACATAATGAAAAGAGAAACTTTATAATTCCACATAGATTTATTAGACGGACGACCTAGGTTTCGACGTGGCACGTCATCACCTGATGATGGTACCCCAACACCCCCTGCCACACGCCCTTTAATCAACAATAATAATGATGGATTGCGAAGTAGTTTTTAGACCTAAGAGTTCATTATGAATAATTTCGAGTATGGTTATGGGTAAACATAACAGTTTCAGGCTTAACTCTGTGGAATTCATTCATGATGAGGGTAGAAATAGAAACTTTGCACTTCCACATAAAGATTTATTACTTCACACGATCATAGTTTCGATGTTGCGCATCATCGTCAGGTGACATACATGAAAAATTTTTCAGATTATATGGCCTGGCTCCAAGAGGGGAAGAAAGTAGGGGGAGTAATGCACAAAGCTGAGCCAGAAACCATCGAATACATACGCCCTCTAGCCCACTAATAGGTTGCTGCACCATTACTCAACTCTCAACTTACTAAACCTCTCCGTTACTCCTTTCTTTTTCTAACGACATCTAGTTATGGGCATACTTTAATATACACCAACCGTTTTCCTACGCTGGCGAATCCGAATTCAGATTTAAACTTCGTGCTTAGTTACCCAGAGTCCATTATGATCAAAATGAAGGGCGAACACATTTTTCAAATGCTAGGAATTTTTTGGTTGTGAATGCAGCGGACGAAATGAGAATGGAGTGTCGGATGGAATCATTTCAAGTAGAAGGATGTCAACGGAACCGACGTATGATAGGCGTGGACTTACTGCCAGGAAGCAAGCGGTCGAAAGTTTCGCCGGATAAACTCGACTGCTGGCATAAATTTCGAGAATCGCCCTTTCGAGCAAACTTCTTCCGAAAACAAAGTACGTCATCTACCGACTCTGGCTGCCCTTGGTCAAAACGTGCCTGGGTCAAGCTCGCTTATTTTCTTATTTTATATTTCGGCGTGAATAATTTCATGCGTCCGATGGCAGAGGGGGAAATCGCGCGATTGCGGTGACGCATGCAAATGGACAAAGAAGAAGGCTGGGAGATCAACTGTCATGAATCCGAGAGCCTGTGCCCTCCGAAGGGCAGTGTGTGGCCCCGATATGTTTTTCAACCACTGGCACCCACACCCTCCTTCCCCTTTCGCTCCCGCAGCTACGAAATGAGCCCCCAGGCCGTCAATCAGCATTAGCGCAACCCCGCTCCCTTTCCCATTGGTCCCATACCACGGATCTTCGTGATGCATGTGGCGCCCATCTTCTCGACACGGGCGGGTTACGGGCTGCCAGTTGCCGCGACGGTAATTTCCCGTCGACCGTTCGTCGTCCCCGGTATAAATTCACGTTCAGGTTGTTCATAATTAATTCCGGTGTGATTTTTTTTGCCGGCTCATGCTGCATAATGTGCGTTTACGGGCGTTCATCCTCATTAAACATTTGTAGCCTCGCCCTCTTGTTCCTCGATGACACTCGATGTGATATTCTTGACAGCCATGAAGCCCTGAGTAGTTAGTTCTTTGTATGCGAGTCTTAGCTGGAGACATTTACTTACTAGTTCCCTCCCAGCATATTTTAAAGGCGTGTTTATTAGTGTACACGTCATAATTTTTACATTTCTCTTTTATGGAGGGTACTTTTTGCTGCGCAATTGACCATCAAGTTGACCATTGGGTTTGGTAACTTTTTATTGTAACACTGTCTCCAATTATGTGAACACTGCGATTTAAAGTTCTCCATTGAAACAAATTAAATGAGATCTATTTCAGGCATTAAACTGTGACACGTAACAGCGCAAAGTTGCTTTAATCCTCCATTGATACAACGTTTTTGTAAAAGAAAAACTGTACTTTATTTCATTTTAAATTCCCATAATAATATGTTTCCTTCAGATACGATACTTGAAAACATTTGAAAATCGAGCATGAACCTGCCCTTTTATTTCACTTTCATTAAAATAAACCGATGCCGTAAGTTCATTAAAGTCATTCTTCCACGATAGTCTAACTTTATTCTCGATACTTTGAAAATGAAAATAATGTTTGGCATTTAGGCGGGAATTCTAGTACTCAGTTGTCAACATGAAATTATAACAACCATTTTCCCGTGATTCGTGTGCAGTTCAGTACTTTTCGAAGCAGAATGCATGACTACGCAACGTAGATTAATCTAAGGATGTTATCCCCATTTGATGAGGACGTGGTAGCCCAGGGGGAAAAGCGTTAGACCACGGAACAGAGGGATTTGATTCCTGGGCACGCCTCTCTGCTTCATCCGAGCTGTGTGATTTTTTTTCGGGTCCCAGAACTTCCTGGGATACTGTAGGCGGCACAGGGAATGAACTGGTCCTCCTACACTGATATGTAAATTTCACACGCATAAAGTCAAACATTATTTATCAAACCGATCTTCAGGTGAACAACTGTGTTTATATTTTTTTGTAGATACTCATTTTGATTCTAGTGTTCAATGATTGATTAAATTATACGATGTTTGGTATTTTTATGGCACAATTTTATGGCAAGAAATCGATATTTATGAATGTTGGATATTTCATAACGTCCCAAATTCCACAATAAAAGACCCTTGTGTTTCATAGCGCCCAGCTTTGTCAAAAGTTCGACATTGTCATATCTTCATTCACCATTCTCTATATCTTTGTGCTTCAAGGAAAATATAGAAACGACAGCACTCCAAATGGATATACCGTTTCGTCGCAATTTCGGCCTGTTATCGAGCGACCTTTTCCACCAATAAAATCGGTTTGGACTACATTTTTACATAGTTACTCATGGGTTATGATAAGGGAGCTCACTATCATTAAAGAGATGATCAGGGAAAACGCAGTTCTTTTACGATGAGTATTAAACGGCAATCTGGACAAACATTCAACAGTAAAATGAATCAAAATGCGGAACTAATGGGCAATGTATATGACTAGCCCGTTGCAACTAAGTATTGAGGAATACATTTTAGCGTCATTAAGCTTTACAAGATTGGTGAGAGTGTCGAATAACACGGAACATATCATTGGAGATAATCCAATTCTTAAGAGTCCCTATATATGCACATTGAATGGTATCTAAGGCCAACAAGGGAGAATATAGATTCGGAAACATCAGTTAGTCTGTGGAGAAAATAAAATCCTTCACTAACAAACCACACAAATCTCTTTTGCCAAATGTGAACAGTAAAGCACCGAGGACATAATTTTTTCACTGTCCAAAGTTTGCATTCAGAAACAAGGGGTCTGAAACCCAAATATCGTGAAGTATCAATAAAGAGACTAGTACTTGATGAAATTACTCTACAGGGACCAAATATATAAATATTTATTGTCTAAATGTTTTTACATCTGGATTTTGCTCTCAAGTCCTCAATGTTTCGTCGGAATTAGCATTGGCAGGATTTGTTTTTCTGAGGTCTAGGTTAATACCGATTGACGTGAAGACGCGTTTCTCAACAAATTCAATAACACCAGTTTATATAGTATATCAAGCAGCAAAAGCCACTTTAACGATTTGCTGTTTTCAAGATCAATGGTCATCATTCCTAGGATTAGTTTGACGTAGAATTTTAATGAATTTTTCTATCGCCTCTGGATACCTTCAATGCTTTCACATTTTTTACATATTCTGCCTGTTCTGCTTCAAGTGTCTAATTGGGATTCTTCTTTGTAATTATTTTTATGCACTTTTTTCTTCTACAACTGCTTCCAGCGTTGAATCGCATTCCATAACATTTCCGATGGGATTATTTGCACTGCATTACAGCGTTTTCAATGGAATTCATTCATATCCCACTCTTCACGTCACCACAACTGCTATTGAATAAATATGGATTATTTACTTCATGGAATCTTTCTGTTTGTGAGAGCTCAAATATATTTGCTAAGTGCCGCGATATCTTCACCTCTAACTTCACCTCCGGCTGTGTCACTGGTCGACGACCAACGCAGTTTATTGCGCTGTGGTTTTGTGGTAAATAGCATGGGATAGGTCCCTCTATGAGGCTTTTTTTTGAGAATCCAGATGGCTTTAAAATAATATTGGAGTCCTCTCAGGAAAATTTGATGATAAAGCAAACATATGCGAGTGGAGAAGGTTACGCTTCGAGGCGAGTGGCGGATTAGAGCCAAGGGAAAGGAGGAAATAATGGAGGGTCTCCGGGATTTGGGTAGAGTTACCGGTTTTGCCCACAGGGTACAATTTGAATGCATGTCAGCCCCCGTAACCCTTCTCATAGGCCCGTGTCCCGTAGACACGGAGGCTTGGTAATGAATTAATTTTGAAGCCAAATGGAGCCTGAATTTTAAATGATGAAGTCCATTTGAAAGAGACGGATGGAACGAAGGACAGCTAATGTAATTCCGTATGAATTCTCTCTGTAGTACGTCTACCTACTCCATGGTCTGTACATTACAGAATATAACTCAGCTCCTGTTTCCCCTAGATTTTTACAATTGCTGGACTACAGTCAATTAAATTTTAACCGTGCATGCATATTTTTATTATGATTCCACTGGCCAATATTGCTAAATAAGGACCATTTTCAATATTTAAACAAATAGATATTTCCCTGAGTAATGGTAGAATGGTTATTTCGAGATCAAAGAAGATTTTTTTTCTATAAACGCTATGTTGTTAATATGATTATGATCTCTCTGGATTTTTCTATAACAAAATTTTAGTGCTATTCTCAATCAAATTTTAACTTAACCAGTTAGCATGACCAGATTGAAATGCGATTTGACGCGAGAAAGAAGCCGTGATCCCTCAAGACGCCAAATATAAAATTGATTTCTCGATTGCGCCACCAACTTAAGCACCGTATGAATGAGTGGAAGAAGTGGGAATTTGGTGACGCGACAGGTGTAGTAGCATGTGATACAATCCAGTATATAAAGGAACTGTCTTCCGGAAGTTTTATGTTCCAATTTCCACGGGTGTTATGCGGAAACCATTATGAGCAATTTGATTGATATTAAGCTAATCGGCAGGATACTAACGGGAAAATAATTAAACCGGTTTTATCGCTATTACATACTTAAATTCCTGAAACTTCCATTTATATTTCACAATTTGCTTTATAATTTGGAATTTTATTTATAAATAACGTGTGCGAACTAGACTTTGAGAGTACGAGTGTAATTGACGCTTTCTCCCCAAATATTTCCATCCGGCAGTTGGTGCCCATTAGCGGACCCCCATTCTCATAGGGGGATAAGAAAAATGGAAGTTTTTTTTACTTACTTACGTGACCCATTTTAATAATATTTGATTGCTATTTTCTGCAATATCTTTCCATTTATTAAAAGAGTTAAATAATGACAAAACAGAATCATAAGTTATTTTAGTTCTATGTTTATTAGTTAATACGGTTTTCGATGATTCACGCACCATCAGGCAAATCAGAATTTTATAAAACAATGATACGTGTTTATATTAACTAATGCTGATTCAAATAAATAAACTAATGTATTATCCTGTCGTCCTATTTCTTTGGAATATATGCTATATAAAACAGGCCTTGATGAGGTCTGGTCGAAGAGTAGGAGAAGAGTGTCTAGATGTTTGCATCAAAAAAGTATTTGCATAGGACCTATGGATTTTCGATAAGCCTTTCCACGATATTTATATCGAGATTTGCTTTTCAAATGAGAATAGGATCTACGTCGTACTAAAGATAAATCTTTAGGCGTGGAGTTAACAAATACAGGTTAGGGGATGATAGTTCATCTCTCTTTGCCATCGTCGGTTTCCCATTAAATTCTCGTCTCCAGAAAGACATACCCCTTTAGTTTTATACTGAAGTCTTCCAGAGGCATCATTTGTTATTCAAACTGTGATTATGCCATTCAATGGCCAAATTCTCTGCTCGCGACGGTACTTTGATAGAAGAGACTCCATATTCTCAATTTCCCCCAAAACAAAGACAACTATTTATTCATCTATCTACTAAGCCGTGAGACTTGCGAAATACTCTGCTAATTTGGATATGATTTAGGCGATTATTAATTTAGACTCAATCATTTAAATCATATCCAGATTTTCCAATACCAGCGGATGATATCTCTTCTTTCTACGACTTTTCACTTCGATAAGCTCTGTTACCTTACCCTTAAAAAATACATCCTATCGTTGGCATAGTAGTGGTTAATTCTTTCCGTAGCTTGAGCCTCTTACCTTTACTCTCTAAAAGACATAAAAAATGCTAAATAAAATAAAACACCTTATGTTTTGTGTCGTTCAAACTCTGCCTGGAATTAATTTTAGATGCTCTGAAAAACATAAAAATGACAAGAGTTTTACTCCATCTGCGTTCATAACTATTTGATGAGCTTATTTTAAGTCAGTTTGAAGCCTATAGAAAATGGCATGGATATTATAAGGGGAAATTAGGAAATGGCTTCTTAATGATATCCGTGATTTTTGTACTAATTTAGATGCGTACCTTTCAAACTACCGTAAACTAATATAGAGGTTCATACGACGTAACTAAATCGTATTCTTCTGTCCCTCAGCAGGACTCAGCTACGAGTTTTCAAAATCAATGTTACTTTTTGGTGTAGCGAACCGTCACAACTTTTCATATACACTTTCCCTATTCCTCAGTAAACAGAGTAACCTACCCGCAAATCATTTCGTCACTAGGAGAAAAAAATTTGGCTAGGGCAGCTTCCACCAATTTATTAACGGAAAACACTAATTCGAAAATAATGGCAGTGACAATGGGAAACTCAAGAAGTTTTGACTTCCGAAGTAGTAAAGGGACTTTAGAATGTAAACCTTACTTTTTTTCCAAATTCGTTCGATTTTAGCTTTCCATGCCACGGTCAGACTAACGATCTACAAGCGAAAAGTACTTGCGGCTACTTATCGCCATATGTTTGAATAATGTATACTCGTACTTCTGAGGCTAACATATCCTATTGGAATTTTAGCAAATGAAATGTCAATTTCGATTCCAATTGCCTACAGTTTTTAAAACCATGTTACATTTTTGCGTTAAAAAACTTAAGATCATAAACGAAAACCTGGAACAATTTTGAGAGTTTATGGTAGTCCATTAGAGAACCCTACTACTTTGAGCCCCCGTGTAATTATTTGTAGAATTTTGAATTTTGTGTCGTACCTAGGAGATTCGTCCCAAGTTGTCATGCCGAATGAACCTTCGTGGGCTCATTGCAATTATTACTGCGCGTGGGAGAAATTAAAAGAGATAATTAAAACCATTTTGGAGGAGACGGAGGGGGAGGAGGTGGGAAGAGAGAGGGGAGAGTGTTGGGAGGGGTCGGTAGGCGGCTGAGAAGGAGTAGAGTAGAGCTGGCTCAACCCACGGCGGTGGACTCGTGAAGGCAAACGGAATACGCGATGATGACGGCTAATTTGAGTTCCCTTCTCTTTTGTTTACTCTTCTCCTAGCAGAGAAATGGTCCTCCAGTTTTCCTTAGGTACCTCCTTACTTTTGAAACTTGTTCCGAGATATTTTTTCTAGAACACTTTTCCAAAGCTTACTTAAAACCAGCAAAAATATGATCTCGGTGAGTTTTGTTTTCTGTCCAAAACTACTTCTATATTCTAAAAAAAGTCTTTTTCAAGCATTTCACTTTTTAGTCACCACGTTAATGCCAGTAGCATACACTGCGTGTAGGAAATAAAGAATTGCTTTGAAGATATCGGTTAACGTGATAACCCTCAAGGTACTATACTCCCGCAATATTATATTAATAAATATTCATGGCCGTCTGTAAACGGAAACTTTATTATAGGAAACTTAAAGATATTGTCATAACAAATTTTGATTGTAAAACGATGGCTGCTGTTTCACGTGGAGCTTGAGTGGTGTAATTAATAGATTAATGTGATGAATGACAGAGGTGTAGTCGGCTGGAGTATAACGGACGAGAGTAGGTATTTGCCTATTTATTTATTAGGTTAACTACCGGTTAAGGTAGATTTTTGGATGGACACAACTATCAAATAAACATTTTGTGACTCCCCACCTAGCAAACTAATCTATATCAGGTCCCTCTTCATCTCGGTGTACTTCTTTCCTCCCTTCATCCCGTCCAACATCCCTATCCTGTTCCTACCCTTACCTCGCTTGCCCAACATTCTCCCCTCTATTACCCTCTTCAACATTCCACTACCGCTCAATACGCCTTTCATCCATTTTTCCTGCCTCCATAGGATTTCTCTCAACAAACCCCTCTCCTCCCCCACCATTTCTAGTACTTCCTCATTTGTTTTCCTTTCGGTCCATTTCACCTTCTCCATTCTTCTCCACACCCATATTTCAAAAGCCTCCAATCTACGTCTATCCCCCTGCTTCAGCGACCACGTTTCCGCGCCGTACATAGCTACGCTCCATATCAGAGTTTTTATGAGTCTTGTCTTAACATCCCTACTCAACGTCCCCTTCATCAACTCCCTCCTCCTTGAGAAAGCCTCCTTGCCTAGCGCAATTCTTCTCCTTACGTCCCTACCACTTTGACCGTATTGGTCCAAAACACTTCCGAGATATGTAAACTGCTCTACCTGCTCTATTCTTTCCCCGCCTATTTTAATATTTAGCTTAGCCTTTTTCTTTCTGGAAAATCGCATAACCTTTGTTTTATTAATATTGATTCTCATCCCATATTTATCGCACTGAACCTCCAATTCACTCAACAATGCTTGAAACCCCTTGGCTGACTGAGCAACTAATGCTTGGTCATCAGCAAACCTAACCGATTTTACGAATTCCCCCCCGACTTTCATTCCTACCTCCAGTTCTTCCCATGCCTCTTTAATCATTTCCTCTACATATACGTTGAACAGTACCGGTGACGATAGGCAACCCTGCCTTACACCTCTTCCTAACACTGCCCATCCGGACTCTCCGTTCCCCACTCGCACCTGAGCAGTCTGAGACATGTACAGGTTGCGGATCAGTCTCCTGTCTCTCCAATCCATTCCTATTTTCTGCAATACACGCATTAATTTTTCCCAATTCACTCTATCAAACGCTTTTTCGAAATCTACAAAACAGGCAAAAACGTCCTGATTGTATTCTATATTCCTCTCGACTAGTGATGTCATTACTGCAATAGCATCACGCGTACCTCTTCTTTTCCTGAACCCAAACTGATCATCCCCTAAGTAATCATTTGCCTTACTCTCTATCCTTTTGTTGATGATCCTGAGAATAACTTTAGCTGCGTGGGATATCAAACTTATTGTTCTGTAATCCTCACATGACGAAGCCTTTGCCTTTTTTGGAATAGGAACTAACACCGATCTCACAAAATCTTCCGGCCAGATTCCTTCCTCATAGATACTACCAATCAGTCCATATATGGCCTTCTTCCCACCTTTCCCTAAACATTTCAACATTTCTACAGGAATATTGTCCACCCCCACGGGCTTATTTGCTTTCATCTCCTTTAATGCCCTTTCTATTTCATCGTCGAGTATGCCTGGACCTAAGCTATCTTCTTCTACGTCATGTTCCTTTTCTACGAGGGTCATCCGGAAAGTAGTACCCGTTCGTGAAATAAAGACACAAAAGTAAATATTAACAAACATAAAAAATTTTATTTGAAAGAGGATACTTTAAACTACTTCTCAACATAATCTCCAAGCAAATTAAGGCATTTGTCATAACGTGTGACAAGTTTCTGTATTCCTGCTGCATAGTCCTTCGCCGCCAGCTCATTGAGATACAGGGTCACTCCTTCTTTAAGTTCTTCATCGGTGTCAAATCTTTTTCCTGCCAAAAAGTCTTTAAGCTTTGTAAAGAGATGAAAATCTGAAGGGGCCAAGTCCGGGCTATACGGTGGATGGTCGAAAGTTTCCCATTTGAATTGCTGCAAAAGTTTTTGTGTTATCCCAGCTGCATGAGGCCTGGCATTGTCATGAACGAGAATGACACCAGTAGACAATAGACCTCGCCGCCGATTTTGTATTGCCCGCCGTAATTTCTTTAATGTTTCACAATACGCATTGGCATTAATAGTGTCTCCACGGGCCATAAAATCAATAAGCAATACACCTCGTCGATCCCAGAAAATGGTTGCCATGAGTTTCCTGGTGGACAGAACTGTCTTGAATTTTTTGGTTTGTTTGGTGAATGAGCATGATGCCACTCCATTGACTGTCGTTTACTCTCAGGTGATGCATAACAAACCCATGTTTCGTCACCAGTAATTATGCGAGTCAAGAAAGAGTCTCCTTCATCAGAATAACGTCCCAAAAACGTCAGTGCTGCAGCCATACGCTTGGTTTTGTGCTCATCTGTAAGCATGCGACGGACCCATCTTGCACAAATTTTTGCATAATGCAGATGGTGTTTAACAATTTCATGAACAATTGTTCGAGAAACATTGGGAAAATGCTCACAGATGTCATCAATTGTGACGCGCCGATCGTTCCTCACGAATTCGTCAACTGAGCTCACCAGTTGGTCTGTAATGACAGACGGTCTCCCCCGAACGCTCATCGTCGTGTGTGTTCCCCCTCCCCATGTTGAAGTTGCGACACCACCGCCGAACAGACGACTCGTCCATTACATTGTCTCCATACACCTCCTTTAATTGGCGATGAATATCACATGGGCGAACGTTTCTTGCATTGAGGAATTTAATCACTGCCCTCACTTCACAACTGGCGGCGTTCTCAATTTTTTTAAACATTGTAAACAATCACAGAAACAACACTGGCAATGCTAGCGTCACGCAACTTGGATCAGAGGAGGCAGACAAGCCACTGAAGCTATCTGACCTCGTCCATCGGCTACTCGCGTCGTCAGCACTTCATGCGGCACGAACGGGTACTACTTTCCGGATGACCCTCGTATGTCTAACCTTGTCGGCCTAAGTTCTTTACCATACAGTGTATCTATACTATATATTCCTTCCATCTCTCTTGGATTTTTCCTGGTTCAACTATTATCTTACCCCATTTATCTTTAACTGTTAGCACAGATCTTGCCTTCTTACTTCCCGATAATAACTTAACCTTGCTGTATAGGGCACCAATTTCACCCTTCTTCTGTAAACTTTCCATATCCTCGCATTGCGTTTTCCACCATTCTTCTTTTGCTTTATTTGTGGCCCTTCTCAATTTATTGTTTAACTCTTTGTACTTTATTTTGCCTAACTCCGTGTTTACATTCTTCCATCTTCTTCTCTCATCCATCTTTGCAATCATCTCATCCGTGACCCATGGTTTCCTTATTCTTTTCCCGTTAACGGTTCCTATAGTGTCTTTAGCGGCTTCCAATATCCCTTTCTTGATACATTCCCATTTTTCTTCGATAGCACTCAGTTCTTTACCGTCATCCATCATTTTCTCTACAGCCTCCTGATACTCCTTCCTCGTTAATTCATTTACTGCTTCTAAATTCCATTTTTTAACCCGCCACCCTTGCCTTATCTTCTTGAAACGAACATTACATTTCATAACAACTAAAATGTAGTCAGAGTCCGCATCCGCTCCTGGGAAACTGTGCGAATTTATCACACTGTTCCTAAACCTGTGCCTAACCATAATATAATCTAACTGATACCTTTCTGAGTCACCTGGCATTTTCCATGTATACCTACGCCTTTTGTGGTGTCTAAACCATGTGTTAGTGATGACTAACCCCTGTCTCCTGCAGAATTCAATTGCTTTCTCCCCGCGTTCATTCCTCGTGCCTAACCCATAGTCCCCCACCTCACCACCATCTCTTCCTTCGCCTACCGTCGCATTCCAATCCCCCATCACTATCAAATGTTTCCCTGCAGGAACACTCGCGATGATATGCTCTAACTCATCATACATCCTATCGACTTCTTCCTTCCTGTGGTTGCTCGGTGGCATGTATACCTGAATAATGACCAAGTTCGTCGGCTCTGCTTTAATCTCTACGAGTAAAATTCTATCTGTTGCTTGCTTTATGTTCACTACGCTTCTTCCTACCCCTTTATTTAAAATTACGGCAACCCCTCGTTGGCTCTCGTCCCCACCGCTGTATATCACTCTATAATTGTCTCTCCAGTAATCCCCGCTATCCTTCCATCTCACCTCGCAGAGGCCTAAAACACATATGTTACCTCTTTCCATCTCTCGCTTAATATTTCCTAATTTGCCTCTCCTCAACATTGTCCTGACGTTCCAGGTTCCTATTCTAACTACTTTCGCCTTCTTCTGAGTCTTCTGTCCTGCTGAAATTATTTCTTCCCTGCAAGGGTTTCGTGGGATGACGACCGCGGAAGCCTTGCCTCTCCCGCTGCCGGGCACGACACACGGCCTCTTGGGCCGAGTCCCGTAGTTGCCAGGACTCATATTGTCTATAGTGCCCATCATTATATTCTTTTTGTTATTATTGCCTATTATTAAAGTAAAAATGTGACCGTGAGACGCCGTCATATTTGACTTCTAGACCAAAAAATTTGTGGTCTTATCATTACAGCAACGGATTAACTTTATTGTTACATATCGGATAGGTGTAATGCATTTGGAGCAATATGCATAGCTGGATTAGAAATCATAGTGAATTAGCGTTTTAACTCCTCGCCCTGAGTCTATGCCAGAAACACGGAATACCAAAGCGACAGTAAAATTAGTCACCAATTTCTTTCCGAAGATTAAATTCAGCATGTGTAAACGATTTTCTGATGAGGTCTCCGCCTAGTCAAATGGTCGAGAGTACGAATACAGCCACGGATATTTCATTGAGGCGTATTTGGTAGCGTGGGCTATTCCACATGGAGCAAAATCAAACGTTCCGGAGAATAAACACCGTCTACACATCCACATCACATTGCTTACCCCTGATTAAGTTTTTCCAGCAAGGCAAACTAAAAAAAAAACAGAATTTCAAAGCAGAAGACTTTGATAGTCTGCGACTCTATTATCTCGTGTTAGGAAATCCCTCGAAAGCTTCAGTGATTTATAAAAACATAAAAACTCGACCCGTTGAATGTTTGGATCTCCGCCATACTTCCATGAAACGTGAACACTCCTCCTCAAAGAACAAACTGTTCTAACACACTCGATAGTTCATTTATAGAGAGGAAGAATAAAAGAAATACTTACCACCAGGTATTCGTGGCTATTGTGAACCATCGAGTCGAACAATGCAAACGTCACGAAAGGAAGTTCAGTTGACTCTTGGGATTGGTGAAAAATTAGCTACGTGAACAGCACAAAATCAAATCATAAAATATTCGGACCCTGAAGACGATGGCAGAGTCAGCCTTCGAAACGTCGGTGCACTTCATCAACCTGACCCGGTGGGAAACCCGAGAAAAATTCTTGAACATAAAATATTCGTCTGTCCAAGTATTTATATCTATGAGTGCTGTTATTTTTATAGATGTCATTAAAAACAATTCATTTACTTATGCTTATTTGCAACTCAATTATAAAAGAAAGCAGGATATTCGAACCTATTAATGGATTACTTTTCTAATACACATTAAGTCACAAATGATTGCATTGCATCAAACTATCCACTACATTCTTTATAATGGCAAAAATACGCTGTCTAGTATTGAGATACGGGTTAGTACTGTCAGCGATTAGTTTTTTCCACCTTGATTTTTAAACATCATGTTTCATAATAAGCGGGTCGCGGTGGTCTAGCGGGTAGAGCGTTGGACTGCTGACCGGAGGGTCCCGGGTTCAATTCCCGGGCAAGGCACTTTGGGCACCTGCAGCTCCACCCAAGCTAGTTGATTTTTCGGGTACCAGATCTTCCTGGGAAACCATAACCGGCACAGGGAAAGGAACTGGCCCCCCTACCCTGATGTGTGAATATTCACACGCCGTATAGGGCTTGGTACATGGGTGAGCTCTACCATCACCTACTAAACCGACCTTCGGGTTGATTACTGTGTTTATGGTTTATGGTTTCATAATAATTAGATGCCCTTTAAATTTCAGAAAAAAAATTGATAGCGAATTGGACAGAAATCATAAGAAAATTACAAATTGAAATTTGCGATATGAAGAAAGCGATGCAAAGGGAGGAAAAGAATTTAGATGCTAGAAGGAGAGCGAGAAGTAAGCACATCACTCTTGGGACGAGCAAAGGGATGAGAGCTCATAAAATTTAAGGAACTCTCCTTAGAAGGGAAACCAATAGTAGTTTGTCACTTGTAATTAATTTTTCACTTGTAAATTGTAATTTGTCACAAGTAAATAATCACTTGCTTAACTTTTTTCGAAATAAAAAAGTTGGAATGATTACAAAAGCAGTCTTAGTAAATTTTCTATGAAACGTGGTTTGGGGGAAATTATTCTTTAAGGACGCTGTGCATGATATGCTGATACCTTTCTTCCGAACGAACGGATGAGCAGTGAAAAAATTTTTTTGAGGTTCACAAGAAAGGATCAGCTAAGCTAGCTTGAAAAGAGAGAGGAATAAAACGCATGCAGTCCGACAGATACGAACAATTTTGTATGGTTTACAAAAATTCATCCTCCATTATCCTCCTCGACTTCTTTACTTAACTTCCTTTGGAATATACTGTCTCCGAAATTGAAAAGATCAAATGAAAATTTACTGCAAACGCATTTGACGAAGCACCTAAACGGAGTATATTCAGAATAAGCAATGACGACTAGTGGTAACTAGACGGACTGGGCGAGAATATTTTCGAAGGGGACCACACTAGAAAACAAAAGGAAGCAACCACCTCCCTCCCGGCTATTGTATTTCTCCACTGGGAGGGAGGAACGCCGTGAGGACGAACCGAAGCGGTGAAGAGCCCCGTTAAAATGCGGTTGCTGGAAATGTTTGCCACCAGTTCAGGTGTGCAAGAGATACAATTAGAGGGACCTGAGTTGTGGAATAAGGGCCCCGGAGGTCGAGTTAATTGGAGAGTAGAGGGGAGGCTTACTGTGTCTCACGGGAGGAACATCTTGATTTGAAGACAGAAGAAGTGACCACGTGTGTGGAAGGATGGCAGATGGGGAAGGACGCGACCATTTCAATTCGGTCAAAATCTCTTCATTAGAAAGCCAGGCCACGTCTTAGCTCGTCTTAACGCTGTATCTCGAGACGTTATTGGGTTTCTTAACTGAAAAAGAAGTGAATGAAGTAAGAAAACTTAAATATATGAATTGGTCTACATTCTTTTACCTATTTCTTCACATCACCTTTAATGGAGTACCTAAATTTAAACAGATCAATGACTGGGAACTTTGAACAGCATTTCTTAGCGTTGGACAAAAGACCACTGCGTCTACGCTCAAAAACGTTAATGATGTAGATCCTCATCTAAAGCCACTCAGGGATCGTATTACCGCAAAAAATTCTTGAGTGCTCGTGAATAAACCTGCCGTGAATTAATGGTTCTCACTTGCTGACTGAGAGATAAAAATAATCGTTCGGAACTGGTAGGCCTCGATCCTTCCGATATCTCTGACGGGATCGATTTTAGAGAGTTTTGGCATACAAACGCAATTTATTCCGGTGATAAGTTCGTAGGATACCATTTCCATGGTTTTCATTTGATGCTCAGAGTTTGCCTTCAGTCATCCACCTACGAGTACACCACCTCCCATATTGACTCCGGAAGCAAAGATCCGGGGGTGTAAAGAGACACCTTAGAGGGAAAGAGAAGTGATAAATGAATAGTTAGCAAATAGGAACTAATCCTTTTGATGTGCGCTCCTTCGCCCTCACAAGATATTTAAAAAGAAAAATGGGTCCACGCACGTGTGTTTCATTAATTTCCGTTCTCATCGTATCTCGGGCCCCGCGTTCGTTATCGCTAACTCAGGGCTCGTGCCTGACAGAATCCCCTAATTCGGAGCCAGTTCTAATCTCTGATCTCCCTTCTTCACCCTCCCCCATTTAATCCACCCCTTAGAGGTCACTCGCATGTGGAAATGACAGAAACGTGAGAAGCGATAGTAATTAGCATTAATCATGCCATGCAACAAATCATATGAGTAGTAATGGAGTCACCAGGTAGCGGAACGACAAATAGTTCGCGAATTACAACCGAGATTTCACAGGATAGAAAAGGTTGACGGATTTGAATCCGTTTACTTGATGGAGTTATCTCAGTGATGGAGGAGAGTTGGTACTATTTAGAGTTGATCAAAAAGCTCGCGAAGTTATGCTCCCGTCGCTATGAACGTCCAAACTCTTCGTGATCGAGTTTTAAGACAAGATAAACGCATTGTCCTGGAATATTGATTGTCTGAAATCATGAGAACACTTTGAATGAGATTTTGGAATTTTTTCGATAGATTTAATTTGAGCGTCTGAATGTGAGATGGAAAATGTCTAATATGATGCTAAAACATTTTCCTCAAATATCTAATGTACGAGTAAATATGAATTCAAAATTTTTCTAAGGGAATTATATTGACATTGCTCTTACCTCCCCGATTAAAGGGGCTGATCAAGGTTAAAAGTTTATTCTGTAGTATTAATTGTATATGCTTTGAAGGTTATACGTGCAAAAATATTCGAAAAACCAGCGAGACCGAGATTATTGTAATGACGAAGAACAATTTTTCTCGCTTCCTTTTTGGAGCACATAAAATACATAAAAGTTATGAGCATATAATGATATAATTTATATACTGTTTTCAGAAAGGTGTACAAGAAAGGTGGCATTTAAGGTAGATGATCACCCCTTCCTCCGAGTCTCAAGGCGGAGGTGTAAAATATTTCAGGAAATGGTATTGCCTCCGTTTGAAGGCAGGATGTTTTTTTGCCCTGAATTCCATTTGGCTGGCGTGGCATTAAAATAAATGCAACACCTCGGGGATTGGGGAGGCAATAATGCGACATACGAGTCGTAAGGTGACAGCGTCCTTCCGCGCAGATTCTTCTTTTGTTTCCTTTTCTGTCTTTTTGTTGCGAAGTTGCCCCTTTTCAACTACACGTCTCACTAACCTGGTATCTGCGAACATTTCCGCCGAACAAAGGAAGAATACCTCTCTTATCTTTGTTCTACCTCACTCCATTGCATCATGGATGGCTGCCATTTTCTGCACAGTCCCCGTGTCACAAAGGAATCCGTCTTTCTTGACACCGGACGCCGGGCCGTAGCCTCTCGTGAGCCATTTGCTCTCCCTACTCTCTCCCTCTCTCTCCGCGCCTCATTGCATCCCTCACTGTCTCTCTCTTCCACTCACTCTACACTTTCTTGATGACGTGCCTCGTTTTGTGTCCCGGAAATGGCCACCCGGTGATAACCTCGCTGCCCGTTTTACTCGGACCTCACCTATTAAGTGCGGTGACACAACCCCATCCCCTCTCTTTCTCTCCCGCTCCTCGTGTCCCTCCTACCTCTATTCCATCTATATCCACGCCCTTCGCGAATGTATGTACTGCCACGACGGTCGGTCAACACCAGCCGCCGACGCCTGCCCCCGTCACTCTCTCCCACCCGCCGCCGGCCCCCTTCCTCTTCATTCCCAGCTCCCCGTCGCACACCACCTCGTGGCCGGATTACATTTGCCTGAATGGTGGGGAGGGGGAAAGACGATGTGGGGTGCGACGTTGGTGGGGTTGGATATGGCGGCTTGACCGGGGGGGGGGGGAGCGACCGCGACACTCTCGTCTCATTCGAGTCTGTTCCCTCCCTCGGCCCACTGCTTGCTCTCCTCAGCCCACTCTCCTCCATCATTATTCCAGGTTCCGCATTTTCCTCGAATTATGCCCCTGTGTTGCACATTACGTCATTACCACCAGTTCGCCCGGAGTAATTGTACTCTCGCGCGCCGTTCATATTCTTTTAAAAAAAAGGTCGTTGAGCGACGGGCGGGAAATTCAATTGGCCATAATTAATGTTTTTATCTTTACGAGGTGTAAAAATCAAAGTGAGTAACAAAAATTAATTCGAGGAAGATAAAAAATTAATGGTCACCTATCGTTTTGTGCCTCTCCATCTAATTTTCTTTATGTCACATATATTTGTCGTCATGTTCGCCATTGATTAACGGAATTAATGTTTCAATTAAATATACAGTATTACTCGTGTCCGTGTAGGCATTTAATTTTCAAGCACTTGTAGTGCTGTGTAGGTTGGATTTCTAAAGCCAGTTGCGTAACACCATGTGTAATAATTGTGCTGTTAAACTGTTTGAGAAATTTGATCATAATGAAGCGAACTTGCTTGCATTTCCATGAAACGTATTGGTAGGGAAAGCGTTGCATCGTTATGTGCTTCATCAAAAGGAATGATGGGTTTTCATCATAATGCAGTTTTGAAACATTTAAAAATAATTTCACACTGCATTCTCACTTCACGGATTAAGAAAAAATACGCACATATTTGCAGTGCTGTAAGATCTGGTGCTTTCCCGGCGTATGAGCTTGGTGAAGTTTTCTCGGGTCTTCAACCAGGTCAGGGGTTCCATGATGACCGACGTTTCGATGCTCGAATCGTGCATCGTCCTCGGGGATGATGACGATGCACGATTCGAGCATCGAAACGTCGGTCATCATGGAACCCCTGGCCCGGTTGAAGACCCGAGAAAACTTCACCAAATTTTAGTGCTGCCATTCTCAATAATTCTGATACAGGAGGGAGTTTGTGTAATTTCTTTTAGATTAGAACATAACTTCATGATAGTGCATACAATTCCTCCCAGCTAATACTTAGGACACTCGACCCTATCCAATATCATACCTATATTGTGGATGCCACAAAATTAGTTCTTGGGCTGGAAGTATTGTAATGGAAACACAAGCCTTGAATTAACTATGTAAACGAATTTCATTAGGAAATTAAGCACTTACAGCTAGAATGCATCCCGTGAGATGAATTGGAGAATCAATGATATTTCTTAGCTGTTGGTTCGAATCTGATATATTTCAATTGTTATTAAGACGTGCATATAAGCGTGTGCAGCTAAGTGAAGCGTACTTATGGGAACTCATTACTTGATGTCAATATTGGGGTTAATAATTGCTAAAGATATACATTCATCTCTTCTTTATTCATTCAATTTACAGTAGATAAAACAACATCTAAATGCATACTTGAACGACTTTAATGCATTTTACTACTCCAAATATATATTATAATATATACAGATATATATATATATATATATATATATATATATATATATATATATATACATACATACACACACATACATATCGATATATCTTGAAAGAAATATGTGAACTAGGAGTTAAAAGGAAAAGCGAGATAGCTCTGGCGAACAAAAACACAGATAAGCATATACAAATGAAAGTCTATTCCTAATTTTCGGTGGCCAAACCACCTTCCTATAAGGAAAGCTTCTTCTTATCCTAGAGGAAGGTGGTTTGACCACCGAAAATTCGAAATATGTGTGAGTTTCATTTGTCTGTGTTTTTGTTCACTAGAGCTATCTCGCTTGTCCTTTATTTACATATATATTTTTATATATACATATAAAAACATATATATATATATTATATGTAATAAAATATATATAATATGTAATATATATATATATATACTTAAATATAAAACTTACGTGAAAGTCTCACGGATGTGAATAATAATCAATATAAGAGAAAAACGCGTAAACATATAATCCTGTTTATATAACTAAGTGAAAAGCATATGTGTATGATGTTTTACCACACCACACATTCATATGGCACTGGCATGCATAATTACACGTGCACACCTAATATGACACATTTTATAAATCAAAGTGTAATTAGTAATGAAAACAATAATACTATATTTAATGCTTGCAAATGAAATTTTTAAGAATTCATTGAGATAATTGTTTAATTTCAGGTAGTATCTTAGTTTTTATCCCTTTTATACATATTAATTTTGTCCAGAGAATTAAGTGCGGCAGCACATGTTTGGGCTATATGAAAGCCTACCAACCAGGAATCACGAATCTGTCAGTGAAGGAAAGCTCCTCACCCCACGGCTACCCCCAATGGCCAGCGATGCGGTCACGCGAGTAGGCGAGTTGGATTCGCCCCTTTTTCCCACTGGTTTTGTAAGCGGAGCTGAAGCACGATTTAAAAACTAAAAAAAGTGCCCGAGTAGTTTCCACCGCAACCTTCTCTCCGCGCCCCCCTCCCGCCCACGTGCCCATATTCATCCTTGCAAGCCATCCGGTGAGGTCTTCATCCCCAGTCCTCGTATTTATCTTTCCAATTCCCTCACTTTTTTCTCTCTCTACTCTTATCTCCACCTCACTCTTTTCTTTTTGCCGTCGCTCCCCTAAATTGCTGACTTCATATCTCTCTCTTTCTCCCCTTCTGTAGAGCCTCCTCGTGGGTCTTCACGCGTCGACTTCGGCGTGGACCAACCGCACCGAATCCTCCGCGTCCAAAAAACCTTCTTTGACCTATCTCGGACACCGCCGAACACTTCCATCTCCAGGGAGAGGCTTGCAGTCACTGGTAAGTGAGACCGCACGCTTTCCTTTCTCTTCGCAATTATGTCGTCGAATCGAGGAAGATGCGCTTTAAAGAAAAAGAGAAAACTTGACGGCTCAACTGCTCCCGAAGGCGTAAAAAGAAAAGAAAATGAATCGCAGAAGTTGGCGAAATGCAGAGCGGGTAGTTGTCATTTTCGAGAGCGGCCGCGATGCAGTGGCAACGTGCAGAGGAACGTGAGTTTGGCACGCGGCCTCGTACTCTTCTCTATTCCTCCCGCCTCGACCCCCTCTGTCACATCGGTGGATCCCTGCACCATGAATATTTTGTATTCAACCCCCTTCGCCCTTCTGACACCAGTTTATTGCATGCGACAAGTAGGTGAAATATTCGGTCGTAAGCTAACGATTGGGAATCGACAAGATAACGAAAGGACTTGGCATAAATCTGTCCTTATGTAGGATTATTCAATGATTTTCCGAGACATCTTTATGACGCCTATGCTTTCAAAAGGTGATGGTGGTGCACTGATAGGAGTTTCGGACGACTGTTGCCTTTTAAGTTTCCCAAGGCGTGAACAATTCTTTACTGCTCTAATCAATTTATTGTAGCCTTTCATTGTAGCAGTTGGTTTAATGCGCAACAAAGATGAGTGGAGTGGTAATAATAATGGGTTACAGAATAATTCCTTGAGTGAAAACAGATTGTGACGACTTCTCACCTTTAAGTAGGTGTTTAAATTTTACATTGTCATACGTTTTTCCATTACATTTTGATACACGAGATTGATTTAAGATACAATGTCTTGTATTTTAAATGAAGACCATAATCACATTTATTTGCGTGCCTATATAGAGAAAATAATGTATGCAATAAGTATTTAAATACATCTATATTGTTCCCATCCCCGGGCCTTGTCAATTTAGTGCTTAAAAATTTCGTTTCCACGAGGAGGTTATCCCCAAACATCTATTTTTTTCCTATTGGCAAAACCTTACAACCCCCCCCCCCTGCGCTCCTTGAATCTCACTTCAGACAATGCGTAGTACTTTTATTGCACCAGATCTGATCGACGAACGACCAGCTTCGTGGAGCGAGGCATAGTTTTCGTCCGTCATAATGATGCACACTCACATGCAACGACTTTTACGCTGATGGTAGAGTAGAAAATGCGCGCGGAGTTCAAGGGTAGAGCTCTAAAATTTCCATAAACGTGCTTACCCCAGAAAGTCTCTCCGAGTAAAATACGGGTCATTGCGTCGATGGAGCAAAGTGCATTCGGTGTCTCCTGCGTTCCATTTTAAAGGCGAGAGCTTGATCGTCAGGTTACCTTCATACCAATGTCAAAAGTTGGTGCGCTTTTAGTTGATTAACTACAAAAAGTGTGTTGGAAATATAATATCTTATAATCAAGAATACACTATATCCATAGAATTCGCGTTTTAAAATAGATATGTAAAAGAAATCATTGGAATTCCTTTGGTATAATTTAACCAGAGTCTTCAACGCGAAACTCGTTTGAATGGTACTCCTTCGGTGTCATCACCAATAGCAAACAAAATGTGGCCATTCAGTGCTATTCCTATGTACGCTTCTTTCTCTGTGGCACCTGCAGAGTAAATGGAAGCTCTGGTAGCGATAAAACAGTACAGTTGGTGTTCTGGTCGGGGTTTTCCATAGCCCATCCGGATGTGAATCCTACTTGGTCTTTCCACTGCGTTTTACTCCACAAGCTATCAAGTTGTTTTAATGATTCTGTAACGAGTGTTTTCCATCCTATATTGCACACAATTGTCACTACGGTGAGTGTGCGGGCAGTATGGTCACGGTGGCCGATTGTGTGTTTTCTTGTCAAAGTTTCTGTACAGAAACCAAAAAATTCTCTTCGGTTTCGAAAAAAGCAAATAATCTCAACTGATGTGACGCCGTCAGGAAAGGTAATGGTGACGTGAAGTGTGCCGTGAAATATCTGCACACGATAAATCCTCTCCCGAAATCAGGTCTAGAATTCCAAGTGAGTTCGTCAAGCTGTTGGTGGAAGTTATTATTGCTCCTCGCTAACGCTCATTTGTATAAAAACTCCATACACCATTCAATTATGAAGAAAGGACTTTGCGGCACATGGCCTTGGCACCTCTGCCCACATCTTCTGGTAGTTCCGTTGTTGCAGACTTTAGAACAAAATTCCCATTAGGTGAGTGGAGCATTTAAATTACTCTTTGTGAGAGACTACGGAGCATGAACTAAGTCAATTCAAGTCAAAGCAGAGAGTGAAGCCACAGGCATGTCTCTTACTCTCTCATTCTTTTTATTATATTGGCACGCATCGGAAAATGTACTCCTTCATGCTCATGAATACATTTTATACAAAACATTCTAAAGTCATGGGGTCGAAATTTCATTTAACGCAACACTTCATAGTTAAAACAGAATAAAAATCATGTTTTTATAATTGTTTGAAATGCACAGCACCACATGAATGACAAATTTTAAACTGTTATTTAACTACTCATACATTTTGAAGCTTCTCGTTCATTCATATTAGAAGATGAGAAGATAATAATACTCGTAATATTAGTCTTGATCTGCTGCTGAGAAACTTTATAGAGTAGAGCAGAACGCTAGTTTCAATTTCTCCATAATCGAGATTGATGGACGTTCGGACTAATTAAAAGTCAAATTCGTTGATTCCCATAGGTACTACTGTTGATGCTGCTTCTCAAATGTTGAAAGTTTTAATTTTCTTGATTACGTATTTTCAAATAGGATGGCTACGATCAATCACTTTTATTAAAAAAAATTATCATCTAAACCCAATGTCTGGTCATTAGAATAAACGCTGTACTGATTAGAGCTGAGGAAGCTGACACGATATAAAAATATGAATAATTGCTTTGCCTTAAAAATTTCCATTTTTTTGTGCAAAATTTCGAGAATTTAAAAACTTTTTGTTGTAAAGAATTGCATTTTATGTGTGGAATTATTTAAAGTCATAAAAAGAGGAACATTTGAATCATTTGAAAATAATTTTCATTCCTGAAAAAATTGGAAAAATCTGGCGTGGATGGATTTAAGTAAAATTTTAATAAATCCATTAAAACTTTATACCAATGCAGTTATGGAGAGGATTTGACTTGATTCAGTTATGAACAGGACAACATCTTTTGCGCCCTCATTTTGTTCTCACCTTTAGTTGCTTTATTCGAAGACGCTCAGAAAAAGATCGATGACACTAGCGCAATTCCTTACCACTTCATTTGAAAGCAGGTACTCATTTACTGATTGAAATAGTCTTTCGATGTAGTCTTCAAACTCTAGAGACTGACATGACGAGAGATAAATGAACTGCATACGTTCTTCATGTAATTTGTACCGTTGAAATCATCTGTCACAGCCTCGGAAATTAAAATTTGTTTCTCCCCGGATAAGGAAGTAATTCATCATATGTGACACACTTTTACATTTTGTGGAGCTAAACAGATCAGTGTTGTCTTCTCTCACAGGAAATTCGTGGACGAAATAACTCGTTCACGAGACTTTATTTAATGTTTCAAAAATGTTACTACTTAAAATAATTTATTAATATTTCCGTGAAGATTTATTTTAATATTTCCATATATTAAATGCATTCAGACCCTTTCCTGTTGTCAATCTAAAGATTTAGTCAAAAACAACGAAAGCTTTGGTCAGGAGCAAGTAAATATGCTATGATGCTTGCAAAAATAAACATTCCAAGAAATACGAACCGTAGTTCAGCGGGAAATTTCAATGTATTCGTAAAACAGCACCCAAATGTGTTTCACTAAGTCCGTACAGCACTCGGGAAGTTTTAAATCAGACATTCTGAGTCGTATTTAACACATTTTGACAAAAAAAGTCCAAGTTTAAACACGAATGCAAATAAGGAACAAAAGTAATTAAACAGTAAGAGCACATCGTCGTGAAAAAACAACCTTTCTCGAATGGTAGAACTTTGTATACGATATAAATCATGACATTTCTCCCTCAATCAGCCACGGGGCGAACTTATTTCCGGGAGAGAAGGGAAAGAAACATGACACGGTGGATTCTGCATAGAGTTTATCGTGAGAAAGGGGGTGGGGAGCAATGTGACATATAGGTGTGGAGTGGAGGTAATGTCAGGAATTAGGAAGAGGTAGGAAAGTGAGCATCCGCTTCTCACCAGCCAGGTATTCTTTGGTAAGAGAATGCGTCGAGAAGAAAGCAGGCTTCGAATTTGATTCGAATTTGTTAACGTAATTTCATTTTAAGAAGGAGCTACGCTAAATTTCTTTGACATTAATCGACGTCATTGATATTTTCTCCCTTAAAGTTATATTTTGGAGGGTCAATGGCCATTATGTATTACGCTTTGGGTAGATTTCCTTTTATTTTCCCTGTCTCATTTCATTCTCCAGTTTTTCATCTTTCCTCTGTACCTTTATCTCGTCTAAAAGTCTATTCTCTGCATCCATCTTTCACTCTCTTAACGTACACTCTTATTTTGCAACTTTTTACATCCCCACCCTTGGAATCAATTACCTAATGACCGTGAAAAGTTGGTGAATTAGATAACTTATCGCTGTTTTAAAGCTTGAAAAGTACCTATAACCTATTTAATAACGTTTGAGTGTTAACTTGTGATGACCCATGCAAGAAATTTGATCGCAGCTTGCTTGCACGCCCTGATTACAGCATGGGTCTAAGGCTTAAGAGAACACTTGCGTCTTTGGTAACTTTATTCAGAATAAGCCAAACTGACAAATTTGGTATAATGGCGCGAGTTCAAGTATACCCATGTGTCGCGGAGGGGATTAATTCTCAAATCTATTTTTTTAACTTAAGTGGATAGCGTGCTGCAACATATTGCGGAGAAAAATGGTAGCGAAGACCGGGAAACCTTAATTCTTGAATGATCTGAATCAGCGTCCCTCAAAGTGGTCCTCAGATCATTTATGGTTTCAAGTGTGACTCTGTGTAGGTTCACGGACTTCATCATTTCGTATGCATTCGTCGTCAAAATCTTCCCAGAATGCACTGTATCCATTTTTTTCGAAATAGGTTTAAAAGGCAAAAATAACGTCGATGTCTCTAAGGACGATATTATTTCATCATGCGTAGGAAAAAGAATGGTAAAAATTTGACTCTGAGTACCCGTGTGTTACAATAACTGGGAAAAATGTCTTGTGTCTGGGTTATATTTTGAACTAAAATAACTAGAGAGACAACGGCATATCGGGACGCTAAATGCATTAAAAGAAGAAGCATGCATACCAGGTCCGCCCTAACAGAGAAAGGAATATTCAAATATACTTCGTTCGATAATAGTAATGCATCAACTCTGCATGAATATTGAAGGATGAGCGAAATAGCTTTTCCTCGAAAAGTCTAATTTTACTCTATAAAGACTGACTGCTGATATTAATGTATAATCATGATAGCTACTGTAATTTTCAATCAAAATACACTTTATATATCCCCCTAAATATTGAAAAAATAAGGAGGCACATGATGCATAATCACACATGAATAAGCATTTCCTGAAATCTGTTGTCATTTCATCCTTCGTAAAGTTCATTTTCAATATCGTAGAGTAGAATGATAAAAGAATGGGAAATGAAAATATTCGCAACTTCCCCTTCCGCAGTACATCTAAATGAGGACTAAGGTAAAGAATGTAGCCATGCGGAATGCGCCATGATGAGCTGAAGCAAATACGGCTTCAATAGCACTCACGAAGATGCACACCATGATTTGATTTAAAAGTATCACAAAATAACCGATAATCTCTCCTCCCGCAACCTTAGTGGCGTCAAGTGACAACTTGAGGGACGAGGGACGCAAATGCGTCGAAGGTATCAAGTTACCTTCGGCCGAACACGGCCGACGAGAATGGCCTCCGACGTCTAATACATAATACCGTCTCGCAACCCCCGCGAGCATGAACAGTCTCTCTCCTCATATAACCCGAATTTAGACTCAAATTTTAAGGCCTATATGACGTAAAAGTGGATGCAAAGGACACATACGCACGCACACATATGTATGGAAGTGGGAAGGTCGAGGAGGGGAGTGAATAGGTAGCTGGGTGAGTAGGGGAAGAACGAAAAGAAGTTTGAGGAAATTCCCTCCTTGCCCCAAGTCATGTTTAGCGCTCAGCCATTCCCTATGCTTTGTTACCGGTGCCCCCATTTCCCCAACCCCACACTCCGTCCTCTCGCACGCATCAAATATGAACGCGTGCGTGCGTCCCTACGAGTCTTTCTTTCTCGCTCTCCGTTCGCTGACCCTCACCCCCCTCCACCCACCTTCGCATCACTCACGAGGGGGCACATGCGCTTCCAGCGGCCCCGCCCTCTTTTTTTTGCCCTCCGTATCATCCCTCGCCCCCTTCTTCCGCCCCCATGATCCCTCTCTCTTCCTCCCGTTCCCCTTACTTCCGTCTCCCCTCACCAATGCCACCTCGGTGTCGTCCGGATATGTTTTATTCAACCCCCGTCGCCACCCCAGTTTCATAAATGACTAAATAAAGCATCGGTGCGATGTGGAATAGAGGAGGGAAAAGGGAGAGGGGGTAGACAAAAATTGAAAAATGTAAGGGAGGAGTTGAGAAAAATACAATACATTTAATCCAGTTCACGGTTGTCCTTGCTGTTTCTTTCTCAGGCCGCCGTCCTCCGCGTCGCTGGTTTTTGCACCCGCTGCCTCCCTCCTTCTCCCCCGTGGGGTTTGGTCCCGTCGAGAAATACCCCGGTAGTTAATGCCCTTAGCATTCATAACTCGGGAGACGCAAAGCGACAGCGACCCCCCCCCGCGTTGGGTCCGATAGCGCAATAATCCGGTTTACCAAACGCTGTTGTGGATGGGATAAGAACGAAACATGTACGTGGGTCTAATGCAAATCACGTGCGTCTATGGGAACTGAGTGAGCTAGTATTATATACATAGAGGCATAGTTTCCTTCAGCGATCGAGGGGTTATTTTCCCAACAGCGGAGTGGGCTAAGAGGGTATAGTGCTTTCATGATTTGGAGGAGAGCAGAGTTTAGCATAGGCTTTCGGGTTTCACCGTTTGGTACTAGAAGCATTATTATGGAAGCTAATTTAGAGTTGAGTCGTAATTTACGACAGAACTCCAGGACCCTTAACTTTAAAGTATATTGGATTTTGCCACATAAAATTCCAAATTAACTCATAAAACCCCGAAGTAATTACGAAATTCATTTTTCACTGGTTGTCATGAAATTAATTAACTTCGCCGCATCTGTTATGCAATAATTTTTCTTGTCAAATAGCGGAATTGATATAGAATAACTGCAAAGAACATATTAAAATAAACTGATGTAATGAGAATTAGATTCTGTTCTATAAATGTAATTTTAAAATATTAATTTATAGTATTTACTCTGTGGTATATATGCAGTGTCAGTTATTGGAATATCTTACATCCGTTAGTGCTAATATTTTACAATTTCCTCCGAAAATCGAGGTTTCCTTGTAACTCTGTAAGGATTTAAGGGAATTCCAGCGACTCATTTTCGCTGTCAATTGTAACAGTTTTAAATAGCCAGTTTACCATTAATGTTGATAAAATATTCCAATTATTGTTTTTTTCTCAAAATTATTTTAAAAATATTACATACGTAGGTAAATTATTGCACCTATATGTTTTTCTTAAGATATTACCTGAAAGATATTTCATGAATTTTCCATGAAAATATTGTGTTCGTCAACTCGGAATCAAAATAAACTATTAAGATACTTTGTTAAAAATTACAGGAAAAGCTGATCCATATCATCATCATCCTCCAGAAAAATAATCCGGAAACATAAAGGTTGATCTCGAACAAGCCACAGTTTCCTGAAATCTAATGGAATAAGTGGAATCTAATTTTTTTCCTTCACTTTCATTCCAAGAATAACAATTTTTAGACATGTTTGGCACAGTTTGCCTTGAGAAATGTAAGAATATCAACCCCATCGTTCGAACTATGCCTGTGGGACATAAACTGACACCATTACAGCAATCCGTGTAATACTTTAAAAAAGAATGAATGGCTATTAATTCATGATAAGCCTGTGCAATGTCTATCCATCTATTCAAACTGAGAATCACATCGCACTATGTTTTTGCTATCAGTTTTGTCCAATTTCCTGGGTCCACTCTTTTGGGCTCTCTCTTTTTTCTCGTCGTCTTTCTTAGAAAATTGCTTCGAGCAATATTTTACATGAAATCTATTTAATTTGATGAAAGTCATGGTGTAGTCATATAACATCTTGACGTCGCTCTCGACGTACAGCGTACGGACTCTACCCTCAGCACATACGCTCTGGATTCTGTGGTTATGAAGTAGCCTAGTAGCGCCACAAAATACTGGCTACGCGACTTCCTCTTAGGAACTCCATCCCGGTTCGTTTCTACAAAAAAGGTCCCCTCATTTTTGACAGCACTAGTGCCCCATGAAATATTTCTGAGCCAAATATGAGAAGGGGAAGGACAGGGTGGTAGTCCTATGGGTGCTCCCAGGGGTTCTCAGAAATATCAACCCCTTCCACCCGCCTCCCTCTGGCTCTGACATTCCCGCCCTCTCAACACACCTTTATGGGTACCTCACTCTTTCCCTTCGAGTTTTGCTATTCCCCTTTCGCCCCATGTGCTTATGAACGGGATATTTTGTAGCTCTTCTACAGCGATTCTTTGATACAGGCATAACATCTGCGTGCCATCGTCATGAGCTAGAAAATATACGAGACGGTTGACCCTTGGCTTGTCCCGGCCATTCCATTTCTAATGATATGCTCACGGTGTCGTGGCATCTCAAAAATGATTGTCTGTTCCTAAAGCTATCTTGAAAGAATATCCATACGAATTTGAGATCTTCCAACAGTATATTGAGTGCCATCACAGAGTTCATTCCCAATATCTTTACACTTATCCATGTATTTCGTCTTCACTATATTCTTTTTAAATATTCTTCATGCACTAAGAACGTGACATTTTTTATCGCAGCATATCTACATGAAATTTTAATTGAGGAATATGCACATGTATCATCACTTAACCTGAAATTTACACAAAAACTTATCGTAATTGCTATATAGTATCCTTCTTGTTAAAAAATTATTACTTTTTTCGTCTCTGGCAGTAAATTGAATTCTTGTCTAGAAAGACATCTCATGGTTTGTAGAGAATGCAACAATGGAAAATCGTATATAACGCCAAACATTGATTATTCATAGTTTAATACTTGGATAATGCGAATTGGACACAAAGGCTTTCAGCTTGGAGTATTTTTTTAATCGATTAAAATCGCACGACGAGGTGGAATAGAACGTAATGAATGACCAAAAAAATCCACTTATCTGACGAATAAAAATGCTTTTTCCCGCCCTTCGTTTTGACGAATTGCATGAAAAGATTTTCATTGTCATCATATCTGGTGATGGTGTAAAAATCAAAAGTGCAAGAAGAGAAGTGCATTTTCCATAAAACGCTCGCTCGAACTCACTGCATGTGCTTCCAATACCTGTTCGAGAGAGTACGTAGATATGCACCTTTGTACGAGCATTGTCGAAAAATTTGAACTCTTTCACTATTATTCGTTGAAATTTAAATGCAATCACATATTTTTCTGACGTTATACTTACATGAAATGAATATTGTGAGAACGGTTATGCCGAAAACTGTATGGTAATGATTATTTTAATCTTTCACTTCTTTGAATGAATTCTACTTCCTGTCTTATTTACTTAAATTCATATGGGCGAATACAAAAAGCTACGCTGAATTTTATTCAATATGTCCTTAGTTGATGCCTACTAAGTGTGTCGTTTTTGGTTAACCGAAATCTCTTTGAATGCATTACTCATTAATTTTAAAGATAATTATTACTTAAATGTTTCATGAGCAAAAAATTGTATGATATTAAATAAATGTAAGCATATTTCATATCGCCCAAAATTTAACTTAAAAAAATATATGTAGGTAAGCATCTAATGAAGAAAATACATAGTCCAGTCAGCGCATTAGCATACTAAGAATATGCTCAGCATATGCCGGAGCATATTCTCAGCAGGTAAATTTGCTGGCTGGAATGATATTAAGTAACTAAAAGTTTGTTAATTAGCGTAAAAAATTTTTTTCTCATTAAATTATTTATGTTGCGTGTTTGTTATTCATCGGTTATTCCTGAGTAATTAGTGAAGTTTATAAGAAGTGAACCACGAGGAAACCTCCAAGGACGGAAATGCACACTGTCCATGCTTCTACGTTATGGGCCGCTCAAGTTGTAAATTCTAAACTGGCGATAACTGGTCATTTCTCAGCCCATTTTTGGTTCCTGTTTTTCCATCGCACGCTGAGCGCCGCTCAAAATCACCCTCAGGGGACTAGCGTCACTGAATACCCTGAGGAGGCAAAAAAATTTATCGACGTTATCGTTGTTCTCAGGGTGCGTGACGTGCGCTAAGTGGAATATTGAGAAATCAATTTGGAAGAGGGGTAAGAGAGTGTGCGTGTGTGTGTGAAAGAGAGAGAGAGAGAGATGACGAGAAAGGAGCCCCTGGGACGTGAAAGGGAATGCCGATCCAATTAAACTTCAGGGTCCGCGTGTGTTTAGGTCGGCAGCAGGGAACGGTGAGTGCAGGAGACAGAATGGCGGCCCACTCACGCCATTGAGAGAATGACGCGGAATGGGTCCCGGGGCCTGTTATTTATTTTTCACGCCGCCTCCAGTTTTGGAATAATTATGGTATACTCAGCGACGAAAGGTTGAACGAGAAGAGAGATTGTCGGGGTGAGGCGGTGGGAAGGGGTAAAGTAAATTAACGAAACCGGAAAGGAGATTCCACGCCCTCCTCCTTTTGTGGTCAACTTTAAGTATACCAAAGGGGTGTGGTGATCCGGTCTCCCTCCCTGGTGGAGTAAGAATTTCTTAAATATGGTGTGCAAACTCATGGGTGCCCATGATCATATTTTGAAATTTTTTGCAAAGAAATGCGTTTTTCAATCTCGAAATAAAAAAAAATATTCATGTGGAAACTAAATTCATGCAAGTTCATGAATAGATTTATATTCGGGATTTCATACAAATATAATATGTTTAACCCCAATATTTCGCCAACGTTCCATTCGGATTCTTCAGGTAAAAAGAAGTAAATAACAGAAATGCGTACTCCATGGAACCTTTCACGAGAATTTAAAAGGAATACACTGCAATATGTTTTTCCTTTCAATAAATTTCGTGGTGTTTTAAAAATATTTTTAGGAGTTTTTGATCTTGCTCTATGCTATGAGGATATTCAGGAAGTAATAACATAAATGTTTAATTCTATTACTAGGGATGGTTTTTAAATATCTGCAGCGATATCCTCTTAAGCCATCCTTGACCTTATGCTGAGCGATTTAGAAAACCAAACTTTATGACTTTAGAACACACAGTTGGGAAGTCAATGTGCATTTTGAGTCCTTAAATAAGCATTTGACGTTTTTTATCTAAAAATTCAGCTTACGGGATGTTAAAAAAGAAGAAAATAAACGAATGTCTCGTTGAAAAAGCTCACAGGTAATATTATGAAATGTATGTAATTATTTCCAAACAAATATTCCCGTGTACAAAATCGCTGACATCCGATGATCTTGGTAATCCATTTAAACTCTTTCGTTTCAATGGGAGTCATTATGCAGTCTACTTTGAAAATTTATTAGTAGGCACATACTTGAGAAACTCTTCTGCAGACCATTCACTGATTAATACTATTGTTTAATTACTTAGCCGAGACCTTACACCTCCATAAACTGGTCAAGCGCGTCAAGTAGACTCCATCCATAAATGGTGTTTACGGCTACCTTCCAATTCAGTCAAAATCCGAATTACTAGAGAATAGTCGTGGTAAAATTAGTTATATCTTAATCTCCCATGTTTTGAAAAATGTAATTAGCGGCGATTGAGCTGCTCTGCATTCCGTGTAATTCGTGTTGAAGTCTTGGACGAATATTTGAGAGATCTCATATTAGCCAGAAATGAATGCTAGCTTATTTGTTATTATTCGTTTGATGAGGATTTAACATCGTTAAAATTCCCTTTATCGTCCGTAATTAGACTGGGTTCCAGTAACATAGCTTCGGTGATCTTGTTTTTTCTTTGACTTCATGTGCCTGTGATACTAAGCGATGCTGGCGAAGATTCTAGATATGAATGTTCAGTAGTAAGCATATTTACGAGTTTCTTAGTACCATGTTGAACCTTGAACAAATAAAATATAAAGGATTTGAGGAGTTAATTCACTCTTTGTAGAATTCTTAGAGTTTAAATATGTTTATTTCTTCATTTTTCTATATTTCCTTTTTATGTAAAAAACTTGGTATACATGTATTTTGCACAATAGGCAAAACAAATTGATTTTTTAATGCCTCATAGTCCAAATTAATTAATCCATCGCCGTTATTTTATTTTTGAAAAAAAAACTTTTCCAAGTGTTACCTTTGAAAATATGTGAATACTTTTAACTGTATTAGCCTTTGAGGACTCAGCGCCGAACCCACTTCAGTAATAAACGCTCTGAACCCTAGAAAAAGTAATTTTAGGAACCACCTCATATTACGATCGGCATTTTTTAAACACGCATCTAACGCTTGTGCAGTGAAAAAAAGAGGTAATTAAAGCCCTTTATGGTATCAAAATTACATGATAAATTCATAAGTCACTAAGTTTTTCGTCAGCGACTTTGAATAGCCGAATATTATTTATTCAGATATTGAAATGTGAATTCGGTTGTAACCAGGCTACTATTACTCGTAGTAATGACGGGCGTACTTATTCGTAACTAGTGCGTCATGGGTTCCATCCAGAGTGGAACTTGCAAATCGATTCCATGTAACCCCACGACTCATTACCATTTACGGAATTCATTGAATACAATACCTATATATGCATACATGTTAACAAAACATGAACTGAAAGCATAGAGTTAATTAGGAGAATTGCGGGGATAGAACAGGGTATCTGAAGGCTGCTAATAGGGTTTCCTGGGATTGTTGTGAACTCGCCATACGATGTTTGGGGCTATGGCGATCGTGACTCTGATCCCATAGTGCCGCTTTTGTCGCAGAACGGAATTTCAATTTTGTAATGAATGCAAAATTGTAGTCACTACAAACCCCGCGTGGTGGAGAACGAAAACCAGCTCTCATTAAGTGTTACAACATGGCAAAATGCTTCCCCACAGCTTGCTCTCCCACTTTCTGTCTTAACCGCTTACGTTCGCGGATCCCACGAAAGACCAATATTTATTTGCGCTAGTTCGTACGGACGTCTCTTTCATTTGCAATTGTGAAATGTAAACGTCTGAAATAACATGGATTTTGGTATCAGATGCAACTTAGAAATATAATATATTCGGTTACAAACGTTTGGGATTCACGTTTACAAATTTTTCTCAAGCCCTCAAGGTTCCAACTTGAAAAATATGTGTTAAAAATTACAATAATAATGATTCTTTAAAACCAAGTGGTAAGTAGTGAACTTATTTGCGGCACTTTACATTAAGTTTGCTCAATAAAATTATTGGACTAATGGTGAAGTTGCGAAACTAATACCCCTGACTCGGTTTAGTCTTCCTTGCAGTCTTCGTATTTTCAAGGGCTGCAGACGAAATTTTCATTTTTAATGCTAACTCTTGACTACGTTTTTAGTTATAAGGAAAGGAAAAGCTTATGTATCTAATTTTTTAAATTAAAAAGTCAACTTTTGTTTTGGTACCAGATTTTTAAGACGTGTTTTAAAAAGTTTAAAAAAAATAGAATTTGGATTCTGCTTCATTTCAATAGCTGAATGAAGTTATTTATAAAACGTTTCATACAAGTCGCCGCGCTAAAGGATTATTTCGATCCGTCATAGGCTTATAAATCTTATACCCCAGAGATACGAGCAGAGATGAGCACACAACTGCTAATCCTAGGATCGAAGTTTCCAATCTCGCTTGGGTTTAACCATGCTGTGTGCACGTGATAAGGCTTGTCAGTTAAAATTTAGTGTGTGTCTGGTTTGGAAATCCTGTATGACCTAGGACGCAAGTACCTGATGCTACGTTACTGCTAGTACGGCGAGATATTTTTGACCAGTTTGTAAAATACATCTATATTTGAAACCGTTTTTTCAGTAAAAACGTTTGATGATGTATTTTATTTGAATAATACATGCTTTTTATTATTAAAAAAAAACTAAAAAACAATATTGCTGTGACTTTTAAGTGCGTTCATTACTATATATTGTTATTTGAATTTGTTTGTTTTCGGGAAAGAATTTCTATTTGTGATGACATTCATGACTGTTTTTAGGAAAAATCGCTCGAAATTTTAAAAACACATTGGTACGTATATCACAAGAAACTGCGGGAGATCTCGTGACAGTGACTTTTTCACGGAATCATCCGCTAATATGAATGAAAATGCTATTATTGCATTTAAATATATATCTGCATGTTTATTTTGTCTATTCCCAACAATTTGCCTTCGTATCAGGAGAGGCTGTTGAATCGAAAAATGCTATCTCGTGTAAATCGCACGCGCGTTGTTTGATGAATGTAATTAATAAGAGTATGATTGGTTTGTTGACGACATCATCCAAAGGGCAAAGAGCGAAAAGAGTTTAAATTGTGCCGTTTTATCACCTCATACATATGGCAAGGGACTGAATGAGCGCTTCCAAAGTTCTCAGTTTTTGTGTTCTCGAAGACGCACCACTCTGGTGACAGATAGTGCGGGTCACCCGTAGATCCGTCCGGCCTAGGGCGCGTTTCCAAAAGAGTACCCTTTAACGACACGCCCACAACTTCAGGGAGTCGGAGGGCTTTTTATCCTGATAGGCAAAGGTATATCCACATCGTCCAAGGATAAGCGGCCAAGACTGGGAAATCTAAGGTGGATACACACACGATATAGGTTTAGAGCGTTCTGGGCGCAGCCCCGCGGGACAGCCAATCAGATGTCGGCTCTCAATGTTAAAACCTCCAAACGAAAACGTGGCGGTCGTGCACGTCTGTGATATGATGGACGAGTGTACCCACATCAGAGAAATAAATCAACGGAATTTATTCCCAAATAAAGCTTCAAGCACAAGTATAAGGGACGTGTATTGGAGGGGCAACTTTTTTGTTTCCCTCTTTTATTATTTTTTTACCATTGATGTCGCGGCTGAATCCCGATGCTGTCGAATAGTGCGTGGTAACTCTGCTATCCCCAAAATCGACGAGGCGGATGACCGACCTGAAACACACGTAATTGATGCCCCCCCCCCGCCCCCTATAATTTGGATGGCGCGCCTGGTGAGGGAATTTCGGAGCTGCAATTCGAGAGCGAGGAAATGAGGAGTAGGATGTGTGAAACATTAAGTGGGAAGGGAGCGAGGTCGAAGACTTGAGAGGTAGAGGGTAAGTTGCCACGAAGAGTGAGCCGGGGGAAGGGAATGGTCAAAAGTCGATGGCGGATGAGGCGAAGATGATAAAGCCGTGGCGGACGTCCCGTGTTACTTCTCCCCCGACTATATATCAACAAAAGAAAAACACTGAAATCGAATTTCAGTCCCATGTGCTGTCGCAGGGATCTCCCTTTCCCTCCTCCAAAATCTAACGCTCTTCCCTCTTCTTCCCCTACTTCCCCTCCAGTCGTCGACGCGATATCGTTCTTCCCTTTTTTCCCTCCCGTAAATCGAACGGAAAAATATTTTCCCTCAAATAAAAACGGAAGAAATGCAGAGGGGTCTTTTCCACCCCGCGGTAAAATAGAAATTGAATTTTCATCTTTCGAAAAATGACGTTGGATTTCCGAATATATTTTTTCGGGAGAGTGGTATTAAAGTGGAGGGAGCCATTACTCTTTCCTGGCCGCGGAGGTAACACGGAGATAGGGCTAAGGGACAGTTTCGTGGAGATGGCAGCTTAAGTTCAGTTAATGAATTGAGGCCGGGGCGGTTATTCGCGGGGTAATGATGAAGCTGTTTTTAGATTAAAATAAATTACCGCGTATATTTGCACGGCTAGCAAATTAGCAATATATCTTCCTCTGTAGCTAGACTAAGTGTTTCACAAACCTCGAAGGGAATTTATGACCTCGTTAAATGCAGATGTGCATGGATTTATGTAGTGGGATTTTGGTGTTACAAACAGGGCTGTCAGAAGAGGAAGGGCAGGATACTGGAGAATCAAAGACTACAACCCAACAACTGACTTACGTGTTACTGCTAATCTTCACCATTTTTTTCATGAAATAAAAATAATAATGTTTCTTAATCCTCTTAATTCCCATAAATTTACGTTGTGTCAGATATGGAATCCCTTTCCTTTTTGATGAAATATGATTCGTATAGATCTGGCTGCAAATATTGCTTGAATGATGAAAACCTATATATATATATATATATATATAGTTAGATTATATTATGGTTAGGCACAGGTTTAGGAACAGTGTGATAAATTCGCACAGTTTCCCAGGAGCGGATGCGGACTCTGACCACAATTTAGTTGTTATGAAATGTAATGTTCGTTTCAAGAAGATAAGGCAAGGGCGGCGGGTTAAAAAATGGAATTTAGAAGCAGTAAATGAATTAACGAGGAAGGAGTATCAGGAGGCTGTAGAGAAAATGATGGATGACGCTAAAGAACTGAGTGCTATCGAAGAAAAATGGGAATGTATCAAGAAAGGGATATTGGAAGCCGCTAAAGACACTATAGGAACCGTTAACGGGAAAAGGATAAGGAAACCATGGGTAACGGATGAGATGATTGCGAAGATGGATGAGAGAAGAAGATGGAAAAATGTAAACACAGAGTTAGGCAAAATGAAGTACAAAGAGTTAAACAATAAATTGAGAAGGGCCACAAATAAAGCAAAAGAAGAATGGTGGAAAACGCAATGCGAGGATATGGAAAGTTTACAGAAGAAGGGTGAAATTGGTGCTCTATACAGCAAGGTTAAGTTATTATCGGGAAGTAAGAAGGCAAGAGCTGTGCTAACAGTTAAAGATAAATGGGGTAAGATAATAGTTGAACCAGGAAAAATCCAAGAGAGGTGGAAGGAATATATAGAAACACTGTATGGTAAAGAACTTAGGCCGACAAGGTTAGACATAGAAAAGGAACATGACGTAGAAGAAGATAGCTTAGGTCCAGGCATACTCGACGATGAAATAGAAAGGGCATTAAAGGAGATGAAAGCAAATAAGGCTGTGGGGGTGGACAATATACCTGTAGAAATGTTGAAATGGTTAGGGAAAGGTGGGAAAACGGCCATATATGGACTGATTCGTAGTATCTATGAGGAAGGAATCTGGCCGGAAGATTTTGTGAGATCGGTGTTAGTTCCTATTCCAAAAAAGGCAAAGGCTTCGTCATGTGAGGATTACAGAACAATAAGTTTGATATCCCACGCAGCTAAAGTTATTCTCAGGATCATCAACAAAAGGATAGAGAGTAAGGCAAATGATTACTTAGGGGATGATCAGTTTGGGTTCAGGAAAGGAAGAGGTACGCGTGATGCCATTGCAGTAATGAGATCACTAGTCGAGAGGAATATAGAATACAATCAGGACGTTTTTGCCTGTTTTGTAGATTTCGAAAAAGCGTTTGATAGAGTGAATTGGGAAAAATTAATGCGTGTATTGCAGAAAATAGGAATGGATTGGAGGGACAGGAGACTGATCCGCAACCTGTACATGTCTCAGACTGCTCAGGTGCGAGTGGGGAACGGAGAGTCTGGATGGGCAGTGTTAGGAAGAGGTGTAAGGCAGGGTTGCCCATTGTCACCGGTACTGTTCAACGTATATGTAGAGGAAATGATTAAAGAGGCATGGGAAGAACTGGAGGTAGGAATGAAAGTCGGAGGGGAACTCGTAAAATCGGTTAGGTTTGCTGATGACCAAGCATTAGTTGCTCAGTCAGCCAAGGGGTTGCAAGCATTGTTGAGTGAATTGGAGGTTCAGTGCGATAAATATGGGATGAGAATCAATATTAATAAAACAAAGGTTATGCGATTTTCCAGAAAGAAAAAGGCTAAGCTAAATATTAAAATAGGCGGGGAAAGAATAGAGCAGGTAGAGCAGTTTACATATCTCGGAAGTGTTTTGGACCAATACGGTCAAAGTGGTAGGGACGTAAGGAGAAGAATTGCGCTAGGCAAGGAGGCTTTCTCAAGGAGGAGGGAGTTGATGACGGGGACGTTGAGTAGGGATGTTAAGACAAGACTCGTAAAAACTCTGATATGGAGCGTAGCTATGTACGGCGCGGAAACGTGGTCGCTGAAGCAGGAGGATAGACGTAGATTGGAGGCTTTTGAAATGTGGGTGTGGAGAAGAATGGAGAAGGTGAAATGGACCGAAAGGAAAACAAATGAGGAAGTACTGGAAATGGTGGGTGAGGAGAGGGGTTTGTTGAGAGAAATCCTATGGAGGCAGGAAAAATGGATGAAAGGCGTATTGAGCGGTAGTGGAATGTTGAAGAGGGTAATAGAGGGGAGAATGTTGGGCAAGCGAGGTAAGGGTAGGAACAGGATAGGGATGTTGGACGGGATGAAGGGAGGAAGGAAGTACACCGAGATGAAGAGGGACCTGATATAGATTAGTTTGCTAGGTGGGGAGTCACAAAATGTTTATTTGATAGTTGTGTCCATCCAAAAACCTACCTTAACCGGTAGATTACCTAATAATAATATATATATATATATATATATATATATATATATATATATATATATATATATATATATATATATATATATATATATCCGGGCAAATAATGGAGAGATGTGATTCACGAGAGTGAAAGTTATTTCGTAACTCACCCTAGTGATCGAGTGGTTGTAAGTTTGTTTTATTATTTATTTATTTATTTTATTATTATTATTTTATTTATTTCTTATAATTTTATTATTATTATTACTATTTAGTGCCATTCAAGTCTAAGGTCCCGGTATTTTTTGTTTACATAAAGTCCTTAGTCCAAAATTAATCTGGATTGCTAGGCGTGGCCTCCGAAATAGGTTCGCATAACATTAAATAAAAGATTAATCAAAAATTAAATTTGCCAATATTTTGTGCCAATTTGAATTATAATTTATTTAGTTAAATCCATCGAATAAATACAATTTTAAATAATTTAATACAGTAAAATGTAAAACCTATTTTATTTCAGTCAATGGTGAAACACTTAATGTAATAGATAATAATATTATGTCAGTGCAGGGTATTATGAGGTTAGAGGAAGAAAATAAAATCGATGCGTGATGTCACCTTCCGAGAGACGTTCATGAGCTTGATGTACTTGTATGAATAATTGTAAACAATGCAAAAGTACGCAGAAAATATTTTAAATTTTCGCAAATGTTACATATTTCATGTGACACTTATAATTGGAAATAGTAAATAATCTCACAAACCTTATTTATGTGTTACATTCTCAAAGATGTGCTTATTTCGAACGGGCCAGTTCCTCTGATTAATTATTTTTAAAAGTTGACTAAATTATTCTCTCATGACATACGTAGGGATTTTTTTTAGAATCGCTTTATTTAAAGTATCCTCAGTGATATGGTACTCAGGTCAGTGGAACTGCTACGACTATACCATCTACCTTCACGAGCACCTCTGTCTTAGATATTTATTTCCTTCATTGTTTATATTCTAAAGTATATTTTGTTGAGGTCACTGTAAGTAGCTACTTACAAAATGATTTGAGTGCAATAATGTCACCCAATGGAATCTCCATTCCAAAAAATTTATTAAACAGATGTAATACTCATCTGATATGAAAGGAAAAAGTCTCCTTTTTGGGGTATAATCGAGTCAAAACGGAACCCTATGCCATACCCACGGGTTAGAGTCACACCTAGTAACACTCTCCATGCCATAGTCCCGGGTGCGTAACCCCGCCCAAGCCGACAAAAAAAATCCATTTCCACCACGTCCCACTCCATCGCATTCCTTATTCTATGGTGTAGGGGTCCGCGATAGATTGCCTCCAGTGAGGGGAAAGGATGAAGAAGAAGAGTAGTTTGTGCGTGGGAGCGGCTGAGAGAGAGGGAGCGAACGGGTGCGTGGGGTATGAGAGTGGGTTTGTCGCTGCGTGGGCCGTGGATGAGGTCGCGGGATGGGGAGATGGGGATGGGCGTGGGTGGCCGAGGGAAATTGGTTAAGGAGTGGCTGAGGGGTTCCGGGAGGAGTCCGTGGGTGGCGGAGACGAGTCGGAATGACGGTGTGGGAAGGCGCGAAGTGGAGTATCGCCGGGAAAAGAAAGGCAGTGAAAGGATAAAGGAGGGAGGTTGGGAGTGAGGTGGGTGGAATGGAGCGCGGTTGCCATTTTTGCATTTATCAAAGACGTTTTTTCCCGTAATTCGCGTTGCGTGGCGCCCTTTTTGGGCCATGGCTTTACTTTGGCGCGTTCTATATTGGCCGCTGGGCGGTTAATCTGGAGTCGACAGGCAGAAAAATCCTTGATTTTTTTCCTCTCCTGACATTTGCATCATAACACGGTGGAATTGGTGTCAGGACGTCCACCATTCACCGGGGAATGAATAAGAAATTGTTCAAAAATGAGTGCCGTTTAAAGGGGGAAAAAAATGGGTTGGATCGGGGAGCGATGAGATTAAATCTGTGTTTGTATCCACTATCACGCTTGTTAAAGCTGCGAAGTTTCTGATTGACGTTTTTGGCCTAATTTCTTATTGCCGTCGTGAATAATTGCACCAAATTTGAAGATTCGTCTTCTGTGATGGCTGATGATAAAACCGAAAGTGGTTTACCTGGATCCCAACGGTAGACCAAGTGGCATTCTCCATCAGAGATATTTAAACAGAGAAATAAGCGAGAGAATGTTTTCACGATTGACATTCTTGTGTCCTCCTTATCATTGTCGAACTGCCTTGGTGATGTATATTTACCTCATTTGTGTTAGAAGTTGATGTAGAAACCATTATCTGTCAAGGGTTTGAAACCCAAATTTCATTCTCACGTTTTACCAAAGCTCTATGGATTTTGATGAGTCACACCTTAGATTACTATTTAACCTTTTCTTACCTTATTCACACTATAGAGAGAGTTTTTGTCTATTTAGCGTCACGTTACTTGGCTAAAACGCATTCTTTTCTTATATTCTCTGTGAAATATATTAATATAATCGATTTCCAAACGCCGGACCTGGGAGTTTTCACGTAAATGTGAAGATCATGTGAGGCGATAGTTTGAGCGATGTTGTAGCAGGTTATCAAGTCCGACTAGTAAATGAGGATCCAATGGACAGATCCCTTTAAATTCGGATTTCTTTTTCCTAGCAAATTTCTACCCGTATGGATTAGAGTAAAATCATTAACTACACCTTTGTTAACTACAATTTTTTTTGCTGATGTATATCCATAATTTCCTCGAAGTCACACTTAACTCTATTATTTTTATCCACCGATATGAGTAATAGCTACATGCCATGGTGTAATTATTTTTATTGAGATACTTTCCACATATTTATTGTTTTATTCTGAGGGATAGAATCCCAAATATATGGAGCATAATAAAGCCTTTGTGCATTTCATTTAAATTTTATAATATCGTTTTTAATAACACATTTTTAAATACATTTGCAAAAAAACAATTACCATTAAAGAAAATAATTACATCTCTTGTTGCATTAATTATGGTGTATTCGGAAATATTTTTCTTCCTTACATCGGGTGTGATGCTTTTGACATTCGTTACTGTCATCTTTTAGAGGCAGGCCGAGACAGACAGAAAATTTTAGATTGAAGTATGGATCTCTTATATGGGAAGAAGCGAGACTGTGGGTCGGGGGTAAGAGGAGAGGTTAAGGAAATCCTAATCCAATGAAGCCAATGGGTAATCAATGTGGAAATTTCCAAGAATAAGTGAAGCAAAATGCGTGGGGGTCGCCGATGTGATCAGAGATGGATTCAAGAGCGGAACGAAAATTTTGTTGGCTCTTTGCTACACATTTTCTCATGAAGAAAAATCGTAAATTTGAAAGTGTGAAAACTACTGAGAAATTCTCAGTGTGAAAATTACTGAGAAAGAAGAGATTGTATTGCATAGAGACCGTTCAGAATCTAAGGCGGACTGCGAGTGGAAGGATTTATGTTTCGGGAAAATTGGATGATGTGTGAACATTTATTGTACTATTCCCTTGATTCGTGCTGCAAAAAAATAGTCGCAACTTTTTCCAAGTATATCTACGTTCACTGAGACGGGAACTTTAATGAAAAATAATTATGTGCGCCTGGCGAGGGTGAAATGTTTCATAGCTAATGTCAATGATAGCTTCAAATGACAAGTAAATCTAACAAAATAAAAGAAAAAGAAATGTCAAAATACACTCCCCTGGCCATTAAGTTGAATTATCTCTGGAAGAAAAATTACGTAACAGTAGTCGGAAACCATAATGCCTGGGACAGACATTACTTGGAAGAATTTCACTCACTACATCAAAGGAATAGGTTTTTAATAATATAGTATATCCACTCAAACGTGCATTGGCTGAACATGCGCTGCAAAAGTAGTCATATGCCAAACATAGAGGAAATTCTCAATGCAGATTGAGGAAAATGCAACTTGGTTGGATCCGTTGAGGAAAAAACCCAATATATGAGCAGAAAAAAATTATATTTTATTTAAAAGAAGTTCAAGTGAATCGGATTGCGCCATTGTTAGAAGTTAAGACCATGAGATAAAGAGGATTCACCCATTTAGAGCTATTTATTATGAGGTCCATTTAACAAGAGTGTCTCTATAAATGAAATGCAATAGAAATTGAACCATTACCGCGTTAAGATATCGGGTAAATGTGTAACTAAATATTACAAAAACATTTTCGGGTTGTCTTACGCTAACCATAAGCCTTATACGGTAATAACAGCTTAGTATCCGCTTAGTAGTAATTCACTTCACACAGTTTATAATTGCCTCTAAATCAAAATAAGTTATTTCGACAAACTGGTTTGCCAAAGGAAGGGCGAAAAACGTGGTTATACTAGAAAAAGATACTACGAAATAAATCGGCGGAGATAAATGGAAAAGTGCATCCGGTCGATCGATTGATATAAAGGAAAAGAAGGTTTGTTAGTCTTGACGACACAAAAGGGATCGACTTTTTTCAAAAGGGCAAGAAAAATCTTTTATCTGTTGTCCCAGAAAGTCTACTCGTCCTATTCCTGACGTTATCGTTGTAAAAAAAAGAGGGATTGATTTATAATCTTATCCATCAATCTAAGTTTTTCTGTGACTCTTGGTACTACATCACATGGCGCATTTTAGTTTGGATGAACATTAGTATAATAACGTAGAATTAACTGTTCATTCACTTCATACATGGTGAAAGACACTTTTTTTACGAATGCCGGTTAACAGAAATACTTTCCACTTAGATTAGACTCCCTCTATCTAAAGTCAACACCCATGATTTTAAATTGGAGCCCTCTCGTAATTAGCCCGAAGTTCTATCCACTGCACCTCCGCACGAAGTTCCAATGCATTGAACATGAATTATTGTTTTTTTATAAAGAATATTTTGCTTGAAATCAATTAGAATTTATTTTGACAAACCGTACAATTCTGAGCAAAAGTAATTGTCATGGAAGAAAGTTTAGCGTGTGTCATGAGCTAGGGATCTGGAAATGATCAAGTTTAGTCCAAGAGTCTAGAAATACTTTTTGGCATTACGGATAGATGGACACCGTTTGGATGACACACTATTATTTGGATTGGCAAGAGTTTTTTTTCTTTTCACCATTTTAAGTGTTCTGGAATAAATGGCAACCTCACCGTTCTTCATCATATTTTGACGCTATCTGTCAAATTATAACATTTTATGCGTCACCAACAACATTTCCTATCATTTTTATCCGCAAGAACGTTAATACACATCTTGAGATATTTCCAATAACGTCAACATGCATCTCATTTCCACAATGGCAAGTGAGCTCTATATTTGATTTAGATGTCATTAGGGAAATCCTATTATACTTATGCAGGAGACGGTGGTTTTGCAATTCCATTCGCGCGAAGATATTTCCTGCATAATCCGTGAATCCACATATATTATGTTAATCTAGCCATTACTGATTCAAAAACGTAAATGCGGGACAAGAAAAAGAGAGAACTGAAAGCAAACTTTCGAAGAACACCTTGTAAAATGTCTTTAAGGGTTTAGGGTTAATCCTGAATAGTTACATATCATTAACGTACCTCATTCTATTTTATTGGATACCGGTTCATCACTGCTTACGTGCTTTCTAGAAACTTTATTCCTTAGGTCTTCATCAAACGCAAGATCTCTATGCCTTATAACACAAATCAAATTTTCTATAAGGTTTAAGACAAGAGTGCAATTTTTAGTCATTTGAAAACTGTTTGGTAATTCAATATAACTCAGATAATTCGGCCCCTGAAATAACGGATGACGAGATCGCTGTCTCATATGACATTTATGCAATGGGGATGTCCGGAAGATTTTCAGAAGAATAAATTTTCGCAATAATCATTGTATTATCTGAAAATAAAGTCTAACCTTGCTGAGTGAATTGGAGGTTCAGTGCAATACATATGGGATGAGAATCAATATTAATAAAACAAAGGTTATGCGATTTTCCAGAAAGAAAAAGGCTAAGCTAAACATTAAAATAGAAGGGGAAAAAATAGAGCAGGTAGAACAGTTTACATATCTCGGAAGTATTTTGGAACAATACGGTCAAAGTAGTAGGGACGTAAGGAGAAGAATTGCGCTAGGCAAGGAGGCTTTCTCAAGGAGGAGGGAGTTGATGACGGGGACGTTGAGTAGGTTAAAACAAGACTTGTAAAAACTCTGATATGGAGCGTAGCTATTTGCGGCGCGGAAACGTGGTCGTTGAAGCAGGAGGATAGACGTAGATTGGAGGCTTTTGAAATGTGGGTGTGGAGAAGAATGGAGAAGGTGAAATGGACCGAAAGGAAAACAAATGAGGAAGTACTGGAGATGGTGGGTGAGGAGAAGGGGTTTGTTGAGAGAAATCCTATGGAGGCAGGAAAAATGGATGAAAGGCGTATTGAGTGGTAGTGGAATGTTGAAGAAGGTAATAGAGGGGAGAAAATTGGGCAAGCGAGGAAAGGGCAGGAATAGGATAGGGATGTTGGACGGGTTGAAGGAGGGAAAGAAGTACACAGAGATGAAGAGGGACCTGATGTAGATTAGGTTGCTGAATTGGGATTTGTTTGGAGTTACAAAATGTTTATTTGATAGTAGTGTCCATCCAAAAACCTACCTTAACCGGTAGATTACCTAAAAAAAAGTCTAACCCCACTACGACGCCAAATTCTGATCCTCAGATAACCATTGCATGGAAATAAAATAATCGTTGTAGTAATTCACCAGACTTAGCTTTATTCTCCTAATAAATTATGCTTAATGCTATACTTTTAAGCAATTTTGATCAGCTTTTTTATAAAAATTAGGCGTTTTTTTCAACCTTGACATTCAAGTAGGAATATACAATTATACGTGCATTCAGCCGTAATCATTTCTGGAATGGAACATGAGATGAGTAGTTTGGATCTTAAGCACATTTGAAAAGTGGAATGAAGCCCTATTCTTTGAAAGTAATTGTAAACAGAAAATATAAATTTAGTCCTACTTCAACGTCATTTTCCATCAGCCTCCACGAAGATCAGTAGCAGAATGTTTTCATGCTTTTGCTATTCGATTGCTGGTAAATGTGAAGGGATTACCGTGGGAATGGTAGGTAATAAATACGAAATATGGTGTTTGGGCCTTGTATAACTCAGTTAATTTCATTTCAGTATAGAATGCCATAGAAAGCCTTCCATTAATACTTTGAAAATACGGGAGTCGCTCAATGAGTCCTCAGGAAAATATAGAAAAACGAATAATTCTTTAGGGAAATTTTTCAACATAATTTCCTTTTAGCTGGATACACTATTCCCAGCGTTTTTCCAATTTTTTTAAGCCATCCAAAAAGTAGAATTTCAGGTGTTCAAAATAGGAATATGTGTTGGAGGTAACGTCGTTCAACGTGAATTGATTTCTGTCGAGCCATTTTTTCAAGTTAAAAAATATAAAAAGTCACTAGAGGCCAAATCTGGTGATCGCGGTGCATCTTTTAATAATTCGAACTTTAATTCCATAATTTTGTCCCTCAAACTACGCAGGTGTGCACCCGTACATTGCAGTTAATGGAAGAGAATATTTTTCTTTGCCAAATAAGGCTATTTTTTCTTGAATTTTTGTCGCTCAAACTGTAAAATAACGACGCACAATACTCTACATTTCTCTTTTGTCTGCTTTGAAATTGCTCAATGTAGATGATTCAGCAAGCATCCAAAAAAAACCTGTGGTCATCACCTTGTCGGTCGATTTCACCGTATTTGCCTTCATCGGAGCCGGATCGCTTTTAGTAACCCGCTGTTTCGACTGTTTCTTTGTCTCTGGAGTTCATTACTGTATCCATGATTCTCCCACAGTTGTGTCGACACTGACGTTCGTCATAATTTAGATAGAAAAACGCCAAACTAACCTACGAATCGACCATAGAATTACGTTTATTCTCGATTGAGAGCAAACGTGGCACATTTTACAATATTTTTTCACACCCAACTGTATATACTGTACCTTGTGATATGTCTGTGGCCTCAGATATTTCGCGGACTTTAATTCGTCTGTCCCCTAAAACCATAATGTGGATTCTGTCAATCATTTTGGAGAAAATCATTTCTACTGGACGTCCCGATCGTTGGTCATCATGTTTGGATGTACGGCCAAGCTAAAACTCATTTACCCAATTGTAAACACTCGCAAATACAAAAATAGGTATGTCATGAACTTCATTCAATTCGGTCTAGATTTCTTTCGGTGTTAAGGTTTTAAAAGAGAAATGTAGAATCACCTCACGAAACTCGTTATATTCCATGTTTCTAAAACAATTTGTCTCTTACTAGTAAGAGACGATTAGTCTCTTACTTCAATACAACTTCAACAGTAGTTTACTGAGGGATGAGACTAACTACAAGTGAATGAAAATCTTTTCTAATACTACGCGCACCATCTCTTGGATTTTCTAAGGACTTATTGACCCTGATTCACGAATCTTTCCTCGTGATTTATGAATGTATTAAAAAATTATAAAAATATTTCACTCCTCAAGACGTTGCTATAAAGTAATAATATTAATATACGTCAGTATATAAGCATATCACTCTGCCGACTACAGCCGCTTTATTCGTTACTTATTGAATTCGTATACAATTCCTTTCCAACCACATTGAAAAAATATTTAATTCTAATATGACGATCCTTATTGCCCATGATCCACGCAGTTAATGACATGGTTTCCCTTCGCCAACGGAGGGCGCCCGTAAACGGTGAATGATAAAAATGTTAACCCTACAGGTGAGGCACGAAATAAAATTTTCAATACCCGCCTTCCACAGAACGGGATCGAAAAAATGCACCTCGCGTTATTTATTGATCCCTGTTCCTCAAATGCGCATCTGTGGGTGAATATCGCGGAGAGTTCCTACCATATCTTAAATAGTTCCTCGAACCACGTTTCTTTTTGAGGAGGGAATGAATGTTTGACTTTCAAGCAACGTGAATTGGGGAGCAGGAAGCGACTCTTTAAACTCCAACAGACGCAGCGGAGAAGGTATAACGTTTGGTGGTTTTGTGTATCCGGATCGCGGAGGGTCTAGTCAAGTCGCAAGAAGTCGTCGCTCCGTTGTTGCCTCGTGCGGTCCTGCGATTTTCTTCCCTTTAAAGCTTTTCTCATGAATCTCAATTTAAACTCATGATCTATTCCAACCTCTCTTTTGTCTAGCTCTGCGTGCCACCACGATGCAGTGTGATGTGTCGTGTTAAGAATCCCCATTCTTTTCATTCCCCCGAAATGTTACGAAAACCTTGAATATTTTTCATATTGATGAAAATATGAAATAGTGATTATATTTTCCTTCTACCATAAAAACCCCTCGCGAGTTAGGTTTTATTTCAACATTTGACCGATTTTTATTAGAGGAAACTAGAATTCTAAAAATAGTTTATGGTAACCTTTAGAGTAGCAAGACTATTGGAGGATAAACGAAGAATAGGAGTTTCATGCGGCAGATAAAAATAGGCAAACTTTCTTACCTAAAATTGAATCAATCATTTTTTTAAGATATTAAGAACGTATTATAAATTATGTGGAATAATCAGAGCGTGTGTCACTTTTGGAGGTTTTTTTTGCTTGCCTGTTTAACAAGTTATACAGATGCTAAAATCTAATTATTTCATGACCGCCCTCAATTGTATTATATAAATAATGATAACTTTTCTTAAGAAATAATTATAATACTTTATCTCTTAATTTTAATTTCATAAATAGAAGAATCCTTATTTCAATAAAGTTTATTGTTTAATTTTAATGGACAATGAAAACTCTCTAGATATTATTTGCTATTCCTAAAAGAAAACTTTTCAAATTTATTTATCTTTTTGGAATTTTATTTGCGCTTTAATTATCTTCTTGGACGTCATTTTAAGCGTCTGCAGTAATGTTTTTAATATCTTTCAAAATATCTCTTTAGATTCTTTGTGAAAGAGTATATACTCGGGAACTTATAACGAAGTTACCGATGGAGTTGGTAGAGTGCAGTTAACAGCTTTCTTATAAACGAAATATTCTTTTTTTCATTCTCCAGAATAAACTATATTTTTTCACTTCCTTCCACTGTCGAGTCTTCAGTCAATATATAATGAGCAAAAGTGAGCCCTTAAACCTATGGGAATATTAATTTTTTAAAGATCGTAATTATTGCTTCCAACCAATTTCCGCAGTAAATAATGGACTTTGCGGATCTGCTTTACAGTCAAGATGGGAATATCAGAGAAGAAAGGTGAAGAATGCTTTGATATAAGGCGGAAGCGCAAAGGGGCTCAAATCATCCTATAGACCCACGGGGGACTTTTTCAAAGACGGGAGATAAGGGACGAGGATTGTTCAGGAGACAGGGGTTGAAGGTCTCCCATTCTCCTGAAAGGGAGATCCAACAATAAAGGCAAGTTATTCGGAGGGCAATCGAGCCACGACTCCTTCATATCCTTTCAAATTTCGCTGAAAGAGATGAATCAAGTGACGTTAGAAGTTCAAGCTAACTTTCAGGAAAGGAAAATTCTGACGGAGACCCTTTAATGACAAAATCTTGGTCATGAATAATGATAAGAGGATTAAGGAATAGAATTTTTCAACAGAAATGCCGCTAAAATACATCTTAATTCCGTTTATGTTGTAGAAACGTTATCGCAAGGGCTTCTTTGGGGTAAAATATGTACAGGTGCATTGCGAAATAGGATGCTAACAAAAACTGTATGCTCAACACAATGAGGGAAAACCCCGACAAACTTCATATTTGAAGTAATCCTAAATGACGCCAAAGAATATGACGGGAAGAATTGTTATGTAATTTCACCACGTCAAGTGGTCCGCTGATGGTAGGAATTAATTGATAACAGAAAAAGGTTCCAATTCAGGTGAAAACGCATATATTATGACACTTAGAATTACTACAGAACTACTTTCATTAACTCTTTTGACAGGAGACCTAATTTTGAATCATTTGCTGAATCTCATTGTCAAATCCAATAAGGAAGAGGGTATAAAAAATCATGTATTTTAGCCAGCGGGCCCTAATATTTAAAAACACTGCACTACTGTTTCTGCTCAAATCTTGATGCACTTGGTTGATCCCTTGATGTCCACTTTTCGTGTGTTTGATATTTCTTCAGCAACCACGGCAATTATTGTTGAAAGAATGATTTAACTGATAGTCCATTCAAGAATAACTTCTTACCTCCAAACGAGTGTTTTCCCAAGAATTTCTGTTCTAAGATTACTAACAAAAGTATGTATTCCACAAAAATGCTACAGTGTAATAATGTAACTAATATCATAATGTCATTTTCAAGTGACTTCGCTGTCAAGGGAAAAAGGGAACAAAAAATAAATTTCAGAAACTTGAAACTCGTCAAAGTTCAACTGAATTAAAGAGATACAAACATAAACGCGACGAAATACGAGTAAAAATATACGAAATTGTAATCTCGCATCCGCAGTTATCTGAGTAGAACTTTTAAAATACGTTTAACTGGCCAACTCATATTTTATTGTCATGAATGTGATTTTGAGTATCGTGTTTCCATTTTGCCCTTACCTAAAGATACAAGCATAGAGGCAATTAATGATGTTTGAGAAAAGCCTTGAAACACTACTAATTATTTACTAAACCAGATAATTACAATTTAGAATATATGTCTTGTTTCATAGAACTGGTTCAATTACACCGATAACTAATAATTAAATAAGCTGAACGGTATGCAATCTGGGTAAAGGCTTCGAGAGAACGATGCTGTGGCCTTTCTCTTCCTCTTTTGCCTCCCACATTAATCCACATTTAGCAATCCATTTCCATTCATGGCCATCTTATTCACCTCAAAAGAGTTATAATACTATCGTATGTTAATGAAAAATTATCAATAAATAGGCTTGAAGCACTATGTATGTACAAGTATGTAATGCTTCTTACTAAATTTCATCTATAACGCTTGATTTTCAATCGTAGATAAACATAAAATTACATTTTTGAAGTAAGATGTGGTGCTTTCCCGATGTATTTCCTTGATTAAGTTTTCTCGAGTCTTTCACCGGGTCAGGGGTTCCATGTTGGCCGACGTTTCGACGCTCAACTTGAGCATCATCCTCAGGGCAAATGAGTGCTGAATCAGGGGTGATAGCCCACATGTCACTTATCTGGTCTGAGAACTATTCTCGATTTGAGCGTCGAAAAGTCGGCCAAAATTGAACCCCTGACCCGGTGGAAGGTCCGAGAAAACTTCATTGCAAAAAAATTTGTCTTATCTTTACATGTTTGAGGCGAATTTACACTCAATACAAGAATCAAACTTGAGTATTCAAATTAAGAAAGATTTTTTGAGCGCATGCATGGATACTGGAATGGTTAAAGGAGTCGTGAAAACATAGTTTTATGCAAAATATAACCTTTTTTTATCTTTTAAGTTGATTCGTTAAATGACCCAATGCAGTGGGGAAGCGAGATCCTAAGCGATATCAATCGTTTCAGCAAGGCTAAAGTATTTGTAAACCATTCATCAGCCAACTGAAGTAGAGGGAGAGAGAGGTTTTCTAATTGGTTGAGTCAGCTAAAAATGTGACGTTTCTATGGGTGATGAAGTATTTAGGACTCGAGTCAAGCTAAGCTTAAGTTATGCCATTCATTATATCCGATGCGATTTGGCCAACATCCACTCTTTTTCACTCACTTCCGTGATGCCTGATACCGAAAAGATTCCCTCAGCCGTGGAAGCAGATGCCAACGTGAGGGGTTAAGAATCGTTTCGCTTTGAAATACGTCGAACCAAAATTTATGTGAAATTTCCCGTGGTATTAAGGCCCATTATTCCTTCGACAACTCAAAGGACCTCACATTCGAGAACCTTCTTAAACGGCGGAGGTGGTACTGGGGAAGACTGCCAGGACAGGGAAGGGAAGAGAAAAAGGGGGGGGGGTGTTATTGGTCCCTGAGGGAGAAGGCAAGGGAAAGAGGTTAGGGTTAGAGTTGAGGTTGGCGAGGGTTGAGGCGTAGTTCAGTAGGAGTGTTAAAAGGGAAAGGCGGTTGAAGAAAAGACGGTTTCTTCAGGAAGTGAATCCCCATTCCTCCTTCCGATGGCCCACCTGTCCGGCGGTCGCTTTTCTCCTCCCCCTCCCGCCCCAACACCATCACTCCCTCCCCCTACCGCTTTACCCTTCCTCCCCCCTTTCAATCTCTCCCTCTACTCTCCCATTTCCTCCCCCCCAACACCCTCTCAGTCTTCTCTTCCCCCATTCACCCCCACCCCACCCACTCCTTCCTCACCTTGGAGGGGGCAACAGGTGGCCTGTTGAAGCGGCCAACCATTCCCCACGCAAAGGACTCTGCATGGAAGTTTTGCCTAAGATAGTTGTTCATTTATTTCTTTTCCTTGCCGAGGGGGCCGCATTGTTGACTACTCGGCTGTCCTATTGGGTTGAGGTAGATGCCGCCGAGTTAGTTCCCTTATTCCGCCACGGACGCCAGAGACACGCCTTTTTCGATTCCCCCGGTTGCCAACGTGTTCAAATTTTTGGTGAATCAAATATAATCATTCCTTCTAAAGTAAAACAACTGCTTATCCACTTTAAGTATTTGACTCGTACTCTCTATTTCGAGGAAATCACTCGCTAAAAACTAACTGATGTATAATAACTGAAGCAGATGAAAAATATTTATTCCAAAGTGGAAGTTAAACCAAATTGCTAGAAATCGTTTCAATAGCTTTAAAGTTAAGTACTGATGATGTTTCCAATCAAATAAATAGATTATAAAAATTCAATTGTTAAAACGTGCATGACCTTGAGTGGATTCGAAACGGGGTTAGCTTAAAATCTCTTAGAAATTTTAAATAATTTAGAAATCGTATTAAATTCATGACGCAAGGCATTTATATAAATAGCTATTCATTTAATTAATTTTAGATTCGTTTGGAAATAAATACAAGAGTATAAACCTGGGATAAAAGGCGAAAGGAGGGCTAAAATATTATTTCAGGAAATTTTTTCAATGGCTTACTTTGGCTCTTATTATAAAAGGTTAAAATACAATTGCAATATCTGGATTGCAACAATTGATTGATATAATTCTCCATTCTAAAAATGTGGAACACTGTCACTCTATTATGCAAGGATATGCTACTGTATATCCTTGCATAATAGAGTGGATAATGTGTGCCACCATATGTAGAGATCTGGTGGCACACACCTATTACGCTAATTTGATTGATTCCCTCCTCAGTTTTCGCCCCACCTCCATACCAATTCGATCGCGGATGAGTCGGAGGACGAGCTGGCATAGGGAGGTAGGACGGTCGGCCGGATTCTCAGTGGAAGAGTTGTACCACCAGGTCGGACTGAGCAAAGAATCCTTTATTAGGTCAATGTACAATATTTTAACATATGGGAGATAAAAGAGGAGACCGCGGCCTTTTGATAAAGAGAAAATTACGGCCTGGTTATCACAAAACACTTTAATCTCGGTAATTTCCGGGTCCACTGATATGGCGTGGGTTGCTGCCAACAGTGCTGTCGAAGCCTCCACCTCAAAGATTGGCTTCGCCTCGTGTAGCACCCAAATTTCTGTTATGTCCATAGCTGGGATCACCAAGGTGACCTGGCGTTGCGTCTGAGTAGACCAATAAAGTAAAAGAAAAATTCGAGAATTGTCTGGGACGATGACATATTCACTCCATCCATATAACGTTTTCACTCGATTATACGAGGATCAATAGCATATAGATTTTTTATCCAATAAAAGATTTTCTACTATCGTTAAAATATGGAGTGGGATAAACATTTACCCTTTTAAAGTAAGCTGTAAACATTTTGAAGAAGTACTTAGTATTTTGAGACAAAATAATAGTATAAGAATTGATAATATCTTAATTGATCAAAATACATTAGGTTATAATATATAGTAAAGATAACAAATGTGAATAGTTTAGCGGAAGACTTAGATCACTGATAAGCATATTGTATTCATTTTATAATACACTTGGTATTAGTCTATTTGGGAAAAATTACCCCTACTTCGATATGGGTAAAGGGCAAAAATCTGATTATGTTCCCAAAATTCACTTCATCAAACCGGAATGCAATGGCAGAAATACACATGTTAGGAAATGAACACCGGTATTTTTCTACGTTCTGAATAAACCTATGCAATTCCAATAATTACATGCCTGCAAAGAAGATTTACAGATAAGATTTTATATGCGTTTCAGTCGTGGTAAAGTTCATTGACTGCTCTTTTGAGGAGTTATTTAGGGTTCAAATGGTTGTAAGAAATGAGAAGGAGAAGAGGAAGTAATCAACTGAGACAGTAAATAAGCCCTGTCCAGAAAACCTATAAAGTGGAAAACACCAATGTTGCGGAATAGACGCGCAAGAAAGTCTGCCGTAGCAGAGGCGATAAATAATTTCACCATCCCCGAATGTCCGTTTCCTGCCAGAGAGGAGAAGTTTAAGGTCTTTACGACAGCACGGTGGGGAAACATCGGAATTTTTATCTCCGGCGATCGAGCAAGAGGGATAAGGCAATATCTAGAATGAGGGCACTTTGGAGAAATAATACAGTTCAGAAATGGTGGAACGGGGCCATTTATTTTCACTGAAAATAAATTTATCGAAGCAATCCATCAGGAAATAAGGTATTTTAGACATAATATAAACGATGGGAGAGTGTATTCAGGGGGTTCTCGTACCTCGTAACCATTATTGAACCATTATTTTTTCTAGACAAGCACGTAGAGGTTCATAGAGGAAGGAGTGAGGGACTTCTTGTTTGATGACGGGATATGTGACTTGATTCACAGCGATGCTCTCATTATTTCAACTCAAAAATTGCGGACTATGAAACTTAAAACAGATGCACCAAAGTCAAGTATCTAAATCCCTTTGGAATGAACTGTCTAACCGTTTTAAAGTTGTTTGAAGGATTTGTCTAATGAAATTCGGTAGTAGGGGTCGAACTCAATGAGGTTTGTTGGTAGGTGGCGCAGAAAATGGAAATTATTTCACAGAGCCGCTTCGCGTCCTGGATTAATTACAAAATCTCTCTTCGAGAAAATTTGTTATCCCAAGGCCCAGTTGCACTGCAAAAAATACGTTGTCTGGGTATAGGCATGTTGAAATCAGTTAGTAAAAAACGCACTGTTTCAGAAAAGTGAAAATATCCAAGTGCGCGCATATAATTTCTTCTAGGTTCGCAGAAATCGTTCATCTTAAGAGTTGTATGACGGAATTTGAAAACGCACATATCCGAAAAAGATTTGCTATCTCCAAACGGTATTCCATAAAGGTTGTACGTTAAGTTGTTTGTCTTTAATCAGAATCCTCGGAAAAGTTTAGACATTTGAGAAAAGTTTGTCTGGATCTAGAAGTCCAGATAAGAACAGAGTGAATTTTGATTTGGAGAATTTCTTCTTTTTATGCTTTTTGGCAATATTTCTGTCCAACAATTTTCAGCTCAACATAGTCTAGTCATACTCTACTAGTCATGGGACCTTTACGGCATTTCTCACATTGTCTCCTTTTATTTTTATTCGATTAGTTTTCTCATGTGCGTGAAAAATGTGCATTTACAATTGATCGTGCAAATAATATGAAGGATTTATACCAGAATGTTTTATGTAGACAGTATTCCAATGACTTGAATGGAATTTGGAAATTTTTGGAAAACCTACTATATTTCAATCACCATCAAAGGTTTTCTTGTACAATTAATGACTTCATTCTAGAATGAAAAACTGGATAAATAATTTTTTCAATTTTTCGATTGGACTAAAGATAGGATGACAGTACAAATAGGTTATCCAGATTAATCTAAGATTAAGTAAAGAGCCTTTTTTAAAAGGTGCCTCTCCACAGACCCATAAAAATTATTCTGTATTTTACGAACAAATTTGGAATAAATTTATTGCGTATTATCATAGCCGTATCAGCTCGTTGTATAATCAACTAAATTAATGATAGATAAACCAATTTCCTTGATGAATTCATCACCGTTTGAGTAAAATAGGAAGATCACTAGTTTTTCTATTACGCGGAGAGCACAGTAGGCCAAGATTATTTAAAAAATTCACCTGGTTCACGTCATGTAGGCAGATACACTTTGAGAGAAACATTCCAATAAAAATTTCCTAAAAAAAGCACGAGGTGGAAACCCGGACATCCTGTTTCAGGTCGCTGTCATAAATTACGTTCCACAGCGGTCCCTTCCCCTTCTCTCGCCAGACAGCATCCAAAGTGTTCCAGTTTGAAACCCCCATGTGCCCGACGTCCTGCATCCTCAATTTAATACCCACGCGCCGCCCACTATTCCCATGCATGGATACACGGATAATCTTCAGGCCATTTCCATAAACGCAGATACATATGTGCCCACCTTCGCGGGTGCACTTACAACTTCCTTTTCCATTTCCGTTCCCGCGAGAGCCGTATGTTCACTCGCGGATATATATATTTATGTATTTGTATACATGTGCGCGCATCTCATCGCCGCGGTCATCCGGATTTGCGATCAGCCGGATATTGACGTGGCTTAATTCCACCCCGCGGCGGCTATCGAGCGCAGGAGAGTGCCTTAAACCCATTCTTTCCTTCTCTCACTCTCCTTCTCCCTCCCTTCTCCCGACTCATCTCTCCCGGAGTACACTCGCCGCGGGGTGGTTCGTTTTCCTCTCCACGTAGCCGTCCTCCTCCTTTTCCCCGCGCTCCTTGATCCCGAGCGCTCCTTCCCATGCCGCTTCCTCACCTCCCCTGGAGTATCCCATATGAAGGGATGCCCATCCCCTCAACCTCATTCCCTCGGTCTCCATTCTCTTTCTCCACCAAAGACCTGACCCTTTCACTCTTTGAGTGTGCTTGGGACCAGGAGACAAATCCTCAATGGCACGCGTGCACGCCATTAGCATGCCGCACTAATGTAAAATATTCTTCAGCTTCCACGGAAAAACATTCCTTTTGCAGAGAAATTGCTTGAGCTGCATACCCTTACAGAATGGATCATCAAGGGCATTCCTTTGGTCTATGCCATGCATGGCTAATAATTTTTTTTCTGATATTCAGCAAGCGGCTTCGATGAATGCAGCGCTGAAAACCGTCCATAAGTACAAGCCTCTGTAGCTGCCAGCCTCCCCGAAGGCGGTTTGCTCAAAAGGTTAAGACACCTACCCCTGGGTTAGCAATTGTGGACAAATCTGAAGTGTTTCACAGCAGGAATGGGTGATGACAACAAGCAAGGTGTTTTGTGACCCCTAAGTATTCGAAACAAGGGCAATAGTTTAGTTCTATCACTTTAGAATTCTCTTCCTCTAGTTTCATCAGGGTTGAGCGAAAGAATATGGAACCGAAAATGGACAAGTGTGACGGAAGTATGCCACATTGCTTTGGCAATGCTGATTAAATGGATTAGAGTCAAAATACGAAATTCCGAATATCAGAAAAGAGTAAATTAATTGAAAAGAGAGATAGCTACGAAAAGCATGCGTAAATATAGTCAAAATGACTCTCAAGAAAGGTTATAGTTTTTTATGCATAGCTTGAAACTGAGAGAGAGGAAATAAGTAAGCAAGGACAGGATATTTTGGAGGAAATTGACAGAGAGGAGTAGGTTTCTGATATAATTTTAATTATATTTTATATTTAAATGAGGTGACATTAGTTTATTTTATCTGAGTTCAATTGACGTTTTGATTCCTGAAGGCAGGCACATCGTGAACCATATCTCGCTGCCCTCACTAATGTACTTTGCTCATAGATATCGATGACGGGGTCACCTTTCATGCCGTTTGTCTTTGTAATAACCACCTGACAGTTCATGACCTCGGTTTGAGAAAAGCGTCGCTCGTGACGAGAGGGACTCAACCCCAGGAATAAGGATATTTTCACCCTAGAAAGGAAAGGGAGTATAAAGATAATCCTTAATCGTCTATAGGCCAAATCCACTTCGCGAATTTTCGTCTTTCAGTGAATTCTCAATAATGAGATCAGTCTTATAATTGCAGGTGCATCTCACAAATGGCTTTATTCGCTTTCCCTAATTGAAATGTTTCCGGCTGATTATACTAAAATTAGTTTATGTTTCTTATATAAGTGCACATTTCGTAATAAAAAGACCATCTGGGAGGTGTCCTAGGACGCCAACTGAGGAATATGGTCGGCAGGTGAAGTAGCCCATGTCATTAGTTGACGAAATTAACACCTAGTAAAATTCTTTATGGTTCATACTACTAAATTTTACTTTACTAACTACTTAATAGGTGTTCCCAGCACGGTGCCAAGAAAACTTGGATCCTAAGAGACAACTGAATTTTAATATTTTACATAATGAATAGGATATTTTTCATTTGCGGTAGTGTATTACTTTTCGGCCAAAGTAGAACTGATATCAGACAATCCGTAGTGGAATATTCAGCTGCGGTTGGCTGAAATAGGGTCAGCTAATTTCGGTTTTTACTCGTAATAATATGTAATCGTAAAGTATATTGTGGAAAATGTGACTTTACTAAGGCGTAGAAGGTGAATTCGCTAAGAGGATGAAGAGACTGAGAAGATTCGGTATGCACTGAAAACCAAGAAAAAATATAACTTTTCCTTCAGTAATTGCATGTATGTAGTGGAAAAATAGGTAGTGTGTGATTCCAGTTATTCCGGGATTAGCTTTTCTTTCTTTTCAAGCTTTCCTTCTTTTTTAAATCGTCACCAAGTTTCACCCAACATTTTGTTTATTAAATGTTAAATGTCTCAACGTATGACCAAAGAAATAACATTCAATAATCAACCCTCGAGCATTAAAAAATAAAATTTTAAAACATGGGTATAGAAAACTGACGATATTATCTTTAGCCAAGTGTATTAGGTACCTGCTGCGAAAGTTTCCACAGTGTGAGCTGGGAAGGCTGAATTCTCTCAGGTTTCACCGTGATTGTTATTATTGACAACAATTACGACCTGAATAAGCCAGATAGAGCACTGGCAAAACTATTGTCAGTAATTAACAGAACGTGCTGACACTCGAAATCATTTAAGTCTTCCATATGTAGTGGTCGTTTTTGCATGATAGTGACTAGAATAGGACTAGAATATTATTTGAAAGATAATTTTAATTTTAAAACTATGGACGGAAGTCTTTATATTTTTGGGTTTAACAATTATTGTTTACAAAGTCTTTTAATGCTTATCAGGGTGCCTTAAGGAATGGTTTATGTGAACTCCTGGCTAAATTGTTTTTTTTATTTTCACGGTTTATATAAGGTAAATCTGTTTGATGAGCAGCCTATTTTACTTTTATTTTAATCATGACTACATTACGCACTATGGTTGTTTGTGCAAAGTGAGCCCTTTCCTCTCACAGTCTTAATCAGTTTTCGGGCTGACTCAATTATACACATAATTAAAAGAAGGCATTGAAAAATTTGATTCAGGCTCATCGATTGATACTGCTATTATTTCTTATTGTTAATAATTGTTTGAGAAATCAATTCTTAATTAATTTAACCTAATAAATGATTAGGAATAAATGTATTGAAGTCAATTTCAATCCTTATTCAGTCCAAATTTTTCTTGAACCTGGATATTGAAAAGATATTTCAGCATTATTCAGCTTTTTACGACTGAAGTGACGTTTTGGGATACTTGCTCAATCTCGTCACGTCCCTGGGTGAGAAGTCTCTTGCTTCCAGTCTATATCGTTTAGGTAGGTCGTTCTACTGATTTTTTTTAAATCGCTCTCCGAAATCTATAAGAAAAGTTTAAATTTATGGATCTGTAATAATAATTGTACATGAAATAGATAATTCGATTTCTGCAGGAATGGTGAACACTTAAAACTATATTAAAATGACATGGGGTTTTTATTGATAAAATTAGACTCTCGAATGCAGATAAAGGATCTAAGTCAGTCATTTTGGCAAGACGTCAAATTATGTTTAACCTGTGCTCTCAACATTTGGAAGCAAGGGGCCGACAAAGTTCCATTACTTCCACGAGTAGTTCTTCCCACTCCCCTCACCAACGTGACTTTAGGTAGCCTTCTAGAAACCCAAAAGTTCCTGGAACCCAGAAAAAACCCTTTTAATTCCATCGCTCCCCCGTTTCTTATTCTCCTGCCGTTCATCCAACCTCTCCTTTTTCCTCCTCTGGCTCCTGCTCCGATCATTAACCCTACCTGATTCGATATTAATTCCTCCTCACATATATATCCATCACTCCCCTCCGTTTTTCCCGTCTTTGATTTCGTGGAAGCATTTTAAGATTAGACTCCTATCTTATCATTATCCCTTTCTTCCCTTTTCAATTCAAAAATATCCTAAGAGGAGATAATATCGATGATGCCTCTAGATTTTGTATTTGATTTTGGTAATCCTGTGTGTGGGAGTGAATTAACGAGCACTCCTGAGTTCCGTGAATCCAGCCTCCATCTCTCGCTGTGTTTTTTATCCCCACTGCGACTAATGCTTGGGGCGGGAAACTGAATTCTCTTCTGCGCTGTGGTTAACAATTTCAACTGAATTCATATCCGGACTGAAAGTTTCCACTGGTCAGATGGGAATTATTCAAGAATTGCTGAATATACAATTATTGTTAGCAGCGTGAAAAATTGATTAGACGTGCTTTTTAATTATTTGCTGAAATCCAAAAGTTCAATTTCCCTGACAGCCGCATTCCAATATCCATTTCCTCGGATTTTCAGATTTAAAAGAATAATATTATTTGTCGAATGATTAATATTCTTTGGAAAAGGAAATGTATGTGATGAGCTTGATTTATGAGGTAAAATATTTTTTATTTAAAATGCAAGTTTTTGCCTTAAATACGTGTGTGGGGAGTCAATCGATATACGTATTAGCTTTTTCAATAATATCAACTTGGTAATGTATAGCCAATAGCTTTTTAAAAACATTGTTAGACCGTAATTATGGAATTAAATGATTAATTAAGTAAATATAACAATGTATAAATGCACAAATTCTATTCCTTAAGCGGTATAAAATTTACTTTGTGGGGTATTGCAGTTTGTTACGCTAAGTTTTTTACATTTAGTACCACCCCTATTGAAGAATTCTTTCCTTCCTGATGGCACTTTGACTTGAAAATCATTAACTTCCCTTGTTATGTGGACGGACTCGTTAAAACTTATCAGTAGTACATAGTAGTTTCACAAAAAATGCTAATATTTGTCAATATTTTTGGCTTATAATTCGTTACTGTATCCTCTAACTAGATATTGACTCTTTTTTTTTAGCTTTCTTAATAATAACTCACGATATTTTGCAAACTCATTGATACATATCCCCGAGGAGGGCTGTTACATTAAATTGTACTTGTATGTTGCATTAAATAATACTTGTATTCCTGAGTAAACCGCCTCTCACCCGAGTTTTTGCTTTTTTTTACTCTTGTAAAAGTTTTATTCTGAATTTACTTGTTGGCCTCTCGACGGCAGAGGACAGAAACCATTTTCAACACCGAAAGGAGCCATTTCTCAGGGGCTTGACCGTTAAAAGTAATGTTAAAGCGTTTTTTATGCAAAGAGGTGAATTTTTAAAAGAAGAAATGATTGAGCCAAACATACCTGTAATTAAACGAGGCAATTGAGGTAATATTCATCCATATTTAAAAGTACTCTTAGTGAAAGCTTGTTCATTTTGTGGGTAAACTGAGTCCAATCTTGCATTCTAAACGGTCCGGTTACAACGAGAAAGGTGCCGTTCAATACACGCTCCCATAGTCACGGTGGGAACGGATATACTGCTGTATTTCTTTGATATGAAGATGCCTGTTCGTTATCACCCAACGTAGTGGTGAAGCTTCTTCAGAAGTCAACTTCCTTTCTCCTCCTTATCGCTGTCCTATTCATCTCTGTCGACCTACTGGGCCTTCGCTCCCCCATCTTCTCTCTCTTTTACTTTCGATGTAAGAAAAACCTTGAAATGCACAAAGAATGAGAATTTCTTGTTCTTTTATCAGGACGTGGGGTAGGGTGCTTGAGTGAATAAGGTGTTCTTATTTCTGAGGGTCTTTTAAGTATCACACATTTTATCAGCGTTAAATTTCGACGGTAGTCTTAAAATATTTCGGAAATTATGGATATCAGTATCAGGAAAAATTTGGGGTGTTACATTTTATGTATAACGGGAAAGTAATCAACCATTATTCATGAATAAATTACCTAGCAAAACAAAGAGACTATTGTCACCATTTTCTTGTACCAAAAATTTCTTACTACTTAATCCTCTGTATATGCTCACCTTAACATTATTAGGTGAAGATACATGTGTAAACTATTTATTTCTAGTGCCCCCTGACCCTTGTACTTTTTCATTCAAGTCTTGAATTGGGGTTTAAAACATGAGTAGATAACCTCAATTCAAATAATTGTGTATCCCACAATCTATCTATTGCTTAAATCATCATCCGGCAATAGCACAATGGCTAATGGTTAAAATTGGCTAATGATTAAATGGAAGTATTTCATTTGAATTCAATACGAAGCAAAATTCAGGCTACAACTTTTCTAGAATTTTCAGATTTAGAATTTTTGACTCTTGTCAACATTTCAACAATGACTGCATTTGTAACTGAGGTTAGCTCATTTTGTTTCTATTCCGGAAACTGTTTGGAAAATTAATTACTTCGGCATTAATCAGGATCATATTCAAAAGAAGAGATTGTTTTCTGTTGTGTGAAAGCTCATGTAAACGCTAACAATGACTACAGTGCACTTGAATTAAAGTATATTTTGTGTTTGTCAATAAATGTTTTACCCATCTTGTTTCTGACTAAAACTGCCCCTCAAATGGGCTCGTAAGTACGCAGGTATTTAAGCAATGTATTAAACCCCTGTCAAATATGCTTGTAATTGAAGTTTCATTCACCCAACTTTCAAGGAAGATTATTAAACTTCGATACATTTCCATTAGATTAAATAACTTAGATAACGTGTTTCAGACCGTGATGCAGATTTTTAGCTGAATAAACATAACAAAGAGTATCCAATTACAACTGAGGAAAATTGAAAAGAGGGGATTTGAATTACGGAAATCCGATCCCAATGTAAACTAGGCAAGAACGTACTTCTGCCGGCATCAGTTATCTATCAAATCAGGGAGGGGAATGAGGGAAAATGGCTCACTTATCCTGGGCATTGTCACTTGAAGGCCAAGCTAGATGAGATGCAATTTTGTGGAAACACGATTCATTTTCATCGATTTGGTATTCTTGCGGAGCCATTGAAAATACTCTGCAGCCGTACAAATGAATATGCACCAGATAAAAATGAACTTGACGGCAATGAAAATTCATATTTACTATTAGGTGAACGTGTTTTGTCATAAACATGTCGTTTAAATCAATGGAAACGATCGGGAAATGAAAAGTGATTGAAGAGGAAGGCACATAAATTTTTTTATAGATTTCTGCATTGACTTACCTTGTTCAGGTGTTTGGGAGAATGAAATGATTTGGCACTGCACTATCCATTTATTACGGAAAAAAAGGAAGTGTGATGGTGCTTCGTGAAACGTTTACTTCGTTATGAATGATGAACTAATAGTTTGCAATAAATATAATTTTCATTCAATACATTTACTGTGTCAATGAAAAAAAACAAATTATAAACTATTTATGCGATTCGATCCGATTAATTCGGTCGGTGACCTACCGGCAACGGGCCCACAGTTCTCAAATATTTGATTTATATAAATAGTATGTGAGAATACACTGCGTGAATTTTATATACATGTGTACGCTTTTATCAAATGAAAACCTGTCTACGTATATTGTCTGATGCTATCAATTAATTTAGCTCGTCCTCCGCTCAGACCACAAGCTTTTAACGTTCTTATACTTTTCAGGAAGCATACTATATAGTAAAAACATGTTTGACAACAGCAAACTCTAAACCCATCAGTTGGAGTTATTTTCTGATAAATTATGAATCTTTGAATATAAAATGATTCATTAACGATCGGAGTACTGTGGTTTTAATCCTCATTCTTAAATGTTTTTCCTTGGTGACACGGAACTGATTTCTAATGAATATTGATCGCTCTATCGATATCTTAATGAATAGGACATTGATTTAACATGTCTGTTGGACCAAACGTGCCTAACCTGGAAAAGGAAATATATTCTAATAATTAGGATATAGCGCTGAGAGGCAAATATTAAAACGCATCGAGTCTAGTATTTTACCGTGAATGAATTTTGCAGGTAGGATAAGTTTTATATTTTTTCAATATGATACAAACATACTTTATAGCTAATGCTATTTCCGATGCTTATAATTGCCATTTCAATCCATGTAGAATCACGTAAATTATTTTAAATTTCCAGATCTTTCAGGACTCGAAAGTAGATGCAATATTAAATTCTTCTTGTCGAACATAGGCTAGTATCAGTGAAACATATGCATTGAATATTATCATGGATATTTCAACCAGTAAGCATAGGAAAAAGCTAAATCTTCCGAATATTTACGTTGAAAGCCAGGGCACTGTTGTTCTATTATTTGTCACCGATTCATTCCTCGCATCAGTGCTGTTCTTCCGTTTAATTTTTCTGGTTTTACTAAGGCACTAAATTAAATTTGAGTTTTACGATGACCTTTCAAGAGTGTGTGTTCACTTACCGCCACAATGAAAACACGTTGAGCAAACTAGAATTTAGAAAGAGATATTTGTGCGTTTAATTATATACTAAAGTTTATCAGAACGCCCGTATATACAAGCCAAACCATATCCTTGTACATTATCCCAATAACTGAACTGAAGCCTCTAGAGTATGGAAATACGATTTCAAGCATCGTGAACATTTGATGTTTTGCAGTACTTTCCGAATGAAAAACGAGTTTTTTTTCTCTTTCCCCATCAAAGCGGCACCCTGTACCCATCAAAGGTCTCCACTCTCCATTAATCAACGGCGTAATTGCGTTCGTATCTATTTATTTCGTTCGGGATTTTTTTATAGGGAATAATTGGTTGCGAATGAAAGGAACGGAACTTGATTAGCTCTTTTGACCACCACGGGAAGCGCAAGCGTCGTTCTCCGATCCACCTCAAAGTGGGTGAATTCCTGGATTCAGGAGACGGCGCTTAATCCATCAATCAGAGGATCAGTTAATCAATTGTCCCCACCTCTGACTACCTTTCTTTTCTCTCGCTCTCCCTCTGATCTTCCCATTGAATATCCTCCTTCTCTCTCTTTCCCTCTCTCGACCCCCCTCCCCCGTTCACTCTCCCTCATTCCCCCACACAGCCCACACTCCCAGTCCCCATACGTCATCCGAAGTGGGCGTTGTTTCCTCCTACCCTTCCTCCTCCCCCGCTTCCTGTTCCCCAATCTTATTTTCCATGCTTGCAGTTCGCAACCTCCCTCAACACGTTCCGCGTCGTGTTAAACCTTAAGTGCTTGCTAACAAGGAGTCAGGTTGATTCCATGTGAAATGTTACAAAGCGAAATGTTGTTTCATTTCTGGGACAGCTGTTAGTCCCCGGCGGCGCCTTCAAGTTGGTTGGTTGTTAGTATGACAGAAGAACAAGATCTACCTGACAAGCTCTATGCACGTGCCAAGCGGCGTCAAATTTCGTGCAGACTGGCACTGACTCCATGGAAGTCGGTGGTGGCGTAACTTTTACGCGACGGCGAGCTTCCTTCCGCAACAGATTTAAAATTTCATAGGCTCTTCCTCGAAATACAAAATAAATAAGCTCGCATTCTTCATTGGAGAAAGGGGGAATTGGTTTGTCTCTAAATTGAAATACACGTTTTGGATATTAAGTGACATATTTTGTATTTTCTAGTAATATATTTCGTAAGCACATATTTCAATTTAAAATATGTGGAACACTCAGATTTATATACTCTCACACACTTAAACTGCCAAACCTGATAAGAATAAGTTAGAGTTAAACTACCAATACATGGATAAGAAATCTACATTAAACATTTTCAATATCGATTTTACTACTTTTAAAAATATGAATTTACGATTTTATATGCTGTGACAATCAATTTTTTTATATTTTAGATTCTAAGGTCATTATTTAAAGCAAACATTTCATTATTGATGATAATCATAGGTATTTTGCGGGGAAACTGTTAAGACAAAGATATTAAGAAAAAATTGATGGAGAAAGAGGAAAAATAATGGCCATTTAAATGGAGCAAAACCATTGAAGCTGATAAAACGGTGTAGTTGGCGAAAGGATGAACAGGCATAGCGAGTTTACTAAAATTAGTGGAGTAAAAGGCATAAATTACGATGCAAAAAATTGCATGCACTACTTTGGTCATGCTAGTTATGTTTTCTGTTTCAAAGATACTAATGTTAACTTCCCAAATAAATGCAAAGCGGATTCTTGTATTGCAAGTATGAGACGCACTAAGTCCTAACTGTAATAGTATGATGTTCATTGGGGTAAAAATAATAGCTACCAATTGTCTAATTAACGTTTTAAGGAAAAACTATGTTCAAAAGAAGAACAGCCATACTCAATAGATAGATAAAAATATATAGGCCCGGTTTTACATTCTCTCGTGAAATGCAATCATTAATTGATGTGAAAGTTAATTAGGGGCAGGATATTACCAACAAATCCAATTTTATAAATAAAAAAGATTGCTCAATAATGAATGTTAGCATTGTTTCCGTAGTAAAATGAGTGGTCAATTATTGAGCAGTGTAAAGATCAGTTTTGACCTTGGCTAGCGGTCATAAAGCTTATGTTTGGCCTTAACCAGAGGTTAAAGTTAGCCTTCCGTTTAACGAAGCATTATAATACTCAAACTTAGTCTCACCAGTTGGTACGTATATAGTTTGAATGTTGACTATTACGGAAAAAATTATTCCAAAGATATCAATTTTTATTTCTTATTCAAATTTTACTTTTCCTCACCTTTTATCTGTTCAATTGGTTTTTATCAATGATGTTCCTGCATCTATTTATGCACGTGCCCGTGGCGGATTGAATCATAAAAAAACGATCCTGGCGACTATCTCCCGTAATGAATACATAATCCCACAGGTGCACTTCCCTGATCCCTTTATAATCCCATTAAGTATGACTGATTGCATTAATGCTTTAAACGGATAGGGTTAACATATAAACTATCTCCGATCTAATTTTTAAATGTTTGAGTTTCCAATGTAGTACTTGCTCTCGAATGCCTATATCAGTTTTATACTATTTTAAATTTTTGTAGGTATTATTTTGACCGTAATCATAATGTGTAGATAAGTGAAAAACTATCCATTATTCTAGAAAATTTGTTCATATTTTACATGATTGAGGAATAAGAATGGAGTGACCGTTCTCCCAGATGATCATATTCTATAGCGATCAACCAGAGGTTATTAATACTACGGGGCTTTCATTTGATGGACCTCATGGTAGACAACCGCCGCACAGGATGATTCCTTAGCGCCCGGAGACGGCATTCTATTGTTGGGCCCTTCACTCTTAAACGCAAAAATCATCTCTGGTCCATCTCTTTCTACCCTCTCTCCTTCCCTCTCTTCTGGCCGCCTACCTCTTTTCAGCTATGCCCTTCGCCAAGAATGCTTTCTCTCAGGCCAACCCGTCCCGGTTTTCTCCTTCACTCTCACCCCACTTTCCGCTTTTCTTTGGGGCTTGCCTTGTTCCGCCGTTTCCTCTTTCTCTCTCCTCTCTCTCTTCATAGCCATGAAATTCCTCTCTTTTCCTCTCCATGTGCCTCGCTACAAATTCCTCCCTCCACCCCAACTAGATGTCTACTCACCACCCTCTCCTACTCTCTTGCCTCAATTCCTCTCTCGTGTTTTGCCAAGAGAAGTCTTTCTCTCTTTTCCTCTTTCTTGCTCACTCACATCGATTCCTCCACTATCTAAGGGTGCGCGATCTTTAAAATAAAAGCATCGTATCGTGTCGCGAATTTTTTTATCGTATGCCTAATTAAATAAAAATCAAAATGTGTCGTAGGAGATTCAATCTTAGAATGGAACTGGGAAATGTCGTATTTCGTACGAGGATCATTTCATTCCCAGTGCGCAATAGCATCGTTCAAAAATACTATTTTTGGGCTCCTTCATGTCCTTCGAAGTAACTACATCTAGTCTCAAAACTAACAAGTTTCTTCAATGATTCTGACTTTAATACCGAAAAAAAATCCAGCGATTATTCAAGACACGAATTTATATCCCAGCTCCTTTCAAAGAAAATCACTTTTCATTTTTAGCTAAACAAGGAAACTGCTATATATAAACTAGTAAAAGTAGTCATTTTTATCATCATTCTCCCTCCGACTTTCCTCACCTTTTCCTATCCTCGCGTCTCCACCAACATCCCTCCCACCTTCCCTCTCCCTTATCTCATCCGACCCCCCCTTTCTACCTCCACCCACATCCCACCCGCTCCACCCACTCTTCCTTTAGAGCATCCTTTGTATTGTGTCCCAAATCCTTGCCCCTTTTATCTCTTCTTCTGAGAAGTGCTGTTGAGGACCTGGAGGCGAGGGAGGGGGAACAGGAAAGGGAGGAGGAGAAGGGGTAAAGGAGAAAGGGGGCGTTTCCCCAGCTACGTGGAATTTTCTGAACTTCCAAAATAAGTTTCGGGAACGGCCCCAATGATAAGGCATTCCGTCTTAAGGGGTTCCAGGGGGAAGAAGAGTATGGGAGGGTTTTCGTAAGATTCCTCGTGCATACTTCTTCCCATCCTCCTCTACCCGGTTCTCAACTCCCTTCTCTTCCCCTCCGGATCGGTGTCTACCTGCCTGACCCTTCGAAAGAGATAACTCGTAACTAACTCGTTGGGAGGACGGCGTGTCAAAGTAAACCGGTTAATCTCAAGTGAATGGCTTCATCGTGCGGTGCGCTTACAAACGTGACGGATGACACCGTTGAATATGTTGGTGGAGTTGGTCTGGTGGTGCCAATCACGGAGACATGTTTTATAAGGAATTCAGCGACAATGATGACCAGTAAAAATTGTTTGGTGGCATTGCCGTTTAAATCTACGGCATTAAAGAGACTTGAGGAAATAATTACGAAATAGGTTTGGGTAATACGTATGGGTAATTAGTAAGTTCATTGTAAAGGCCATATGAGAACAGTTTATTTCAACTTGTAACTCACTCATGAAGATAATTCGTCCCATGGCAATGTGAGATCCACACCCATGGTGTCATTCAGACGCATGCCCTACTTGTCAGTACAAGGAACGCCTTACTCACATGGGTGACAGTAATGATACACAGTACATAAGCTCGAGGTCAATTCAAATGTAGTTCTAATCATGTTCGTAATAATACCATAAAAACCGTAAACGCAGTAATCAACCCGAAGGTCGGTTTAGTAGGTGATGGTAGAGCTCACCCATGTACCAAGCCCGACGGCGTGTGAATATTCACACATCAGGGTAGGGGGGCCAGTTTCTTTCCCTGGGCCGGTTATGGTTTCCCAGGAAGATCTGGTACCCGAAAAATCAACTAGCTTGGGTGGAGCTGCAGGTGCCCAGAGTGCCTTGCACTGGAATCGAACCCGGGACCCTCCGGTCAGTAGTCCAACGCTCTACCCACTGGACCACCGCGACCCACCGTTTCTATACAGCACACCAAAAAATTAGATTTGACTTATTGTATTTCATTTATTTTTATCGTTTGATTAAGTTATAAAAATTTTGAAACAACAAGTTAGCCCATTTAACTCAGCAATGCAGATCCAATATCAACTAATTGAATCAACGTGCATCAATGTTTCGCCTAATTCTTAGTTATCCGCATTACACGTACGTACAAACAAATTGCATAACGTGCAGGATAAACCATCATGCGTTCAGTCACCATAGTGTAGTTAGTAGTTTCTTGAATAGTATGGGCAAATTCGCAAATATTTGGAAATCTTAAACATATGTTCGTTGTGAAAAATCGTGGGTCATAAATTATTTTTTTTTTATGATTGGCCATAAATTGAAAGACTTGAGCATGTGCCTACATTCAGTATTTGCAATTCTAAATATAGAAGCTTTTCTAATGATTACGACTACAAGAAGGCATATAAATTGAAGAACAAGAAAAAAATTACTTCCATATATTTAAGAAAAAATACCTCATTTTAAAATGCACGGCATCCATTTTCATTATGTTTAAGTAACTCATTATCAACAACGTTATATCACCACCAGGAATGCTGGTATCTCTCGAAGGATGTTTTAAACGACCAGTTTCATATTTCCCACAGAGATATAAGCTCTATCGTTTTCCCCTGCCTTCCCTTGCGGCTCTTTCCATTCTTGGTTCATTTTGATTATAGAGATTTGGTCAACCAATGTGGCTCAAAAGGTGAACAAATAGCTTCCCACTTCTTCTACCTGTTTTGCGCGCCTAGTTTTTGATAATCTGCTGTAGCATAACACATAGTAAAACACTACATTATCATCGGTAGTAATCTTATTTTCTTCGTTTGCCATTATCATACATGACTCACAACCTACAATAATTTACCCTATACACGGTTTTTATGGTATTCTCCTCATGTCTAATGCTCTGTTTCATTGGTGATTTTCTCCTGACAAGAAATTTTCTTGGTTTCTGCTAATTCAGTTATAACCTCTCTCCTGCTTCTTTAACAATCTCTAGCTGCCTGAGTAGCAGTATTATTCATATATTCAAGCATGCTCTACCTTCATTTATGGCGATGCTGTTTTTGCTACAGGTTTAAGTTTACTACCTGAGTAAGACCTTGGAGAAGGCCAAAAATTTCAACTTTCTAAAATGTGTCTTTTACGTGTGTTATCGTCGCTGGTTCCATTCCCGTGATCAGTAAACATTTTTCAGCTCAGAAAAAGTTTTTTTTAAATGATTTTTCGGAACGAGGAAAACGATATATATATATATATATATATATATATATATATATATATATATTTATATATATATATATATATATTCAAACTTGAAAATCCCGCCATACGGCGCACAAATATTCATTCATTCAAACAGAAATAGGTATAAGGAAAGGGGATAGGAAAACACATAATAGGCGAAGACAGGACATGTGGGGAAGGCGGTTTTTGAGCAGATCACGAAAGTAAAAATAATTCCCTATCCGGGATTTGAACCACGGACCTTCCACTTTCCGGGCGGATGCTCTACCCAGTTGAGCTAATAGGGAAACCTGATTTACCTTGAGATCTGCGATCTTATAAAGCGCCAAAGTGCTCCGATACATATTGCCCGAGAGATGGCGTTATGGAGCTGTTTCACCCACCAAAGGAGAAATGGACGGGACAGAAGAAGGGGAAAGGATAGTAGAAAAGCATTCATACGATTTTATAAAGGATAGGAACGGTGCGTTTCATGGCACGCATAGCCAGAAGAAGAGACGAGCCACATTGGCCAAACACATATTCAAACTTGAAAATCCCGCCATACGGCGCACAAATATTCATTCATTCAAACAGAAATAGGTATAAGGCCCGGAAAGTGGAAGGTCCGTGGTTCAAATCCCGGATAGGGAAATATTTTTACTTTCGTGATCTGCTCAAAAACCGCCTTCCCCACATGTCCTGTCTTCGCCTATTATGTGTTTTCCTATCCCCTTTCCTTATACCTATTTCTGTTTGAATGAATGAATATTTGTGCGCCGTATGGCGGGATTTTCAAGTTTGAATATGTGTTTGGCCAATGTGGCTCGTCTCTTCTTCTGGCTATGCGTGCCATGAAACGCACCGTTCCTATCCTTTATAAAATCGTATGAATGCTTTTCTACTATCCTTTCCCCTTCTTCTGTCCCGTCCATTTCTCCTTTGGTGGGTGAAACAGCTCCATAACGCCATCTCTCGGGCAATATGTATCGGAGCACTTTGGCGCTTTATAAGATCGCAGATCTCAAGGTAAATCAGGTTTCCCTATTAGCTCAACTGGTAGAGCATCCGCCCGGAAAGTGGAAGGTCCGTGGTTCAAATCCCGGATAGGGAAATATTTTTACTTTCGTGATCTGCTCAAAAACCGCCTTCCCCACATGTCCTGTCTTCGCCTATTATGTGTTTTCCTATCCCCTTTCCTTATACCTATTTCTGTTTGAATGAATGAATATATATATATATATATATATATATATATATATATATATATATATATATATATATATATATATATATATATATATACATATATATATATATACTAAAACACATATACTTAAATATATATATATACTAAAACACATATACTGATATATATATATATTTAAGTATGGCGGGTCGTGGTGGTCTAGTGGGTAGAGCGTTGAACTACTGACCGGAGGGTCCCGGGTTCGATTCCAGTGCAAGGCACTTTGGGCACCTGCAGCTCCACCCAAGCTAGTTGATTTTTCGGGTACCAGATCTTCCTGGGAAACCATAACCGGCACAGGGAAAGGAACTGGCCCCCCTACCCTGATGTGTGAATATTCACACGCCGTCGGGCTTGGTACATGGGTGAGCTCTACCATCACCTACCAAACCGACCTTCGGGTTGATTACTGTGTTTATGTTTTTTTTATATTTAAGTATATACTTATGTATATATATATACATACATACTTATGTGTATGTATATATGTATATATATACATATATTCATACATACTTACTCTCCTAATACAAACATATGGCATCGTATTAAGGTCTACCTTGTCAAAACATTTATCTAAATTCAGAAATGCGCTGAATCTTGTTTGTTCCCATAAGCATTCTCCTCTCAGAGTATCCGGAGATTAAAGGCAGCTTCCTGATTTCCTCGGGCACTTGTGCTTCCAAATTAATCTTCAATTTTCTCTTTCTTCTTCCGTAAGTTATTCTTGGCATGACCTTCAACGCATCGATCGCTTGAATGATTGTCCTTATATCTTCAGGTTTTCTTATACTTTTCCTTCTGAATTTGGAAACTAAAAGTCTACTCTACCTTAGATCACTCCGTATTTTGATGCATGTGTATGTACATTTCTGGTACGTCTATATGTTGTTTAGTAATTCACTTCGGCATGGTAAAAATTCACTACCATAAATGCCCTTCATTTTCATGTTTAATAATTGGTTCATTGTCGGAAGCAAAAAACGTATTAACCTTTATTTTACTTTCATTAAAGTGGTTTTGCTATTCTGGATACATTTGTAACGTTTTGTTTGCCAGATTTGGCTGTGTCTTATCACAATTATGATCATGCTGATAAGCTTATCATTTTTTTAAATTTACATAGTGTCTGTTCCTATATTTGGATTCATAAATTTGAATAAATCGTCTTCTTTCGTTGTTGTTATTTTCTTTTTCCCCTACAAGACACAGTATTATGTGTTTCACAGTTTCATCTACGCAGGTGTCCTCCGTCCTACTTTTTTCTTTGCCATGCTCTTCTTTCAAAATATTCCCACTCTTTTTCCGTTTACACTCCGTGAATCAAAGTATCGGTTTCTTTTTCTAGTGTCCTCTGGAGTCACCACTGTTCTAGTACCCACAATATATTCTTCCTATCATTGGATTTTTATCTTCTTTGGAATTTACATTATCCTTATATACTCTTAACGTGTTGCAAGCATAATTATTTTCCCTCGCTAGCTTTTCAAATCCTTAGTTTTATTTATAAATCTAAGTTTTAAAGCGTTTGAAAAACTGATTTGCATCGTTTGTAAAATTCTACAATTTCTTACTTGTCTTTTTTTGCCATGATCTTTATTTTTTTTTTCTTTTCCATTTTTTGACCTTATTCATTTCACTCTCCCAGGTTTATTCTCATTACTCATTTTTATTGATTTGACGATGCCGTCATGAACATCACCCAGCTTCTTGTCATTTTGGTACGTTATTGATTGTAATTAAATAAATTAATCGATACAATTGAAAATCTTTCATAGAACTAATATATATAAGTTCTATTACAGTTTCTTATGTTTACCATAAATCAGTCCAGGGTTTTGTAACTTATAAGTTCAGTATGCCTGTCGTGTATCTTCTCGCCTTTCCTACAATTACATTTTCTGTATTTACGTATTTGCTTGTAAGTTAACTAAATATTTTATGTATTACTTATTATCATCCACCTTTTTGTGACTAATATTTTTACTAAACGAACTGTTAAATAGCCACGTCACTAAATGGATCGATTGAACTTACGGCCATTTGTCGGATTGCTCAAGCTTCGAAAGAGTGCGAAATATTTTTGAAAATTCGTAAGTTTTGTAAATCTGGGAATTAAATGAATCTTTAAAGGGGAAGCAAGCATGACTCATAAAGCGTGTACAAGGAGATGGCTTAAAATAATAGTGGTGACTCAGCCTCGGAAAGCGCCGAGGCTCAATAGAAGCCATCTCTCCATTTTGTGAAACCCATAACTCTTCCTGCCGACGCTCAGCGAGATCTTTGGAAGTTTGACAACATTGAAACAAGAGAGAGTTTACTAATATACATTCAAAGAGACTTTTATGTTATCTTTACGTTTCTCGATTAAATTATATTTAAATTATTTGTTTACAGTCATTGATATTTCGTATACCAAATGTAGGAATTAAGCCGAAAATTTTGAAATTATCGTTCGGCGTATTGTTCAATCCAAATCGAGCTCTTGAGATTTCATTTAAATTTTTCCATAACCCCTGAGGGAATTTGGAGAGTTATCAAAAACTACTAGGATGAATGAAAAAACTAGTTATGAATATTCAAATGGTTTCTACCCCTAAGAGAAAGAGATTTTTTGTTGATTTTGTGAAACACGGAATATGCGGTTTATTATGAACGCATTTTCGTTTAAGTTTTCTCAACGTTATTTCCTTTAGTCGGCTTTCAAATCCAATTATTACAAATTACCCAGCAGTTTGACCTTCAGGGGAGTATATACAATCGCAGTTGCATGTTCGGTCACTTCTCTCAATCCATTATACCCGGAAACTTGAGCTTACACAAACCTCGAAGTCTCATTCACTCGCGTCAAGTTCCTCTTATTTTGCCAAATAGGATGAGCGCCTGTGTATTCTCATCATCCGGGGGCAACATTACGCGTTTTAGGCATAAAAGCACCCGGTTCATTGCGTAAATACTACGTCGAATGGCTAAATATGCGACAGTGGGCGAGAGAGGTGCACCTGGTGCAAATGATAGGGTCGTTTTATAGGTCCGTCCAAGCAATTTGGGTTTTGTAGGGAGCAACGGATGGTGAAGACTCTGCAGCGAGCAGAAGCTGTGATTTGGAATATACACTCGCCTCACATATGATAATCTCGCTTTTTCATAATATCATACTTTGAAAAACACTAATTCGTCCTTGAAATGATTCATATTTTCCGCAATGAGCCTAAACTTTTAAATTCATTGAAAATAAGCACTGATAATGACATTCGTTTTCATTATGCGGTCGTTCTGAGTTCTCAGTCAAGTTTGCCAATTAATTTAAACATTATCTAAATGAGGTTTGGAAAAAAACTTCTGTAGCAAAATAATTCATTAGTATTTTTGATCAACGTTAGTTGTTTATCGTTAAAATAATCTTCCTCCATGGGTTGCTGGAATTAATAAATGGTTTACTGTATTTTCACCTTCTTATATGATGCGGGTTTTTTCTTCTACGTCGTTTCACTATATTCTCGTCAAGTTACGGTCGGCAAAATTGCGGGTTACCTCCGCAGTCGGAGGCTTTGCAATGAACGAGGGAAGAAAAATTGTAGATAGGGTGCCAAAATATTTTTACTTCTTCCCCGTCCTACAAGAAATAGTGGCATTATTGTTCCGAGGACCAATATTCCTAGATCAATAAAAATGTTTCCGTTGGCGGTGCCTTTCTTTAATTTCCGGGCACGCACCCTCCACCATCTCTATAATCCTTTCCCTAATCCTTTTCGCATTTTTCTTTCACCCTTTTCCTCTTTCTCTCACTCTCCTTTCTTTCTCCTCAATTTCATATTTCCGCTTGCCCCCACGATGCTCCCTAACTACCGGTTCTTTTACCACCCACTCCTCGAAAAGACTCGCTCCTCCAAAAGAAGAGAAAAAAACTTTTGGAGTTGGTGAAGGCCTCGAGGATTAGTGTTAAGCTCGAACAAATGTGCAGTAATTATACCTCGGAGAAAAATAATCTTTACGCTACACCATGTCTCAAATTTAAAGAGATGATACGAAACTCAGAACACGTCATATGTACTTCAATATCACAGTCCTCACAGGCATTGCCATGAAACTATATTGGGGAAAAATCATCAGAATAATATGCGTTTCTCCTGAAAAATATTTTCATTAAACCGGACAAAAGTAAACACAATCATAGTGGAGATGGAGAAATGCCAAAAGAAACTCCAGTTATCAACCCAAAGGTCGGTTTGATAGATGTGAGTTTAGCTTACCTAACACTAAACCTGATGGTGAAATTTATGCGTATAAATTCCACAGTTTGGATAAAGTGAGAGTTTCCAGCAGCGCAGCCGATAATTGAACTCTATTCTAGCTCTCTACCACTGAACTACCACATTCCAAGTGAGATATATTATTTCAAATAAGTTTGTCCATGGTTAGTGCACGCTACAAACATAATAAGCTATCGTAAAATAAGTTGGGCGAAATAATAGGTTAAGCTCAAAAGAAGTTCAATAAGTACGTCAAACATTGTGACGAGGAAGAAAATTCTCCATGGGTATTATAGAAACAAGAATGATAACCTTTTCAGAGCATTGGAATTTAGTGAATAAGAGGGAATCATACTAACCCCATTTTACGGATATTAGGGTAATAAACCAACCGAAGACATGAAGAAATATATTGCTATGCAAATGAATTTAAATCTTGAATACTCCCAAAATAATCATTTTAATGCATTAGATATTTTGATGCAAATATTAGTTGGATATTATAATAGTTTTTCTTTACCAAATTTGGACAAACTAATTCCACAGTTTTCAAATAATTTAAAATTAAAAACTGCCTTAGTCTGTCCTGGAGCAAATTTTAGGGTGTGATGCAGATACAACGACCGTCTCTTCAACTCTCGCCGCTCTTTTTCCCTCTCTCATTCTCCGTTTTGCTATCCCTACTCATCCTCACACTTTTTACCCTCTTCCCTTTTAAAGCAATCCCGAGTAGAGGTCAAAATTCTTCCTTCTATTACGATCTCCAGGGTGAATCATATTTCTCTATATCTCCCTTCCCGTACAATTCACCACCGCCATCGAATTTGGCAATCCCACCTCACAACTTTTCGACTCTCTCCTTTTCCATCTCAACTACACTATCTCGCTTCGGCTCACGTTATTGTGATCGCCTTAATTTCAGCTTTCGGTAGCTCATAAACTTTTTCCTCTCAGACCCGATAAAATGGAAAACTTGCGGAGCAATTTGCTGGGAAAGTGAGCGAAAGAGAAACTTGATTGTTGTCCTTCTTTCTTTCCTTTCTTCCTCTTGGGGCCTACCCTGGTTTGAAAAGGTAGAATTGGAACTGGTTGGTCCACTTTAGACTCTCTAAAAATTTACATATTGAGAATAAGTAAGCATTATTTTTTGACACGCATATATAAATAGAAACTTCTTGACCCGGTGGGGTATATGTAACTACGTTCAGAAAAGACATGTATTCACTGTTCATTTCTTTAATCTGTAAACTGATGTTTATCTATTGATGAAAATATTTTTTATTAAATGTAATTATTCCGAGAGATGAAATTAATACCAATCCATTTACTTCTTGGTTGCAAGTTAATTCATTCGCATCCATTTATCCACTCGTGCAGCGATATATTCCGTGAGACAGGGAAAGCTGATGTTGATTAAGCTAATGGACGTTACGTTGCTTACTTCAAGCCAGGTGACCATAGGTAAAACATAGAGTTAATACTGTTTCTTACTTTTCAATGTATCTTTATGCAAATAACGAACTTTTCGGGGTCACGGTTTAATGCTAACATCAAGTGGACGTGTCGTGAGCTTACGATAATCAAAATTCGATGTTTATTGTTAGCCCGAGGAAAAAAATTAGACGGTCAAACAATGGGACGTGCTAAAAAGTTGACATTTTTCGCATCAACTTCTTTTATTTCTTCTCCACTTTCCGTTTTCATTTTTGGAAAAGCAACGGAGATTTCCCCGGTGGCTGCCTATTTCGGAGAATGACCGACCTCTTTGAGGGGGACCTCAGAAATTAAATTTTCCCAAGCACGAGCGATGGCCAGTGGATGGATAAGAGGTAGGAAGAAAGAGGGAAGGATGAAGGAATGGAAGGGATAAAGAGACGCGAGGGAATGAGCATAAGAGCATGGGATTTGTGGAGAGGGGAGGGTGACGGGGGAGTGGTCCGCAGAGGGAGGAGGACGGGTGGTGGTAACGAGTGGGAGAAGGTAGCATTTGGATGGGGAAGGGAGCGGGGGATGGAGTGGTGGATGTCGAGGATGATAAAAGGGAGAAGGAGAGGAAGACAGGGAGAAGTGGGAGGAAGAGACAGAGGGGGTGGGGCAGAGAGGGAAAGAGATAGAGAAAAAGTAGAGGAGCTCGCTCAGTCGCTCGTAAAAGCACTTTCTTCCAGTTTCACTGGGTTCATCAACAAGATGAAGCTTTCTTATGTGCCACCAATTTTTTATTTCTCTTAAATCTCCGTCCAAAGGACTCGGGTCGCTCTGAGGTGGAGGTGACGGCAACGATGAGAGAGGACGCTGGATAAGACGGGGGTTTAGAAAGAGGGGAGAAATAAGGAAAGGAAGAAAGGCAATGGGAGAGAGGAAAATAAGGAGGTGGGAGAAAGTTCAAACCTAAGCAATCGAGCTCTTTTCTGTTTTATACGGTACGCCATGATCCCCAAGAGTGCAAATCGGATCGAAAGGCCACCGGCGCATTTAAGTTTTCCCTCCCGAGTTGTTTCACTCGAAGTAAGGTAAATCAATTTTGTAAGTGCTATGATAGAAGCGGGTGGGAGAGAGAACAGCCCACAGTCGTGTTGACAAACTAATTGATCGAGAAGGCAGGATGAATCGAGTTGCAACATGATCGAGTTGCACATTAAGTCTCATTATTACGATAATTGCCTCAGGTTCTCTCCTTTCAAAAGAGGAAAGTTATGATTTACATTCCCTCGACAAAAAAATAATATTTCGGGTTCATCACACCTATGAAAAACAACTATGCCTCGGACTTATATTCATTTCATTAGCTGATTTCCCGAAGAAATTTCTATCCCTTCTATACTATTATAGATATACGGTATTTGTAAGATGCATTCATATATTTTTGAAGTACATACTGATTCCTATATTATTTAGGTGTGTTACTGCTTCCAAGAGTTAGCAGGAAGTGTTTGTCAACAATTCTTATCTTCGTTATTAGATAAAGGCATTCCTTTTCTGGAGCACGCCGCTTATTTACCTTTGCCTTATGGTATTTTCCAGCGTTGCTGTTTCATTTTTTATATTTGCTTTTCATTCGAGTTAGATTAATTGCACAGCTTCAAACGTCTCCATCAAATTCAAATCATCCAGACCACATGGAAGTCGAGCTCAACGATCATTTTCACGCTCATTTTTGTTCCCGGTATGAGGGTGTTTCGCTTCGTAATCCTCATAAATTTATGACATAAAGTGCAACTAGACATTTAATGAAACAGCTAGACATCCCGTTAGCGATAATGCCATTGACAAATGGCCTTTGCTTCTGTGGCCCGTAAAAATTTGATAAAAGCCATCCCCCCCACTCGGGTAGCCGCTGACTTCCTCTCCCGAACGTAACCGTAGAAAATCCGTGGGCGAAAAATTTTTTTTTACGAACGAGAGAGAAAAAGTCGCCGGACGGGAGAACGTAGAGGCTATTACATTTTTTCCGTCGCGCACACAAATGCGATGGGAGAGGGTGAGCGGTGGTGGCGGCAAGAGGAGGGAAAGAGTGGTGGCTTCCCTGTTCCCGGAAAAGTCCATCTCTGAAGCCGCGGGGTCGGTCGCGTGAGTGCCCCTTTCTCCTTCTTGTCGTCCGCCCCTCCTCCGCTCCGTCACATCTCCAACTCACTCCATGAGCCACTCAACCTCCCATTCTACCTCCCGCATCATCCGTCTCTTCTGTTTCTCTCTCCCTTCCCCGCCCCCTCAATCTCTCCCTAAACGTGCCCGCCTTCTTTATTCTTCCCCTTGGCTCGTTATTTTTTGAGACGACCATTACGAAAAAATCATTTACTGGAGCTAGGTAGAATGGCTGCTGTTTATCCTTACGGGAACTGAAAATTTCCCTCCCATTCGCATTTCTTGGTGAAAGGGTGAAACAGCTCAACTTAAACGCCGTCACGACAACATAGCAACCGTTCTCTGTCTTACGAATTTTGCACATGAGTTACCTCAATTTTATTTATTTATGTCTCCAAACCCTCTGTTCCCATGGTGGCCTCCTGGCATTTTTTTCTTGCACGGGAACGAATAAATTCATTTGTCTTGACTCCTTTGGCAACCTAGTTATTAAAATAATGTGGAGACGTATTTTCCGATCGCTATGTCTATTAGATTTTGGGATTTAAACAGGTTTTTAATCCCTCTCATTCCTCCCTCCCGATCAGTAAAATATCAACTTTAAATCGTGAACGTAATGACTATAGTTTAGAATTGACTATTTGAAGACTTGTTTTTTTTAAAGCTGTAAAAGGCTGAAACATGAAAATCTGATAAATGTTTGCCTACCTTTAGGTCTCAAAACGTAAAATATACCTCATTGGCTAAGAAAATAATAGATACCTATATATGTATTCCAATCTGTAAATTTATCGGCAGATGAAACTATTTTCTTTCTAGTGACTAAGGTAGCGTCTACTTCCTTGTTTCACTCAAACAGGAAGCCAAGACCTTGGAGTAAACCGTAATCAGTTAATGGACAAGCTAAAAAGAATTGGAATACACGAGTATATTTTAGCTCATTTTCACGCGTTACTTAAATTTTTTGTTGAATTTAAAATTGCGTGAAATGATTCAGGAGAAAGTTAACATTTCATTTTAAATAACAAACTCCCAAAACCAGCTAGCAAGGTCACCATAAAAATAATGGCACGACAAAGGAATTTCAAGGATAATTAACCGCCTTCCGTCTTGCTGACAGGGAAACCGTCTATTTTCGTGGTGGCATTTTTTAACAGGCCATTCTTCAGGTCTTTTGAAGGATTGAGACAAATACCGGTCCCTTGAAAACATCACTTGTCAGACCATCTCACAAAATTGCTCAACCCTCAACGAAAATGTTGAACACCGAAGAAGTAAGCCTCGGATAAACACGTGACGCACGTTTATTTTTATTTTGACCAGCCTAAAATTCACATTATTATACTGATTAGGCGATAGCTTCCTTCTCCCACAGGAGAATGGGTGACCTACTGGTTAGCATATTATGTAAGGTATAAGTCCAACAACTAAGATAGTTCCAGTTTCAAACACCTTTGAATATTCTTTTTCTCTACAATCTCTAATCTGAATCGTACGAAATGAAAATTCTCTTTCCTCATTCCTCGTCTGCCAATATTATTCTCCACCATCACTTGAAATTTCACACAAACTGATAAAAAGTTTCTATTTCCGTAAGACTGCTCTTATTGTTATTTTCAGGATAGAGAAATTTAAAATTTATTTTAATAATTTTGTATTTTATTAATTTTAATTTATGTTTTTATTAATGAATTTACTAACTAGAAAATTAGTTCCGGTTATTGTAGCTTCAAAACTCCCTATATTTTTAACTTTTCAAATGAATGCGACTAGTGGAGTACGTGAGCCTTACTTCAAACTCAAATCTAAGTTAGCATTTCAACATGAAATAGGTTAAACGTTAAAAGGCTGACAAAGGTTTTTAAATACTCGTGGTTAGACATGGCATAATAGAATGCTCTTATTTAGCCCATCTAAGTATCAAGTCACCTATAATGACTACCTGAATACCGTTTCCTTTCTTGTTTTTTTAGTTTTATTTGTTTTAAAATTATTTATTAATTTTTATTCAGTTATAACTGACGCATTTATGTCAGCTGTAGCAGTAGTAAAATATCATTCGTTGTAGATTTCGCATGCCTTTCACACGTCTCCTCTCTGTAGACATGACTATTTTCTTGCGACTCTTCTTTAGCCTTGCATTATTTACAGTTTGTCCTCAGTTCTTTGTATTGGAGCCGTGATAGTTTAATAGTCAGCATGGGCAACCAATAACTGAAGGTAGTGAGTTCCAATCCCGTGTTATGCCATTATATAATGTCATCTGAAATCCTAACTTTGAAATAATAAAACGGAACTGCCCCCCTCCCATCTCTGATTTTATTAATTTTAAAACATTAGTTAGAGATGTATCTAATCCTCGCCTATCTAAATCAACCCACGGCTTAATTAAAATGATTAATAATAAATAAATCAAATTAACACATACTTCGCATATTTTGTGCACTTATAGCATTTAGCTCCCCTGTCGCTATTTCTGCTCCTTATTTCCAAAACACTACGCCTCACCATGTTGCGTCGTTACAAAATCCCATACTCCCCATTCGTGGCCCCCTGGCTATCTCCCACCACCACCTTGATAGCGGCGTTATTGACGGACACTCTGCCAGTAGCCACAAACCTTTCTCCTCCGTTTGCTGCAACGAAGGAGGTGGATGAAACCGAGATTGTGCGGCGAGAGTGGATGGGCGTGCCGTGGGGCGGCCGTGAAGGTGGTAAGGGAGTATTTTACACATAAGAGAGCCGTATGCCTAGGGAAGCAAAGGAGCGGGAGAGACCGCTGTGAACGAGTGGTGAGAACGTGGGGGGATATATGAGGAGGACATATACGCAGGGATGAATGGATAGTATGCGAATCGGATAGGGAAAAATTATTTTCGGAAATCAAAATAAGGCGCGATGGTCGGCAGTGGCGTATTGTAATGGCAGTCACGCATTTGTCCCCGAGACTTTTCCCTCCTTCCGACGTTCAATTTTCCCGTGGGTAAGCCTCTAGGCCGTCGACTGGAGATGCTACTACAGTTTATTTGTGAACTCATGTTGGAGTTGCTGAAATTTATAATAAATATATTCTCAAATTTCTTTTATGTTGATAGAAGATAATAATGGCATAATTTCAGTTTCTTTTTTATACTAATGCAAGTATTTAACATTAGAAAACGTAGTCATAATGGTGCAAGTGACATTTCTGCATTCATTCAATCCTTTGGCTTTGGATTTTCACTTTCGTATTATTTTTAAAATACTCTAATAATGTGAAATCATAATCAGTCATTTGGATCAAAGTTCAGTAATAACATTAATTTTTATAAATTCGTAAAAAGCCAAATTAAATCGAGCGTAAAAATGTCTTCTGGATTAAACAGAGTCAGAAAGATTTTCTATGTAAAAAAAAGTTTGATATATAATCATTGCCTCGTGAATCAACCGATGTGAGGCATTTACTCCCAAAATAATTAAGTACGAGAATGATCTGAAAAGGTATCAGTCCGATGATGAAATTGACAATTAATTAATGTTATCAAAATGTTTTCTTTTGCAACATATTTGCCTTTAATGTTAATTAAACTCATTCAGTTATGTTCCAGTACGATTAATCCGTCTCTGTAGTGTTCCCTTGGAAGTGCTGAAAAGCACTTGTTTAGAACTGCAATCACTTCTTGATTGGACGAGAAAGTTAAAGAGTTATTGGAAGAGGTGGAAATCCGAGAGAGCCAAAACCGTACTGCATTCATTTCATCTACTTATTTGATATTGTGAAAATAATGTTGCATTGAATCAAGTATATAGTATTTATAAAATATGCCACAATTTATTATGAAAGTTCTTTTTCATATTTATTTGCCCAGAAGAAGACACTTCAATAGGTATCATTATCAACAGGTATTGCTAATGCATTTCATTGTTGTGTTAGTCTTATGCAACATTGTTGTTCATATATATATATATATATATATATATATATATATATATATATATATATATATATATATATATATATATGAACAAGAGGAATTAGGAACAGAACTCTGTTCTGTTCCAAATTCCTCTTGAGGAAGGTGGTTGCACCACCGAAAATTCGAGAACTAGTGAGTCCCTCTTTTATATGTTTTAGTTTCTGTGTTTGCTATGACTATTTAGTATATATATATATATATATATATATATATAAAGATACAGAAGCCATCATTCGCTATTCATTTACATCTTTGTAAGAATTGTGTATCAAGTAAAATACCGTGAATGAATATCAATATCATCTATGATGAACAACTTTCGATAAGATAATTGTCCACAGATTATCAAAAGGAACTTATAACCACAAACCTCTATCAATTAATAATTCTAATCCTTAACCTAGATCCTTAGAAGAGGGCGTTTAAAGGGCGCCTCTATCGACTTCGAATAGAAAGAGATCGGGCGCGAGGAGAAATAGAGTGCTCGTATTTTCTCGTCGGCGGCGAGGAAGACTGAGGGAGATTGGAGGGGGGGTAGAGGTACACCAGGGGTGGGGGACTATCGAAGAGGGAAGGGAACTGTGTATTACGCTGCGATGGGATGGGGAGGAAGGGTATCGACGGAGGGAAGAAGATGAATTGACGTACGGACCGAATTTATTTTCTATTAAATCCGTCCCTATACGTTTTGGAACTGTCTCTAGACCTGGTGCTCAAAAACACCGGGAGTCCTGAGGATTTGTCCCTTTATTTCGAGGTTTCCCTACGGACACTCACCTTCCCCGAATGGAAAGTAAATGAAAAAAAGATAGAATAAAAATATAAAGACGCTATAAAAATACAAATATGGATCCGCTTTTGGTAGACAGGAAGTCCAATAAATTTCAATTTTTTACTATTATCCAAGAAGACTTCCCGAGCAAACGGAGACTCATCCTAAGGAAGAAACAAATGACAATTTCCGCGATAAATTGAGTAAAGTCGAAGGCTGAAGACTGAATAATTTCCATTCCTGAAAGGGAATCATGAATCATCTCTACAACACAAGCACCATTCCGTCCGTCCTTTTCGTGCTACTCTTTTCCCTGACAAATTCTCTCTGGCGATGGATAACCTCTCATTACCCAACCAATGATTTTTCATAAAACGTCGTCTTCAAAATTTTATCGAGTTAATTGGATATAATCTCATTCATAATGGAAATTTTTCGCCCGCATTAGGCTCAATTCTAAGGAGTCGGTAAATACTTGTACTTCCTGAAGTACTTCATAAATTACATGAAGTAATGAAGTAATATGAAGTACTTCATGAAGTACATCATATTAATAACGGATGTTAATATGCGAAGCATTACGCTCATTTCGGAATTGTGAATCATACTATCGAAACCGGTTCAACGAAAGAGTCATTTCATTTTACTCACCCATTAATTTCCTATTTTTTGCAGATTTTTCTGTAGAAATATCTACTTATTCGAACTAATTTTTACCTTTCTACAATCTTAATGACCTGATATATTGCAAAAAATTTCCGGCTTAAACAATTCAAGAAAAATAGGGATTATAGTATGATACTAAATTTTAAGTTTTGGACTTAACGTTTACCCGTTTATAAAATTGGGCTTAGTCACACTTTCATTATTATTCTTTTGATTCAAGTTTCTAATATTTCGCTGTCTTAATTGTTGCCCTATCTATAACTTTGCAATTAAGTCATCGCTCTTAATTTAAAAGGGATTGAAAGATATCGCTAGGCTTTTTGAAATACTGTAACCAAAGCGTTGAAAAGGATACACACCTGTATGGCGGTTTTCACATTTTTTCAATGGCCACAGTCGATTTAATGGTCATCAAATCAATTCTAAGGCAAAGTCACAATTATTAATTGAAGACAGATCTTCATGTTAATATTTTGGAAATTTTAATAGATTCCTCGAATAATGCCATGAGAGTACCTTCCACGTCACAGGGATTTTAACCTGCGTAATAGGAGAGGCAATTTTCTCTACTAAGGGATCAAGGAACAAGAGAAACAATACTTGGCTTGGGGGTTCTGGCCGAAAAAGTTACACACATTAACAAACGATTATATGTGGACTTAGAGAAGAGCTTTGATACTAATGAACGGAAAAAGACGTTAAAGTCACTGAAGGTACTTGGAATGAACAATAATGAAAAAGACATATTAGAGAAGAAGGGTCCATCGCCTCTTCAAGAATCAGGTAACAACAATGTAAATGAAAAATGGAATTAAAATAGAAGCCAAAGCAAATAGAACAAGTTAGACAAAGTTCCATCCTTCCCCAGAACCTAGCAGTGCTTATCTAGAAGAAGCATTAAAACAAGCTCAAGAATTGAGCATGAAAGAGGTCAAGATGGACGGCGAAGTAATTATCATACTCCGATTCGTAGATAACATCATAACAGTTGCATAAACGCGAGAGAGCCTGCGAGAAACTCTGAATACTACGAACCAAGTATTCCAGAAAGATTAAATAAGCACTAACAAGAAGAAAAATAAAATTCTTATGTTTGAAAGAGAGACGCTGAAGACAGGTATCATTATTCGAGGAGTGAAACTTGAGTAAGGAGAATCTTTCTTCTACCTAGGTAGCGGTAAAACTTGATGTGGAAAAAGTGTGACCGAAATCAAGCGTAGAATAGCTCAAGCAAAAAAGGCGTTCATGAAGAAGAGGTACCGCGCCTGCTATGTTGCAAGAACCAAAGGTTCCAAACAAGCAAGTAGTTCGTAAAAACGCACGTATAGGGCGATGCTCTCTACGGATAAGAGATATGAAACATTGAAGAAATGGACCAGCGAAGATTAGAAACCTTTCAATCATTGTGTTAGAGGAAAATGTTGGTCATAAGTTGGGCAGACGAAATAAGGAACATGGAAGTATAAAGAAGAGCGGAAGAGTAAAGGGCCTCATTGTTAATTATGGAAAATAACTAGATGGATTTAGCAAACCTTGAGGCACAACCGATCAGTTAGAAATATTAGAAGGGAAAATTGAAGGGAAGATTCCGCAAGAAAGCCCAAGAGACAAGTTCATTTGGAAAATTAAGAACAATGTACAATAGAGAAACCCATCAGAGGATTATGGGATTAACACTAAATAGATATGAATGGACGGCCGTACTTATGATTTTGAGGGATAATTTCAAAATCAGTTTTTACAACAAGTTAAAAGAGTGTAAATTTATCTCCTGGTCTCAAATCTTTTCTATTTCGACTTCCCATCTTGCTTAACCCTCTCCACACCAAACCACAATTTTAGCATTCCAAAAATGCATGCTATTACCTAGCCGTCATGATGCAATTAACTCCTCGCAAACTTTTCTCACCGGTTCCGTAAGCATCAATTCACACTTGACAGCCTTCAGCCAACCCCATCTCTCCCACCATAAATCACTCTTTTTTCCTTTTATTATATTCTAAAAAATATGCATAAAACACAACCTGCAATCACAATTGATCCTTTACCTCAAAAATGATATGTGGAAGAACAAAGTATTTTCTTTTCCGACATGAATCGCTTACACAAAGTGACCCCTCAAACCATTCTATTCTCAAAAATGAAGTTTTATTCGTATCACGGAGACATGGAATTGAGCCAATAAAAAAGGGTGTGAACCGTTGCAGGGCATTAACTATTTAAAGTATCTTTTTTTTGGAAAAAATTTAACTCTTGAGAAAAACGTTCTAGGAAAAGCAGTAAAGGGACAAAACAGAAATGAACTGCAATCTGTGCCTTTTAACCTGCTCGGATGGGAATTCTGTTACTATTGCACACCAAATACAAATTGAAATGAGACGGCAGAGAGCATTGTGTTTCGGCTTTAGAACTTAATTCCTCGAAGCTCTCAGTTACAAACCATCAAATTTAGGACTATAATTTCATACGACCTTTGAACTCTCTGTGGAAATTTTCACCGTGCCCCAAGGTGGCTGCGAGTAATAGTTATTCGCAGCATGGCGCAGATTATGGGATGCTTACCTGTAATAGAAAGAAATTAATGCTATGAATTCATTGAAATATCCTTTCATAAAGTATATGCACAGTTAAAACTAAATAGTGTCAACTATGTTGAACATAGGAGAGTTAAAAATATTTCTTGTGAAAAGTGAGTAGTTAAGCCATCGTACAGTATAATCGTTCTTATTTAGAGGAGAGACAGAATTCAGAGTCCCTTCCCATCAAGTGTCATATAATAAGAGAGTTGGAAGAATATATAATTCAAAAAAGTTTAACAATATGCAAACAATACCACAATACATAAACTGTCATTATGTCCATTGCGTTTTCAATTATCTGGCATTACTTGCATAAAGGTTTATATACTAATGGAAAGAATAAAGATATTGGTATTTATTCCAATAAAAAATATATTTAAGGAAAATACTGTGCGAGAAAGAAAACGTCAATAAATCCAAAATATAATAGTAGACAAGCTAAAGACAGTGAAATATTTTTGTATGAGTAGGGATTACATACATGCATAAATATATTTTATGTCCAATAAAAATGTCACTGTAAGTAACTACAATTATCACAAGTATCTGTATCCAAAAGCAAAAAAATAAGTTAAACATTATGACTCTCAAAAAGTCACGAAGAACATAAGTAAAAGAGCTCTTCATAAAGATTTTATGATAGACGAACACGAAAATTTACTGGAACTTGCAATGTGCACTAAATTAATGCAACGGGTCTTCTTGGTATGTAGAATCAAGGTGCAAAAACCAAGGGAAAATAAAATCTGACTGAACCAAGTCAAATCCTCCTAAGAAACAGGCTATTTTTATTTTAATGGCAACAATCAACTTGGGAACCGAAAAAAATATTCCGCTGAAGAGGGTGAAGACAATTCAAACGGTAGAAACAAAATAGAGAAATATCAGAATGGATCCGCATTATGAGAATGAATAGTCACTACGGAAGGTCAAGGGCCACTTGAAATAGGTCACTCCCGGATTTCTGTTTTCCGGGCAAAGATAGGGTGAAGGCGATCGGGATTTAGCCCCCTGATGACTTGAATCGTCGGGGGGGGGGGGGGTTGGCGTGGGAAGCGGAGCAGGGAGAGCGTGAGGGATGGAGGGAGGTACTTGAGGGCGAGAGAGAGAGAGGGGGGGCGGACAGATTAGGAGGACTGGACGGAGAGAAGGGAAGGGACGTGCGGAATCCCATTCCAGGAATTCCGTAGAGGACGGAGTCAGGACCTCTGCAGTCGTCGCCTTCTCGTCTTCACCCCATCCACTCCTTCCCAACACATCTCTACAAACCCCAATGTCAATACGGGTGAACAATTCAGAGGAAGATGTCGATACAAAAATACTAAAAATATATTTAATGATTAAAAATGACATAGTTTTGTGAAAGCATGTATGATCAGCCACTTTACAAAGTAATTGATGAATGTTTTTGAGAGGATTGTGACTCAGCTTCATTTACTTAATGCCCACAAAACTCCACGGTGAAAAAAACGTTACCACTACGCCCTTGGGTATGGTTGCATAACTAAAAAATTATCACAGCTGATTCGGAAGTTATTTATTAATTTTGAAAGGACCAGGGTGCGTGGGACTGAATTATTTTTTTATCAATAGAAATTGTTTATCTTAATGGAAATTGCCAAGAGATTGGAATGCAAAATCAATATAATCCACTAGAGGTTAAAAACAATTATTGGAGTCATCAAGAAATAGGTCTTTACATCTACTGGAGCAAATCAATCTATTTTTTTTGTAGAGCAGTACACAAATTGTTCAGAGATTGCATAGATTCCTCCAACAGAAATACCTGATCGTAAATCCTGTTTTATATACATCAATGAAACATAATATCCTGCTTATTAATACTCCTTTACCCATCTATAAATGGTGGATCTAATGCTATCCTTGAAGCGTTTTTTAATGACGTCATTTGAACCATTGAATTCATTCATCATTGAATGAAAGTCATCTTACTAGCCCCAGTAGAAGCTTAATTCTCAGAGAACATTCAAATGATAATTCATCTCTTTTAGTACTTATCTCATTTTTACACACATTGAGTTTGCAATTTTATATTTACTATATTTATCATTGGCTTTAGAGAATGATCCATGCGATGTATAGCATTGGAGGCATTCACTCTGTCCTCGTATTCGCTATCTGTTACAAGTACAAATATTAGCTAACTACTAGCTCACCTGATGGATGTGGAGCATTGCTTTAATGGGGGCGATGCGATCACCTGAATGATCAAAAAAGTTTTGCTTCATTCATATTCATTAGATAAACACGAAACACTCCCTGATATACCCTTATAACTAACGCTTTTGTACCTTACCGAATGGTTTTCATAATGTAATATGCCTGACATTTTATTTATGGAATACACATGCCAGAGGTTTGTCAGGTAACTAGGCATACGTACACATCTGAATGATTTCCTGAAGCATAACCCATTAATAAAACATCAATAATGTGGTCTTTGCACACATATTTATTTAAGTATAGTCAAGTAATGCCCTGTTTGTGGTCACAAAATATGCAGGTTTGTGAAACAGCAGTCTTCTGAATAAGTGCTATTTTGTGTCAATTCAATAGAAGATGACGAGTTTTTTCGATTACTCGCTGGAGTACTTAGATTTAGTTTCATTCGAATGAAACAGTGCGGTGGAAGAAAGACTGTTGGCCGTTGTGATACGGTATAAGCCCACTCCATGTAGATGGGTCGGCCTTAAATGCAGAATGAATCGAGAAGAATTCTTCATACGGTGACTGCCGTTCGCTCGCTTCCCCGTGGGCCCCGCCCTTTCCCCGCGTGCTCTCTCAATAGCAGCAGAGCGAGTAGGGAGGTGGTTGAAAAGGGTGAGAGAGGTTGGTGGAGGAGGGGGGACCAATCCGTGTGTGCAGAGGTGTCGCCATGGTAATGGGAATGTAAAAAGGGGGAGAGAAGCGGTGGTGGGGGGGAGTGAGGGGAATTGTTCCCTCGCCATGGCGTCTGTTCCACATTGATTAATTACAACATCAAAACATTCGCCCCCGGGGGGTTTCCAGGGAACACATTTTTCTCAGGGGTTTACTCCTATCTTTCCCTCTCTCCCACCGTCTATCCCCCTCACACGTTGGCGCAGAGGACCAAGGCAGGAGTAGGATTTTCCTGGAATCTCGCAGGGCATCGGAACGTGATGTTTGCCACTCTTCTTCCTCTGCATACCTACCGAGTCGGTTCATCAGTTTAATCAAATTTTCCCGGAGGCCGATATTAACTCGCAGTATTCGGCGAGAGTGTGCGGAGGCCGATCTCCAAATTAAAAAAAAAGTTTACTCCTTTAGAGTGTCGAGGTAATATTTCCCTTAACTTACCCAATTCGGGTAAGTAGCAATATCTTGATGAGCGTTTCCTTGCTCGTGGAACGGTTCCCTCTTCTACTCTTAGTCCCTCTATCTCCATGTCTATCTGAGAGTAGATTTAATAGAAACGTTCGAGCGATTCATGAAAAACAAGTGAAAATTGCCGTATCTTAAGGAGGAATGCTCATTTAAGAATATAATTAACACTTTGGGGGAACAATTCTGTCAAGAGCCATCTTTAGTTCGAGCCTGAAGTTGGCGAAAAATTGGGAAATGCGGATGCCTAACGCGGTGAAATTTAGCAGGTCTCTTTGGAGTTAGGGAGGTCTAGACTAAAAGAGGGTGATATCTTAATGTGGAAATGTAAAACTCAGTCAAGTTTCATAAAACTGTTATTGTTCAGCGCTGTACGCGTTTCAGCGTTTAAACATAGTCCTCGGGTATTCTGTACTTGAGAAACGCATTGCACGCGAGAATGCATGTATTGCTCATTTTGAAAGTATACCACACTCGACGATGAGATCTACAATTCGGGAATTACGCTAATGAATGAAGATGTTGTAAAATTTTACTTAGATGTTTATCTTTCCACATCATGTGTTAACAATTGGATCTTGGGAGTGGGAGGTCGAAAAGCGGATTCTGACATGCATTTTTTTTCACTGATTTCACTCGCATATCAAAAACTTCAAAACATCCCCATTTTTTTAAGACCCATCTTCCATTGTGTTTCTGAGTCACTTTCAACGATTAAAGAAGATTTTCTAGATTCAGGGGGTTGGTACTGGCCGGAGCCATTTTACGAATTGTGCCCAAATTCTATCATTGTTCTTAATCAGACACCGGAAACTCAGCGGGGCCCCTTTTTCATTATATAGGGAAAATATATTAGTCATATTTAGTTAAGTTAAATTTGAAGAGAAAAATTTCAACAGAACATGGTAATACAAATCAACTTTGTTTGTATATTTTTTTTGTTTGAACTAGTGAGTTAAACTTTGAAAACTTATTTACGCATGACACTTGACAACGAAGCTGTGTCTTTAAACTAGCTCACGTCGTCGACCCGACAAAGAAAAATGGTTCGCGTAGCGTAATGAGTTTGATGTAGCGATATCACTGGCTTTTAGTATTCATTCTATCACTGCTTCGGAATATGCCTCAAGTGGGAAATTTCACTCAAGAAAGAAAATAAATGACCAGGCTTTGTGAATGTACTACCCATCTTTGCTGAAGAAAAAAATAATAAAAAAAGCTTTGTTGATCGATCCAGAATGAACGTTTGCAAGCAATTTCCCGAAGCTTCATTCGACAAGGAGCTCCCTCTTGCTCTTCCTCTCTCCGCCTCTTCCTCTCCCGATCTCCCTCTCTCCGGAGTTAATCTACTCTGAAATATCGCCATTGAGCGCACGGGAAGCGAGTTTTGAGCGTGGAAGGGTGGACCAAAGTGGACCCAAACTCGCCGGAATGAACTCTCTCTCCACTGCTCCAGCCCCCCCTTTCCTTCCCGACGCTGCCCACCTTCCCCCGTCGTTGATGACGGACCAGCGGATCGTGGCGTAATGGTATTTCGGTCGCTCGACGGAGTCCAGTTGGAAAAAACAGATAAGTGAATAAAAGTGCGCTTTCGCCCAACCTCGCCGAACCACTCCTTCCAATCGTCAATTCTGCCTGAGGCAGAGACTCTCGAAACTTTTTCCGTTCCGTGTGCCAGGCGAAAAAATAAATGTCCCTTTCTGTTCCAACAACCTCCAGCCGCCGCTGCTGAGCCGCTCCCGTGCGCCACTTGGGAATACACACTGCTGCGTTCTCACTATTGTTCTGCACTCCCAAGGTTAGCACTTGGTGTGAAATTAAAAAATCCCGTGAACATTCTTTTAATTAATAAACTTAACCTATCCGTCGAACATAGGCGGAGACATACCCTTCAGTTTTATCGTATGACAAGCACAACGGTCACTCCTCGACGCAGCATCTGTATGTAGAAGGGTATAAATCCTGCTAATAAGGCATATGAAATAGATTATTAGAGAGGAATAAATGGACCTGACTGTCAAACAGACAGTCCAGTCCATTTATTTGTTTACTCTAATTATTTATTTTGGTTTGCTCAGTGCATGTAAATGTATGCATTGGTAAATGCTCGCACCCCTCCCTATTAGAATTAACAATCAACGAGCAGCCAGTAAACCATCCTCTCCGTACGCCAATCTTCCAGTTCCCAGACACGAAGCTACCCGCAGCGAAAGATTTGATTATTGTCTCAAAATAGCCATTATTTTCTCTCGTCGAAAGCCACACTAATCCAATTAAATTACCTTGTATCTGCTATTTAAATTTTTTCCAACCTCCTGGATTAAACATTTCCCATTAGCTAATATTTTTCCATCTTGTTCTGTCAACAACCAATCACCCATATTGTACGCCCCACTGTTTATCCTAACCCCCCTCCATTATCCCCTCTTCCCTAAACTTTCCCTTGAATTACTCCTCTTGCTGTGATGAATGTAGCTGGAACCACCGAAATATAAATTTTCAGGGAGTTTTTTTTTTTTAATTTTATCATTTATATAAATTTGTTTATAAATCCATACTAAACTAAAATAATTAACCGTAAGGTCGGTTGGATAGGTGAGGTTAATGTTGATCTTCACCTAGAAGAGGGATCACCCATAATCATACCTAGGCTCTCCACTTAGTAGCCCAGCGATCTACCCACTTGACTTATCCGTCCCCGCATTTATATGTATAATGGTGTAATTTTAAGCGTTTATGAAAACATATATCTTATAAATAATCGAACTCGCTAAATAATAAACGGACATTAAACACATAAAAAACTCATAATAAAAAGTACATTTTTAAAATTTCTGCAGCCCAAGTTGTCTTCCTTAGAAAGGTAAATTATAGGAGCTCTTTGCTTTAAAGTACTAAACTATAAAGAGTATTGTTTACTCTTCCAAGGACTACAACTCCAGCTATCGACACCAAGAAGTGAGTGCCCTCTTTTTCGTGTTCTTTGTTTTATGTTAATATTTCTTATGCATTCGCAAGAGTCACTTTTAAGTGCTACTTAGACACCGAGACAAGCGAAAATTTTCCAGTCCCTCCTCCCAAGTACATATGGAGTAAACATGAATGCATAGATATATACCTGGAAAATGTCAACCGAATTGTGGTGAAGAATTTTAAATTTTATTTTACAGAAATATTCACTGCAATTTAGCCCAAGAATGAAAATTTATTTGTGAATCAAATTTTAGCGGAATCCATACACAGCCAAATAGAATGTATCCAATGCCCAAGTTTCTCTCAATTTCCAAAATTTCAAGTTGGAATTTTTCCGCAAGAGTGTGCACTAGTAAGAGCGGTCTCATCGTTCTCCCTCAGAAATATTATCTGTTCAAAAGATAATCCACACTCCAGCCTCCAAAGAGCTAGCTCCATTTCCATACGGTTCCGGGAAATTTGAGATTTTTCTGAAATTTAGTATCAAGGAAATTACGCTTTTACAATTTTTCATAAAACTGAAAACTTTTGATTGAAAAAATATGCAGGCACGTTTTTTTTAGATTTATTTATTCATTCATATTCTGTTCTAATAAATTCATATGGATTTTATTCCAAAAAGTAGACAAAGATTACATTTTCTCGTACTGTTATTGCTTTGGGAAATTGTAAGGGAGAATCAGTCCGCTTTTACAAAGTGATTGAAAAATGAAAGAAGTATTCTAAAATTGACTTCCTTTGAGTCAGTTTTAATATCGATGTAATCGTTTTTAAAAAATGAATTGAAATAAACATCGTGCAGCATTTCCAATGAAAAATAACGACTCGTTTCACAGATATTTTATCTAATAGATAAACACGTCTAGGAAGAGATAACGTAATGGGATCGAGGTATTTTACTTGCCATCTTGGAAGAATTACCATGGGTCACTTGCTACATTTTGTGACGATTGAAATCCACCCAATTGTACGGAATATATGCTGAAATATCCAAAAGAGATTTCAATATGAAAAACAGAATTTTGACGTGAATTGCCTGAATGACCTACATTTTCATTCCCACCGATGTTTCCCCACCTATTTTTCTCCTTTACTGTCCTCGACTCCTTCTTCCACGTCCTTCAATCGTCTTGAGGAAAGCGGATCCTACTGACCGGAGCTCGTTCACGCGAAGCATCGCAATTGCAAACGAGGGAGAAGGTGGGGTGGAAAGGAATAGGATGGTTAGGAAAGGGCGGGCAATGGTGGAAGAAAAAGTCGCAAACAAGACACAGAGGATTCCATGATGTCGCGTTTGATCCTGACCGGTACGTGGATTCCTCTTGAAAATTTTTTTCTTATAAAATATCCCTCCCCGGGACCTACTCAAGCACTAACCTCCTCCCAAACCTCCAAACCTAATAATTTCCTCTCTTTCTCTCTCAATCCCTGCGGATGACATGGGACGAGAAAGGGTGGTGGCATCGTATTGGAGAACTACGAGGAGGTAAGAGAGGGCAGGAAATCTTTCTGGATTCACGCAATGACAATGTCCATGGCGATTTTAGAGATACTATATTCCATCCCAGTCGTCGCTTGGACCAGTGAAAAACTATTCTATATATGCTGGCGAACGTATCTGTGGGTCAATCGGCCAATTCTTTCTCAATTGTAACCGTTTGTAAGGTTCGAGGACAAAGGAAGATATATGAGGGAATGTGCTTCTCCGTAGCTTCATATTGCAATTGGGTTATGGATAAACATGCCCCCCCGTATCTTGAATATAATCAAAAGAGTTCATGAACTCATACAAAATTTTCTGTGGAACTTTTTAAAATTAATTTTTATTCAGATATATTTCAATTAAAGTCATTAGAAATGGTATTTAAACGAAAGGAGATATATTTTCGACCGTCTTCATTAGAATGTGGACTTAATAATGTCTTGCTCTACTCCTAAACTTCTTTTTTCGCTCGTTATTTCCTTCTTCGCCCCTAAACACATGACAAATTCCTTCATACTGAAGAAAATGCCCGCTTTTTTCTTCCCTCTCTTCGGTGTTTGCACAACATTCTTCCGTCTCTCAAATCCCTCTACATCTCACTGCCTCTCAATAAATCTCCTTCCATTTCCTACCTTCTTCGAATTTTATCCAACAACTTCCTCTTCTCCCTCATCAACTCTGACACTTCTTCCTTGGTCTACTAGTCCAACATCATATTTTTCTGCTTTTTTACCGTATTTTTATCTCAAAACCATTGGGCATGTATCCGTTCTCCTGCAATAAGGACAGTATTCTAAAGCACAGATGAACTAGATATATTACAAAAAGAGTTATTGGTAAAGGCGCATGCACGAATGGTCTTCGTAGAAAGAAACAAATGTTCCCAGATTTCAGTCAGTTTTTCATTTCTTGCGTAAAATGGTAGAGCACATTGACCATCTGAGTTAATCATTTGGGTATTACTCTTAGAGCTTCCATGTCGAGATTGATAATTCATTCATTATTAGAATTGCTAGACTTTGTAATTATTCATCTTGGTTTGATGTATTTTTAACCAATTGTTTTAATTTTAAATCAATCGATAACTTGAGTAGAACTTTTACTCCTAATTTGATTTTATAATTTCTTGATATTGCGACGATTGTTGTGTATTATGTTCTTTATGTTTTGTTATTGTTATTCCTATTGAAGTTGGAACATTGTTGGAAGATTACTTCTACTATTGTTTCAGGGAAAACTTGTAAGTTAAGCTTTAGCTTTGGGGAACGTTCTCCAGAAGGATTGGAAACATCAATTTGGGAAGAACAGCTCAAGAGTGATAATTTAGCACAGCGGTAGTAATTGAGACTTTGCAGAGTTTCTTCTAATGAATGTAGCCGGCGGAAGATTATCCAATTCAAATTATATCTTATTACCTTATATGAAGATCATTTGCAGACCAAAACCGAAATGCAAGAGCCTAAATGATGTGATTAAAAGAAAAAAATACCGGCGTCCGTTATGATATTAATAAAGCCCATCGATGTTTGCATGATCGTGGGTAGAATGATGGTTTTATTAGCTAGTATGTTAGACTAGAAAATAAGTCTATTGTGTCTAGGTGAAAGGATTAAAAAACGGCACGTGAACACTGTTTCCTTAAAGTTAAAAATAAGAGGAAGATGGAATGGAGGAAGAATGAATAGGGGAGATGGACGTGGAGTGCCCGCAGGGATTGAGTGAGCCTGGAAGTGGGGTGGAGGAGGTAGGGATGGATTGAGCGTTGAGAGGGATGCGGGATGGGAAAGGTTTGAGGAGTAGAAGCTTGGCAATTTTGAGGGATGAAAGCTGAGGAGGAGGAAGGGCGGGGGATGATGGGGTTGATTGATTACCGCCTTTCTTAGCCAGAAGCCGAAATTGAGACTGGGGGAGGCCCTTCCACCTATCCTTCTTCCTGGAACCAGCCAATATTCCACCGCTTTTAAACTCTCTGGTATTAATCCAGGAGAGGTTTCTTGGAAACATTTAACTCTTTATGACTTTATTTTTTCCCTCTACCGTAATTTTTAGTTTCCTTCTCCTATTTTTTTCAAAATAATCCCCCACTTCGTGGCTGTGAAACCGAAACCTCTTTTACTGCTCCATTCAGCTGTAAGAATGCTCGGCCGGGTGGGGGAGGGGTTGCTATACGCGACGGTGGTTGGGTTCGCGTTGAAAAGGTCAAAACGCTCCGCTCCATTTTGCTTCGTAGCAGAGGGCTTTACCCGAACGGCAGCGAATTATGAGGTGACCTTAGGAATTAGCTATGGCACAAAGTAGTGTCTTAGTCTGGCGGCGGCAGGAGTCAGTTACAGGGGAAATTCCTAACTAATAAATAGCATAGGATTTCTGAGAATTAATTCCCTTTTGGCCAAATTTCTTAACCACTTGATTGGGACAAAGAGAGCTTTGACGGAACCATAAAGTTTACTGTGGTTCAGGTGTTGCGGAAACAATTTGAACAGCGAGACACATAACTTCGTTCAGAATTCTGGAAGAAGCGTGTTTCATGCTAAGTTCTCTAGTTCTAAAAGTGAATTTTCAATGTCAATGAAAAATATATTGAGATGGATTAAATCAAAAAGCTTTCGATTTTTTCAGATTGGCTATTGTTGGCATAGAGGTACTTGAAGATACAAATCCTGTATAATGTGCACTAACGGAGAAAATGTCACTGTATTTAAAAGTTCACTTGTTCCCACATAAGTGCACAATAGTGAATCTCAAATACTCAAGAATAAACATTGAATGTTGATTCATTACGGAAGGTACGGTCTACTTAAATAGCGATTTTTGTAAATATGGGATAAATTGAATTGAGGAATACATGTTTTATCAAAGAATTTCTATTGGATGATAGTCAAAATACAATTATAGTAGAGTGAGTGATTTGAGAGGAAAGATTAGATCGAGACCATAATACTCAACGCAAAATATGTCACAAGTCTCAGAAACAGAAGAGAATTGAGATGAAGATGAAATGCTTAAACCACAGCGTGTGTCACACTAACGAAAAATGAGCCAGAGTAAGAAATAAATTAGTACGAATCGTGCATTAGAATTAGTTTTTTTCCGTATATTAGAATTAGTATTATCTGTATGTAGTTTTTAGTTTCCTGAAGTAAGGTTTTTTTGAATTTGCCTAACCTCAAAAGAAAACGTCATGAAGTCGTTTATGTAATTATTTTTATTAGGGATGGTAACAACCACATGGAAATGCTAATTAAAAAAATATCGATATCTTAAGGAGATCGTGTATTCTACACCATGATACTTGGTTAAAAATTATCATGGTAAAACGTAGTCTGTAAAAATTATGTAAGATAACAATAAATAATAGCGATGCAACAAAAATGACTGTTTCCTGCCTGCCAAATCTTAGGGCATTGAAACCCTGAGAAAGCTGATTTTATTGAATGAAAAAATTTTATTCTGCGTTTTTGTGAGAAAGTATGCTTAACGTTATTTTGAAAATAAAATTGTCCAAAATTTCAAACACTCCTCACGTCATAGTGCATGTAGCTACGGGTACTCAACCCCAAGTTTGTAATGTACTACGCCACATTATTTCGTGTGACATGCTGTGCTATTTTTTTTGAGGGCGTCAGAACATATAAGTTCCGTTTCCAATCTTTACTACACATACATGTACTCGCCCCGTTTTTCTCGGGAAATTTTCAATTCCTCCGTCCGAGAAGCTTGCTAGAAGAGTTAACAAAAGTTATAGGACGCAGAAATTTGGCAACATCGACAAGCCATTTTAAACGCTTTAGCTGCATTCATTGCAGATCTCCGGGGTCGTCGTGTGAATGCGTAAGTAAGAATGTGGGAGGAAAATTTAAGGCGGTTTATGTTCCCTCGCCAGAACACATTTCCCCGTCAGGGGGAGTGCCGTTGATATGGTGTGCCTTCGGTGCAACGGAGCCCTCCCCAGTTCTCCTTTCGCTGCGCGTCCTCGCTCGCTCGAGGGTAAGGAGGGATGACTGCGAACGACGAGCGGTGCCGCGATAAGCCACCGCCTATCCGCCGTCTCAGAAAAGTCTAGTCAGCGTGCACAAAAACCTCGCCGGCATCCGAAACGGTCGTCAGGAATGGAGAGACCGAGATAAAGAAAAATGCCCTCACCCGCGTGAACGTCCCACAACTTTCCGTCCGTCTCCTGCCGATATGACTCGGCTCCGTGGGGAATAGTTAAGACGGACGGGTGGAAAAAAAGATGTTGGATTCGAGAACCGAGGGGCGAAAGTTAGGTGGGGTTGGAGAAACAACGAAATAAATAAGGCGGAAAGAAACCACTCTCGACTAGTTAAATGAACTCAGGAAGGAAGGCGTTTTATGGGCGAACACGAGGAGAAACTGGTTGGCCCGACCAAACAAAAACCCTCGCAGGAAAGTACCAAGAAATATGGGGAAGGAGAGTGAGGGAGAGTGGGGAGAGGAGTAGGGAAAAACTAAGCGGGAGGAGGAAATCTCAGCAGAAGATAATAAAAGAGCGACGTAACACATGAAAAATACATAATTCCAAGGACAAAACTGCCAAAACGGAGAGCGAATCCGCAGGCCGCAATAAAATAAAAAGAAATACGAACAAAATAATCAGAGTGAATGAAATGGCGAAAGGAAAAACGTGCTTTGGAACTACTTTGAAGGGTGTTTTGAGAGTAAGGGCCCTAAGGAGGGAAACGGAATAGGGTAGGAAGCGGCGAATGGGGTTTCAGAAGAATCTGGTGGAGGGGTGGATGAGAAAGGCGACGGGAAACATCCTTTGCTGCTCCAGGACATTATCGAGAACAATGTTCCCTAGTTTGACGAACGCAAGCTTGAATAAGAGAGAGGTCGCGGTAAGAAGAGCAGGAGAGCACGCAGAGAAGAAAAGTTAATGTACGTATCTCATCCATGACCCGCGAAAGAGTCTTCGGCTTCGCACGAAAATAACTTCAATACGAATATTTTCAGGACGATTGCATTTTTCAAAGTTACCAACTCTACCTTGGGAAGATGTTTTTCGTTGGAATATCGCAACATTTTGGAGGCAGGAAAAATGGATGAAAGGCGTATTGAGCGGTAGTGGAATGTTGAAGAAGGTAATAGAGGGGAGAATGTTAGACAAACGAGGAAAGGGCAGGGACAGGACAGGGATGTTGGACGGGATGAAGGGAGGAAGGAAGTACACAGAGATGAATATATATCCTGATATGAATGAGAGAGAATGAATATACCTGATGTAAATATGGAAATGGAAATATTTTCACGAAATCTTATCTAGAAGTTGCATTTAAATAAAAAAGTTCTAATTATTACGGGAACCATTAATTCCATAGATCGTGGTCGTTTCTGTAGTTATGAATTTCATTTAACTTCAGTTCACCTTCATTTGTGAATGTGATTTTATCTTACCCGAGTAAACAACCTTGTGTGATATTTAAGTGAGCAAGAAATGTACACTGATATTATTCCTTTAGGATTTACCTTTCATCTGCAGACATTGTCAGATTCAGAACTAAGTAATGGAAATCCCTCAGTCGTCGTTAATCGAGAATAAATTAAGTAAGAGGAATACTAATTATTTCAACGTTATTATTTCTCGACAAAAGTTCTCTTTGAATTTTAATCATGCATAATATGAATAAGGATTTCTGTTATTTTATGTAATAGCTTTAGTAAAAATCGATTAAGTATGAACAGTCAGCTTGAAAACATATTTAACTTTTCTTTTTGGAAAAGCGCCAGAAGAAAATATTTTTCAAAATCAAGGCCACCTTTAATGATAAAATAATTTATTATGAAAATGACAGATCGCCATTTCTTGGATTTACGATGATAGCTTGTTTTATAATTCGAAATTGGTTTCATTGAATTTTAGTAAGTTTTAGATATTTGGTTAAATTGCACTTAGTTAAGCTTTAGAAAATTGAAATAGGTTTTAGGTAGGAATCTACTCGATCCTCAATACCTCACGTCAGTAAATAATTATAAAGAGGATAGAGCCAAAAAGCACAGAAAATATACATGACGGTTTAGCTCCATTTGTGAGAAACTTAAAATGAATTATCTTTTTTGCCAAGCCGTTCGAAAAAATTTGGGAGTACACCACCGCGGTAAAAACTAAAAGATGAGTTAGTGTCGAGAAATTTTTCAATACACCCGCAGGGCAGGGGTAAATACATTACACGTAGTTGAGCGTCTACTTGTGCGTCCATCGCAACCATCAAGGACACACAATCGAGCGAACGTAATTCGAATATCCTCCGCAAAGGAAACGACTCTGAGAAACGTGAACTGAGTCGGGGGCAGTGTCCTGAATCAGCAGCAATTAACCGGAGATGGCCTTCGTTAACGAGAAGCGGAACGTAATTAAAAATATGCATAAAGCTCAGTCACACGGAATGAGTCGAAGAGCGTGCACACGCAAGTGGTGTGGAGACCAAATGTAATAAACCATCGAGGGAATTTGTTTAACGTCGGCGTCACTCCGCGTAAATGTTTCCTGCTCAGGTTGGTACTTAACGATCGGTGGGGTAGATCTTTGGTAGAAATCGCTGGAACAAGGACGGAAGACGAGGCAGGGAGGAGGTTTGGAGGAAGGCGGGGGGGGGCGTGAGTGGCGGGAGGCGTATCGACGCTTTGAAATTGAAGCGTCCAAGCAGTGACGGGGGGAAAGACTCCGGGATGAAAGACAGAAGAAAAGGGAGATGGGAAAGAAGGGAGGAGGCGAGAGAGAGAGTGTGGGTAGGGAGTGGGTGTGCGGAAGGGGAGATGAGGGCGGAATGGGGAGGAGGGACCAGCGGAGTGAGTGAGTCAGTGATGGGGAAAGGGAAGGAGGAAAGGAGAGACTTCTCTCTCGTATGAATGCCTTAGGTAGCGAGCAAGCGCGGGGAGTGTATGTGGGAGAGAGGAGGGGAAAAGAAGAGAGAGACAGATAAGTAAAGCGGATGGGTACGGGAGGGAGGAAATTGGGGAATATGAGAAGGAAGGCGGGCGCGGGGGTGTGGCGGAGAGGGAGAGTGCTCGGAGAGGGGTTGGAAAATGGAGAAGGGGGAGAAGGAGTGTGAAGAGGCATGGAGGGAGGGTGAGAGAGGTTGGGTGCGCTGGTTGGAAAGAGGATAGGAGAGTGAGGCGGAACGATATAAAGGGTGAGAAATAGAGGGGGCGGAAGGCGCAGGGGCTTCTCCTCGGGGGAGCGTGGAGAGGGGGTTAATATTTGGAAGCGGGAGAGGGATGAGTGTGCGGTTGGATGTATTTTTTTTCTGTGCGCCGAAAGGGAGGAAGTGGGATAGAGGCGGAGAAAGAGACGGAGGGTTAGTATTGAGGGGCAAGAGGGGGCGCGAGATATGAGAACTCTCGAAGAGGAAGTGGACGGTTAGAAACGGGCGAGAAGAGAATGGAGAGAGAGAGAGATGGTTGTGGGGGTGTCGGGTAAGGATCTGGTTAGGAATTTCGTACTGGAGGAGTCATCGGAGGGTGTGGATGGGGTCGAGGGCTGGGGGAGGAGGGCGCGAGGCGGGAAAGTTGAGGCTCCCTCTCTAGGCTGGCTATCTGAGTGGGTGAGCCGGGAGAGATCGGCATGGGCGAGGTCGGAGGGGACTGACAAACCAGCCAGGCGATAGTTAATGCGGGATGAACTATACGAAGGAGATTATTTGCGCCACATAGAAGAGAAGGCCAGGGAGTCACTCATGTAGAAAAGGCGAATGGGATTTGCCGGTAGTTTTTTACACAACAGGATTCCACCTGCCATTTCTGTGCGGGGGTAGAAATTGAAGGCACCAATTGGTCTAGAATTTAACAGTCCGTCCAACGTGGGGTGGCTTTCGCGTCATTGCCGTTCACCAAAACAATCTTTCAAGAGGCTACACCAGGAAAAATTGTGTTAAAAGCAATTCATTGGGCACTGCACACATTTGATCCCATTCTTTGCAGGGACTGGGGTGTGCAAGGGGGAAATGTATTTTTTAAGGAGCCTCGACAATACGCTCATATGAATTTTGTCTGAGGTTAATGATTCTTTTATCCTCTATGCTTGTGACATTCAACTTTTAAAATATAATCCGTGCAACACCTTTGTATTAGTGGACAAAATTATTAACAATGTGTGTCTCAAATTTGTCTTTGCCACAAATTAAAGATAAAATTAACATGTCAAAAGAATTAAACTTTGAATAATTTATGAAAGAATCAGCGTGCGTTCCGAAAGGGATCTATTAATTTTATTGAATAATGGATAATTATACAGGCGTTTATATTGGTTTCTTTAGAGGAAAGGTGGCAATGTAGTCTCTGCTCAATACTTGTATCCCATAATACTAGGTATGTGTACTGCGTTTGAAATGTCCACTGAACCACAAAAATTCGGAAATCTGGGACCGATAAATTACCAAAAATTTCTCTACCTCCGCAGATCGTGACCGCTTTCCAAACCAGGGAGTTCGCTCACCTCCGCTAAAATCCGATGTCAACCAACGAAAACAGCGACCTAAATTTTGGTGATATCAAGACCAAATGGTAGCGACCCTAAGACATCACAGTTTGTATGTCACTCTAGAAATCAGTATCACCACAGTAACTCAGGTCAGTAACCAGCACCTTGTGTTTTCGAAGCATTACATATTTTATTCCGAAGATAAATTATGATTTTTGCATATTTCTTCTGCATTTATGTAACCCTAAATAATAAATTATTGACTGGATGATCATGTAAGACTGGATACATGTAAACAGCATCGAATTCAAGTATGTCAGGAATAGAGGATGGAGCTGAAGGGTATGAAACCTTCTTGTCCAAGGTCATAACATGTAATGAGTTATGGATTTATGGATATCACATCGAAACAAAGTGCAATCTTCACAATGGATTGGTGGGATATTAACCCGCCTCAAAAAAGTTAGGCAAGTTCGCTCGAATGTCAAAGTGATCTCGACTGTTGTTTTTATACAGAGGGGGTTATGTATCACAAATACCTACACTACGAAAGTAATCTCGAATTTAAAATGCTATCGAATGATGAGGTCTCAGGCGTGATGTGGTGGAAGCGTAACATATTAAAACCAAAGGTATTGCAATTTTCCACTAGATATTTTATTTCGACACTACCGGTTTCGATGTTTTCACATCATCATCAGGTGTGAGCCTCACACCTGATGATGATGTGAAAACATCGAAACCGGTAGTGTCGAAATAAAATATCTAGTGGAAAATTGCAATACCTGTGGTTTTAATTAAAATGCTATATTTTAAAAATAACGACATCCAATTGAATACAATGAAGTACATATTGCTATTATTGATACTGGTCTACATGCATAGGATATGTCTTTGATAGATCATGATACTATGCACCACTGTACTTCGAAACTCAAACTGATACGCAAGAACCGTAAACTTCGTACTGCATATTTTAATAGAACTGCCTAAATCCTACTTCCCTTAGCCACATCCACAATATCTATTCATTAGCCTCTCCATTCATCTAACTAGCTTTCTCAAAATTTTCCCCTCTATTACCTTTTCCAACACCGGATTGCGTCAGAGTGTCTCCCATATCCACTTTCCTTTTCTTCTTTGCATTTCTCCCTACAGTAGTATTTTTTTCGCTATCGTGAATGGAACTCCATTGTTTTAATTTACTTGTCCATCCATTTAGTTTTTCTGCAAACCCAAGTATCTATGGCTTTCGATTTGAAAATTTTATATCATATATTGGAAAATATTACGCTGATGTTTGTGTAAATGAAAGTCTTTCATAAGTAGAAAGAAATAGAAATGCAGCCTACAATAACCTACGCATCATTAGGTACGGACGAGTTGTTGGAGAGCTCCTGAATATTTGTGACTTTTCCGTCATTAAAATGCCCATCCAAGCTTTTCGATGAAGCTGGACTTCGCCATTAAGAAAGGCTTCGTCCCTCTCAGCCAAGTGAGATTTTAAAAACAGTTATCTCCCCTTAAGGAAGAAAATAGATTAAATATATTACACTTTGAACATTACATTCATCATTAGTTTCCAAGGGTGAGATATATTTCAATGTTGAGGTCAGGTTACCTGATTTACAATTTTCATCGAAAACATTAATTTTGGAAACTGTTTTTTATCCGCAGAGATTTTATTGAGGCAGCAGTGGTCTGTTCTATCTGCAATGATTAAAAAAGTGCCGAATGTCTAGGATATTTCTGAATTCAAAAGCTGACATCTCAACTAAGGTCACATTCACGGATGGATTTTTTTAAAGAACCGGTCCCCTTTACTTTCGTCGTCATCACGCAGCAAAGAGCTCTCTCTCTCCCTATCTAAGCCTAGTAATCCGTCCAGAGGGGTTTCATTTTCGGCTTCTATAATGTGTAGCGTGGATATTTAGAAAATATTACCATCTGGGCGTCAAAGAATCTGATTGGAGAGTGCGAATGCCCCCCCCCGTGGAACGCATTTTAATGAAATGGATAGGATATAAGGGTGTTTCTTTTGTATCGGGGAATAAAGAGGGTATATGCACGGGACGGGTGGAACGGGAGAGTGAAGCAACGAAACGGTAATTGATGAACGAGAAGAAAAATATACTTTTTCGGGAAAAGAAAAAGTGGAAAAGAAAGCTGGAAACATTGACGTGATCATAAAATCTTCAAAGGGGACAATCTTTCCGAGGCAGTTGCCTACCTAATATGGGCCCTTGTGTGAATAACGTCTGCATAAGCGGTTTAATCAATTCGTTAATATTCCTCGCCTTGTAAGAGTGGAGAGCCTATAAAACCCGTCAAATATACGGGTTTTATAATGCAACCCCATAGATCAAAATCCGTGTTCGTTCATTTTATTGCGTAAAACATTTATAAAAATCCGTAATGGTAGTGTTTAGGTGTAGCTGGTTAATTTTAAATGTATGCCTCGGTCACAAAAAAATGGTTCATACGGATGATGTTTATAAATCCAACACAATTAATTCTATCCTGATAGTTCATAAAGTATTCCAACAAGCAACTGTAAATGGTATTTACCTGAATAGAACGGAGGGTAAAATGGACGATGGTACCGGGCTGGGAAAGGGTTTGATGAGAAATGGATGAGGGGGTGAGTGTCATTGAAGTCAGGTTAGGTGGAGGAAGTAGGGATGGGAGATGTAGGTGAAGACATATGAAAAAAAGTTGTAGCGCAGAAGATGTGGTGTGAACGAGGGTTCTAGTAAAAGGAGACGGACGCAAAGAGAGAGAGAGAGATGTCAAATAAGGTTAACACAGAAAGGAGGGAGAATGGAGAAGGGGGGGAAGAACGTTTTCAAATGGAAGCAATTTGCAATGGAAAAGAGGAGGGAGAAAGGAATATGAGGGGTAGGAAAGGGTTGAGAGGGTGGTGGTGGTGGAAATGTGGAAGAAGTGATTGGATGAAAGAGAGCGGGAAGACGAAGGGAAATACATATGGCTGGTAAATTTTCAGGTCGTCTTGCGTATGCGTCTTTCTCATATACTCACCCTTCTCATTTAAAACTTTAAATTTTAATAGACCATTTGTGTGTAGAGAATAACAATCAAAATGTTTCATTTTAGAGAATAAAATCCGTTCAATTAACCTTCCATTTTTAACGTGAATGAAAGATAAAACGGAAGATTTTCATGAGTTTTTCATTATTTGTATTTCCAAATAATCTTTCGAAGCTCGAGTTTTCTAGGAAAAAATAAACCAAAAAGGTACTAATATAGCTTGTTTTCGAGAAGTTTTAATTTATTTAGTGATGATTTTTAGCTATATTATGATACATACTTGGCAACTCGTCGGCCTAGGGCGAAAATGTATCAGAGACACCTTATGCATATAGGTAATATGTCAGTAACTTAATGTTCATGATGTGTATGAATAAATTGAACCGAAGTCGTAAATTTGAGTGCAGGGCTGTTTGAAGCAATGACTGCCTTCACCCTCGAGCGAGGGACTAAGTTAGATTAATTCCGATGGAAAGCAGTCTAATGTTTGGTGTCTATAACTGAATCGCATTAAATTTGTATTTGATGATTTGGTAACATGTCAATGTTCAGTCAGAAAAATTTCACGCACATTAACCTGAGCGGGGTTGTTACAAAATTTTATCAATATAGAGATCTCCCCCAGCAATTTCTTCTAACAGGCACAGATTTTATTACACATAATTTCTATACGCTTTTGCAAGATGAAAGCATTCCAACCAATGAGATCGTTATATAAAATTAAGCAGATAATTCCATTTAAGAAAGCCTTTACAATGATGTGGTGCTTTTGAGGAATATGTTTACTTCTCATTCGATACTTAGGGGATACTTCTAATATAGAGGAGTGTCCGCTTACCACATACGACGATAATTTTTTACCTGGGATTGGCTGTAACATGTTAATTTGTCATTAAGACGGTTTATCGTGTCATTTAAAAAGTACTGAAAAAGCTGCAAACGGATTCCCTAGTTTTTGGAAGCCATTCTGCAGGCGGTGGTCGTTTTCTTCCATTGACAAGATTAGGCTCTCATACACACGCTCGCCGCATTCAAGTCAATTTTTCAAGAACTCACTAATAAATCTATTTTAAGAAGAATTGTCAATTTCGAAGAGGGAGCCAATCTACAAGAGAAAAATCACTCATAACAATAATTAAGTCTTCTGGTAAGCAGTATTAAGTCTTAGAAAAGTTGAGATCCTACTACCCAATTATCCTCCGCAAGCGCAACGACACAACCTTATTATATTTATCCTCTAAATTTAAAGAAGCTTAGTTTAGTTGACTGATGTTTCTTCACTGGTGGTTAAAGGGGAAGGGGCTGATCAGCAGAGCCGCATATTCTTCTAATGTATGAGAGTCTTACGAGAAAAGTTATGGAATGAATCCTGAAAATTATGAGTTGTTGCATGTATTAATAGAGTTCCCATTCGTTAAGCATTCGACTTCATCATGGTATTTCATTTCCCAAGATAAATCTTCCCCTAAGAAACGCATATCAAACTGAAATATTTAATCTTGAATTAATTTGGAAACATGGAATGAATATTTGTTGGCCTAGATGATCATTACTCCTCAAAGACACGAGGACTCATAACAGACCGGAGAGGACTGTCAAAACTGGGAAACCCTGACCGTAAGCCGCACTTGAAACTTAAAAGGAGGTTTACACGTTACATTCCATGATACGGGTGTCGGAGAGAGTCAGCAACTCGTCAAGTGTAAACATTTGCTCGAGTACCAAAGCTAACACTTGTCCCATTCTCAAGTGCGAGACTAGGAAAGCTTTTATCCTCCCCATTACCCGGGGCGAATGGCCTTCTTCTCCTCCTAAATGAATGTCTCATGGCGCAGTCATGAATACACTCAGATATGCGAAGGAAAATACCACCTGACCTTTAGCGTGAATGACTTGCGTAAACATTAATAAAGTAGCAGCGCATTTACTAAGAGGATATTAGGAGTGCTGAATTTCGATTCCATTTAATCAAATAATTCAAAAGCATAGTAATAGCGTCAAATCACAATTCCACTCTCAATCTCATGATTTAAATGCATGTTCTTAAAATTACTTGCACATAAACTTCCAGCCATTCATGAGTCGGCTTTTATCCTAAGTGCTTTATGCCAGCATGTCGCCGGGGCACATGAAAAAATGCGGGCGGGAAAGCCATGTTTACAAAAATGTGTGATGGTTACGACTCTAACCTCCTTTATCGTCGCTGATTTGGAGCGCACTTAGATCGTAAGTTACCGATAGAATCCTTGGAATCAATCATTTTAAAATTGATGAAGAATATTGCTGGCTATTTCAACCCGCCTTGTAGCTTATACGAGATGCACTTGCAATTATCATGTAAAGAGAATAGTAAAATTTGTTATATTTCCTTGTATAACATTCATTCAACAGTTTTAATTCTTAACAGAATTTGAAACTCAAGTTGTTCGGGAGGAAAAAAATTTCAACTCTAGCTCACACAGTAATTCAGCTTTAAATCACGAGTTGCATATACTCTAAAGAATTATTCTGCACCAAATAAGCGGTGCTTTGGCTGACAGATATACTATGCCTTCGTGTTCAAATATCTACATGATAGAGCGTAATGCCTGTGAAGAAGTTATTTTCCTGAGAATACATGTATTTCATGTTGACCAGATATTGAACAGTTAAAAGTGATAGGGTTATACGCCAGTCTACGTCTGTATTATTCTAGAATATTCCAGACTAGTCTCTGTATCTCAGTTCAATCGCTGATGGTTTTCTTAGTTGGCATACAACGTATTAGGAAGACGAGTAGACCATTAGTTAGGGATAATCCCGGGATGAAATTTAGGCTGCCTTTACACATCCTGCCCCTGAAATAATGATGATACTTTTACTGATAACTATTGAAATTGATAAATATTCATATATGTTTATATGCATGAAATAAGTATGATCCAAAGTAAAATATATTTCCGATAAGAAGGTTTCGATATGGACTTCACCAAAATCTCGTAGACATTGGAAAATTACCCTCCGTGATGAAACTCTGAAGAGAAAATCATCAACAGACTTTGACGTACGTACTTGGGCGAAATGGAGGCAGAGGAGGAGGGGAGAGAGAAAATTTGGAGGGCGAGGAAAAAAGGATACAAAGTAGGGAAGACAGAGGATATGGCGGGAGTGTAGGAGGTGAGGAGAGAGGGATGGATTGGGGAAGGGTGCGACGAGAGGCTGAGAGGGAAGCCGAAGGAGGGTAAGAGGATGGGCGGCGGGGGAAAGAGAGAGAGAGGGTGAGAGAGGGTGAGAGAGGGTGAGAGAGGGTGGTAGGGACAGGGAGAGGGAGGTTTTTGGGTCCACACGCCGAATCGCGTAGAGGGATGCCATCGATCGATATTCGGGGAGTGGCGTGGTGAGACGTGTCGTGGTGTGCGCGCGCCAAACCGGGGGTTGGGACACAAGGGGGGAAAGGTCAGGGGGTCATCGCGAGAGAGAGACGGAGATAGGGGAAGAGAGTGGTTCTGGGGAATGGAGAAAGGCCTAGGTGATGCGTGTGAGGGAGGAAAGAGAGAGAGAGAATAGAAGCGGGTTGGGAAAAAACCAAGGGTGCGGAGGGTGTCGGGAGGGAGAGAGAGGAGGGATGGAGATTGGAGAGCGAGATGAAAAGAGAAAGGGGAGAGAGGGTGTGTGGGGGTTCGGCGAGAGCCGGGTGGGGATCGAGGGATGGTGCGGGAAATGAAAAGGAGGCGGTGAAGAGAGGGATTGAAATAAGAGGGTTGAAATAAGAAGGGATGGAAAGCGGGGCAGGAAATGGATAAGGGAGGAGAAGGATGAGGGCAAAAGGGCGACGGGGGTTGATGGCAAAGGGGCGGTTTGCGCGTAAGAGTGAGCGAGGGGGAGAGAGGACAAGTGGAGGTAGGAGTGAGGGGGTGAAATACGAGAGAAAAGGAAAGGCAAAGTGAGGTAAAAAGTAGAGAGAAGACGGTTGTATGATAGGAAGGGAAAGATTGAGGGGAGAATGGTGGTAGGACGCTTGGAAGGGCTTGTCAGGAAGGGAGATAGATATGGAAGAACACAAGGATGGAAGGTTGTAAGAACGACAACGGTGTGAAGATTGAAGGTCGAAGAGATGGTAGGACGTAAGGGTGTGAGGACGAAAGGGCGACAGAATGAAAGACGTTATGGACGGAAGGGCATAAGAATGGGTGGACATACGGAAGGGAAGGCATTGGGGAGGGAAGCACATTTAAGGGCAGAGATGGAGGAGAGGAGGTGGAATGGGGAGGAAATATGCCTCCCGAAGGTGGGGTGTAGGCAGCTCTCGGTCGTATACAGGGTGGAGCCGCGAGGGAAGCTGAGACGGGTGGATGAAGCATGGAGAGCATGAGATTTAGGAGGAAGAAGTGACGCTGGAGGTGAGAGGTAGGAAAAAGGTAGGAGAATCGGGGTAGAGAAGCAAAGGTTCGATGGTTTTTGAGGGTGTAAGGGGGAGGAGGATGGTGTGCCGGTAGAGAAGGTGAAAAGGCCTCTGGGAAGACGGAATGGGGAAGTAGGTGAGGCGGGCAGGGAAGCGGGAAAAGGAAGCTCGGAAGGAGAACAGGGAAGGAAGGCGACGGATAAAAGACGTCGTCCATGCCACGTTGAGACTTTCAAGGGACATCTATAGTATTGAACAAATACAGAGTAAAATATTTAGAGACCAAGAGGGCATAAATCTGCTCATAATTATTTAAAATCAAATTAATCTATGGATCAAAATGTCTTTCGCCGAGAATCTTCCTAATCACAGATCATTTTGAAGAATTCTAATACCTATAGTTCTACTCCAAAAAAATATTCTCGTTCTAAAAACTTAACTTTGCTACTGTAAATAAAGTGATACTTTTGTCGTTTTATAAAAGCTATACCTTTTAAAACAATTCTCCTCGTTGAAGGGTTCAAAAATATTATTTTTGCACATTAATAATGAAAATAGCATTTCCTTAAAAGACTTTTAGAACAAATAAGGAGCCTTGTGAATCTCAGCTACGAATTAACTTCTTCCCCAAGTTAAATTTCATCAATAAGATGAGAAAAATAAACGTGAACGTAAATTAGAGTAAAATAAATAAATGCATCATGTAAAATAAGAAATTACCTTTCTCCTTTACAATGATAATATGAGTAACAAACTGATAAAACATTCAAGTTGAGACTTGGAACCATTGAAGACCGCATTAAATAACAATCATTAATTTTAAAGTATAACTTTTTATATAAGTTATTTGAAAAATTTTAGGAGTTACACAATCGATAAAGCACAATTAGAGAGAATTGAAATGGGTTGAATTGGTTAGAGGATTAAACACGGCTTAATAGGAAATTAGATATAGTAGAATAAAATAAGACCTGTCATTAGAGACGCAGTTGGGCTATTTAATAAAAACAAAAACCAATTCTGTGTCAAAGATGAGTAGAGAACCCTTTTTGGACGAACAGAAATGTAACAAGAACTTCATGAGGCCCGTGACAAGTCAGCTCACAAATTAAAAGAGGCTCGAAGGACGGAACTATTTTCAACTACGAAACCCATTGTTTTGACTAAACGGCAATATTAGTGTCTAGCTCTTATTAAAGGATTAACTAAGACACATGCCAATGAATTTGAATTTAATTTATGGTTTGCAATCTGACTTAAATTGTTTGGTAAGCAAAAATGGAAACGGCGGTCGTGGAAAAAATCTTGAGGATGAGAGTTAAGGAAGAGAAGACCGGGGGGACCTAATTGAGTGGAGGGAGACGAGAGGCTTGGGAGAGAAGGGGAAAAATGATTGAGGTGACGTGAAACGAAAGACACAAAGACGTCGCCAATATTTCGGTTGGCATTATAGAGACAGAAAGGATCTCCCCTAGTGTCCAAAACAGGGGTGCTCGTAATCGAATATCCTGATCGGATATCCAGTTGTTAAGGTAAATCTAGTTTACACTTTCCATTCGATTAATGGAGTTAATTGATCACCTGAAATCGATTAAATGATAGGTAGGTACGTAAACCACGTCATTAATATATCTGAAAACATGATTAAATGTGTTTTTTCTCACTTCATCGTTGCTTGGAAATGGAAGTATTTTCTTGTAGATTTGGTTTCCTTACTGCGAAAAAGATTGCACACTCTCTATAGAAGACCTTTCTATCATTTTCATTGAACTTTTCTTCAAATCCTCCTTTATTATAATGTGTTTTCCAAAACAGTAATACTTTGGTTCCGTCGAATACGAGGATAAGTTATGGACAGTAAATAGAATTCCTGTTTCAAGGTGCATACTTTGCGCATATGATTTACAATAATTTATAATTTCAATAAAATAATGCAAAAAATAAATGTGCATTATTCTCTTCAGATATTAATTATACGAATAATATCTAACCTTTGAAAAATCTCTAAATGCTTATGTCAAATATCGATTTGCATGAAGAATGGCTAGAAGAATATTAAAATTTAGTACTACAGGTAAATGATCAAAATAAAATGGATTATCAGAGTAGCGAATAGTGAATGAGTCAGGTACTTCTTTAACTTAAAAAAGTAAGAAGACGAATAAATATATGTAGGCAAAAGTTTTAAGAGAACAGTTACGAGAAGGAGATGCAATCTAACCGGATACATCCTGAGGGAGGAATGTTTACGATTGGTTTATGATGATAAGGCATCATGATTGAAAGAAATATAAAGCATAAGAATACATAGGAATGAAGGTAGAATGGTTTACAAGAAGCAGGTAATGGAAGAAGCCAGCTTAAGGAAATATGAAGAAATGAGAATATTGACAGGTATGACAGTAGCTTTGAGATCCGTTGTAAAATATTCCTCAAATTGATAACAAATGACGATGATGACGATGCAAAATGGTTTATGAGTTGGATTATATGTTTTGATGGCTTTGAAAATATAAATTATTGAGAAATAGTATCAAAATAGAAGGCGTTACTATCAAACGTTTGCCGTACATGTTGAAGCTTCAACATTCTCTCTCCTTTCCTTTGTATTTTTATTCTGCATCCAGTTTCATCAGCTCATTTTACTCTGATGGGGAAACTATGAGATTTATATTTCCTGCTTAACAATCAAATGCTCGAGTTTTGTTTAATGTATATCTTATCTTAGCGTGTATCTTAATATCATAATAAGCTTTGAATGACAGAAAAATTGACTTCCGTGGGTTGTGTACCCATCCAAACCATTCAGCGAATAACTGCTAGAGATTTATTTCATGTATGATGGATACATTTTTGGTAACTTAATAAATTTTCCAGCAATCAACTGTTCGGTAACAGTATTAATTAATAATTACGGTTTTTAAAGAGTATTAGAGAACGGATTTCCCTCAACAGGGATGTAGGCATAGGTTTATGGAAATGTAAATTAATATTTTTTAATATTCGTAAGAGTGATTCGAAATAAAAATCACTAGCACTGATTTTGACTGCTATTTTAGTTGATTTTTTTAAATCTTTATGTGCGCATTGTAATTTATCATCTTCGTTTATGGTGTTTGTCGTGTTCATGTTATTCCTTATATTTAGCATTAATACTTGCGGAGAAAAAACTAAACCTTGGTCTTTGGGCTGGACGACGGGTAAAAACTCCTTTTCTTCAGTCCTCCTTGCGAAACCTGGCCAGCGTCGTGGCTGAATTGCCCATCACCTTTAAGACACACCGGTTAGAAACCAGATAATTTGACTCCGTTTGACGAAAGGACTTCAATTAATACCAAAACTTCCTTGGTGTTTGAAGTATCCGAGAAATTCTTGTAATCTAAATTAAATATGCCTTAGATGAAATTAGTGATCCACTTGCAAAGGAATCCTATAAACGTCAAAAAAATTTGTTCCTCGGATTGATTTTACTAAATTGGACAATCAGCCCACTACTTAAGTAAAAGATTATACTTTTCTATCCTAATAATAATATCCTTCCCATCGAGTATCCTAGGTATTATCGCGGATTTTATGACATGATAGAAAATATAACTGATTCTGAAAGAGATGTATGAATATTTGGAGATGTTTTAATGGATTTCCAGCAAAGATCCCAAATATTGTAATTAAACTCAATAGTTGCTTTAAAATATTGACACACTGGAGCACTCAAAGGGAGACTATTTAATAATTTACCACCCCAACTTCTGAGTATAAGTTACATTTATTCTTCCGATTATTTTTGGCTTATATCCATACCACCGAAGTGATACGAGTATGTAAATTATTTGCCACATCCTGACAGGTGATTTAGTACAGCGTCTTCTCAAAAACGTCTTCATTTCAAGCTAAACTCACGAGCGTTGTAACGCTTTAGAATCGTTGAGCGCTTGAAAGCAAATTTTAAAATTGCCAAAGAAAGAGTGGCAAAGCCACAGGAATATTGCAAAACGTATCGCTATAGACGAGAAAAATGCTGGAAAAATACAATTTGTATGAGTTTGCGGGCACCAAAGGAATAATTCTGACATCGTACCACGTTGTCTGACGTGTACACGATTAGAAGCCTATGACTCATAGAGGAAAGAGATTGTCGTGAAAACCAATGCAAGAGAAATTGTATTGCACATAAGTCACTAAAATATAACGATACACAAGAGTACTTAATCCTGGAACATTAAATCTTACCGAATTGCCTTGTAAATTCCTTTTTCAAATCGAAAACGTTCCATGGTTGTTTCTACGTGACTAAAAATCCCCCATTCCGTGGAGGGAAGTGAAATACGATAACTACGTCTGAATCTAAAAGATTTAATCTAATTTTAATGGCCATAGGAAGGATAATAATCTTCAAAGTATAGTAATTACTAAGTTGAGGTGATGTTTTAGCATAGTGACTGTAGTGTTTGGCCGCTGATCGCAAGTTCAGGCCTCAAATTCAGTTGATATCACTGGTAACCCGTGATAAAACCCTTTCTGAATAACTGCGGATGGAAAAATTAGGGATTAATTGTCTTCTCCATCCTGAATGTTTGAATTTCTTTCTTCTTAGGATTTCCATAAAATGAAATGAAATATAACTTCTCCAATCAAATACAAGTAAGTCCTGTCATTCTATTCTAATTATTCATTTAATATATTTGATGCTGTTGCATTTCAACATAAGATCCAAACTGCATCTCAAATGCATTCTCCATCTTTTTTGTGTCACAGAGAAAGCGTTAATTTGTGGTAGAAACTATCTCATCACAGCAAAAGTAGATATGCTACTATTAAAATCCACTCTGTTCTGAGGATCAAACTCCGGTTCTTGACGTGGAAGAATGCAACTGGAAAAGGAAGGAGGCTACAATATTTAAAGGGTCGCCGAGGCAGCGTTGGCACACTCACCCACCATTCGCCCGTCCAATCCGATCCCCATAAAATATAACCACCTAGCGGAAATCGTCTCCACTGGTCCCTCATGAGAGGGCCCACATGTAAATCCACGGGAACGGGAGAGAGAAATGGGAGAGAGACCAACGAAGACTGAATGAACAAAATTGGCTTGGGTGGAGAGATAAGGCAGGAGACAATGAGAAAGGCAGTTTAAATGAAGGAAAAATTACAGATGTGGTGCATGGGAATACATGAAGTACGCGTCAACTATAGATGATTTACGATTAAAAGCATTACTCGTAGCATGGCAACAATTCTTTTGAAGTAGATAGAACTATTATTCAGAAAAACCGATGTAATAATCCATATACGATGAAAATAAGTCAACCAAAATCATCTAGACGACCGGATTGACGTGAGAGAAAAAACGAGATGGGAAAAAAGAGGAAAAAACTCGTGGTAATACTAAGTGATAGAACGTGTGAAATTCACGCTCAGTTGGTAAATGTGTAAGTTCCTTTCTCTTTTTTGCAAAATGCACTGTTTTGATTATAAACTTTGGGTGTCCTGAGGCATCATTCGGACTTGAATACAAGATCCTCCTCTCTGTTACCGAAAGTTCTTACCACTAGTTTATTACGTCAATGGATAAATAAGACATGACACATTAAAAATTTGTATCTATTTACATGAAAGTGTGTGTAGTCTACAGTAAGAATAGATAATATTTATCCGTTGGCATTTTTTGTCATGATGAAGGTTGGCAACAATTCTGCCTTAGATTCAAAAAGTTATGAAATAAACCGCAATAAAAAGCTGTTGTAACATTCAAAAATTTTAAGCATCCCTAGGTATTTATTTCTCTATATATTTTAACCGCTCAACTAACGTTGCTGACATTTTTTTCGCGAGAAAGGAATAAAAATTAATCAGGTATACTAAGTACTCTGAAGTCAACAGACGATATACCTATATCATAGCATGGTATTTAAATGAAACATTGTTAGAAAACACTATGGAGAGTAACGTCAAAATCTAGTGGACTTTCCCGAAATATCCTTGAAGTAAACATTCGGTAATATCGTGTAACTGCTGACGTAATTTGAGATGATTAGTACTGCCAAATAATTAGAACATGACGAGAACCTGTGAGAGGAGTAATTTGTTTACCTAGATGGGAGAGATGTGAGACCTGGCGTTGGAATTAGCTACTAACTCAAGGGAAATAGGCCAACGGGTTCTCACCTTAATGATACGCCCAATTGGTGGTACACAGCCACTAAAGTTTTCTTTACTCTGTTCCAAGTTTAGGACCGAAATGCGGCTGGAAGCTTCTATCTTTTCGAAAAATCGAGCTCGGCAACGCGATGTAGAAAATGTTATACTTTTGTTGTATTTTCAATAATACCATCAGATGCGATACGAAAGACGGTGTTCCGTATGATAACGCGTGTAAGAAAGGAAACTTTCAGGTGCATTATTCCCGTATAAGGCTATTATTCAGCCTACGTCGGTATGAAGAGTTCAAAAACGAGATTCTATTCACATCACTGCATCGAATCTCTTTGCGTTCATATCGCGTACACCTTTGACTTCCCCGATATGACGAAAATAACTCGGAGCCTCGAGTTGATCTCCGAAACCCAGCAGTTTTACGTATTCTTACTTCTTCACGATAATTTAAATAGGCACGCAGGATATTTATTATTGAGACATCGATAGATGCGACTGATATATACATATGTTCACCACCACGGCAGCTTTTATGCATCGGCGGTACATTGCGTGGAATGTGATAGCCTTCGTGTATCGAACCACAAAGATCGAATTTTTTCCACTTTTATTCGCTGGCGGATCGATGCCTCGATATAAAAGTGGCCGTGAAAACCGGCACATCGCAGTATCGCACATCCGACGCGAGTCTGTGGAGAGAATCGGGGTGAAGCAGACGAGCGAACGGAAGGTAAAGATCATATACGACCCTGAAGAGGGGCATTTGAAGTGGCGGAGAGGGCGAAGGGGGAGGGCGGACGGGAGAGGCGGGTGGAGATTTGTATGCGCATAGCAACGAGAATCGGAGGTGGTGAGAAAGGCGAAGAGGGATGGGAGGGAGTGTCGCGCTGGGAAGGGCGGCGACTCTTCAGGAGAGTAGAAAGGGATGCGGGAGAGAAGAAATTCGGGCAAAAGAAATGGGCGTCTCATGAATGGAATGGGAAGAAAAGACGTGGCGGTTGGAGGTGTGGGGAAGGGGTGAGTGTGAGAGAGGGTGCCCATTGCTCAGCGGGGAAATGGAAATGGAGCTGGCCAGGAAAGAAGGGTGGGTCAGGGTGGACGCCGTCATTTTTTCCCGATTGTGAGTTGCTTAGATTGCGTAAGTTAATAGATGGAACATTCGTGCCAAGCATCTTTGGTTTTTTCTAAGTTAAAACTCCACCATGCTATGCTAACTTCAGAAATTCATGAGTTTAAGAAGTTAAGAGACCGGGTGGAAAGGGTACTGAGTATCAAATAAGAATGTTTATGCTGGACGAACAAAAATATTGGCTGTCCAAAGGATGAATAATATTAGTGCACGGGTTGTGTTAATTATTTAGAGTTACAGTAATTGATGATAAGAATATGACCGATTTAAAGAGAAAAATTAAGTGTGCGAAAACGAATATAATCGTAGCCGCCATTCTAATACATAGAAAGACCCGGAATTGTAACCTCAAATTTGTAGGTTTTGCTGGACACTCTTTCCCGTTTAGTAATTAGCAACCAAGCCGATATTTTCCAGCTTTCGACTATTCAAAATTCCACGTGGATTAGAAGGAATAAATATTTGTATTGAAATTAGTTAATTTATTTCGCCATTGAGGCAACTAATTCTGTTAAATGATGACATGAAATCAAGAGCTAATCAAATTTTGCCATTCAAACTTTATGAACAATTACGTCCCCTGGTACAACTCATTATACAATTTAGTATTAAAGATTAATGGAGCAATATTATTTACTTGTTGGAAGAAATTTGTTATATCTCTGAAGTATACTGTATGTCACCTTCGAGGTATAATATTAGTTTTCAAACATTAAAACTTGGCGCCAAGGTTAGAGGTTACTACGGGTGTATATTCACAATGCACGCATACAAAAACGCTCTACAGTTCATGGAGACATATCGCCTTTCCTAAGAGTGATTCACCTGAGACGTGTAGTTTTCATCGAAGGCACTCATACGGAAGAACCCCAATGGCTGGCTATTGCGAACGTGATGGGAAAGCATAATTAATGAAAAACACCCCCACGGAGAGTGAACTGGAGCATCTCTTTCAACTGAAGACAGAACGTAAACACTAGGCCATTAGAGATTACCAACTGGCAGAGCATTAAAATTTATCTTGATTCCTTATACTTGCTTGCCTTTTGGTTGCGCACAAATTCATTACTACAGAAACAACACTGTAATTCCACTTCAATCTACTTTATTTACACGACTAAAAGTTTCTATGCGATGTTCGTTTCTGTATTAAGGACGCAATTTCACCAGAAAAAAGTCGTCAATTTAACAGATCAAACTCTCTTAGTTATATTTCTTGTCTGAAGATGGTATTGATCGAATTGGTGAATGACAAGTACTTATTTTCATAGAAGATTTCATTGAAATACGCGCATTGTGTGACTTTTGAGAGTCCATTGAAATGGAAATAAAATCAATAGCATCACTATTTCTCCATACGATATCATTTATTTAACTTTTAATTTGAGTTAATTCATTAAAGTGGCGCAAGCTAGCGAACATGGAGAACGTGAATAAATTCAGATTATAATTACTGTATAACAGCATGCTCAATGACTCCTAGGGAAACTAAATTTTGCAGAAAATGACAAATAAATGGTACTCATTTCACTGTTTCTTTACAATATATAACATTCAACATTTGTCCTACTCCATTAATTGCGGTGTATTATATATATATATATATATATATAGAGTACAAAATATTTATTCATATTTATTACGTATACCACCTGAGCTTTGTTTATGTGAGCAGTTGCAATGCACTCTACCAGCGTACCACCAAATTTGTGGGCTAACTGGTAGCTAATAAGCCATCTTCCGCCATCAAAAAGGGTAATAATGACATTATTAATATTAAAATTACAGTATCTCCTAGTTACTTTGTACTTTTATAATCTTCGTACCCCAGAGATTCATTATCATATACAAATTGTTTTCTGGGCGTTGATTTTCTAGATAAATTCGAGAAAATGTCACAACTCTGAAGATTGATGTAATATATGCTCTTAAAATATTTTCAAGTATCCAGCAAATGCCCCTTTTCGATATGAGGAGGCTTAATATAGACTGGAAATCAAATTATGTTGGAGTACTTAGAGCGTTTCCGAATGCTGTAGACAGCTTCAGGTTAATGAAGTGCCAACAAAATATATGAAAGCATAAGTATTTATTTACTTTTCAAAATGAATCTTCTACAGATAAAAAGTGATTTTGCTAAAATTTTCATTACTTTGACACCTAAAATTTAATTAAAAGTTTAATTAAATTAATATGAAATTAATATCATGGCAAATTTTAAGTACTGAACATGTTCCGTCTTTTATCACTTTAACTGCCTTCGTACACAGGCGGCTCTGAAGCATTAATTGTGTAACTCTTCATTTATTTGAAAACATTTTCAGCCTGGTACTCGTAAACATAGAAATAATTATCATGAATATCATATGTCACCGTGAAGCCTAGCAAATGGAAAAATAACAGAATCTCTCGAATATAGGAATACAAAACCTCGTGTCATTAAAAATTATGTGGGAGTGCATATATGGAATAGTAACCAATTTTTTATTTAAAAAAATAAATTTTTGCAAAGATAAGCGAGCGTCGCAATAATTTTCTTCAGGCATGGTCCAAAGAGTTGCTATGAAAGCTCGATGAGGAACGGCTACTCAGTGTGTTCACCCGTTATCTTTCGAGTCTCGCGCGAGACACAAAATGGGAAGAGAGTCACGAGATGCATGAGAGAGGGAGGCGGTTCGAAACATCAGTAAATACCACTGCCAGGAGCATTCACACTCGAGCGAAAAATAGGCTGCCTCGTATGCTCGACGGCAGGGTAGAGAATTTTTGCGCGGGCTGCTTTCGCAGGTTCGCCAACGTCCACTATTTTCCTCTTCTTTGTAGATTGGGTACGAAATTAGCACAGATTTCTTCTCTAAAACTTTTTGCAGGGATTGAACGACAAAACTTCCTCCATCCTATTAGCGTTTATAATTTATCTCCCTGCAACAGTTATGAAAAGGAATGATAACCGATTAGTCTTGTAAAGAGTAATAGATATACGTGATATCCTGTCAAAAGTGAATTATTTTCAGGAGTTACCAAAGTATTGACATTACGAGTGTACAAGTACACTTGTATACCAATATTTCATAAAATTATGACGGAATTTCATAAAATTATGACAATCAAATATTCACGCGAGAAAGAGAAAAATTCACCAGAAGAAATATTTAAGAAAAAAATACAATGAGCATAATTCATAATGTAGGTATTCTGAATATGTACGTGATTTTATGGAAACTTGTTTTCATTCCATTTCGTCTCTTATAGAATGAAAATGGAAACTATGATTTGAAGCTGTAAAAATGGAAGATTCATGCCATACAAGAACGGTTACAAAGAAATGGACGAAGCGCATAAGGATAACTTTTGCGTAGGGTTTGCGAAAAAAGCATTTATGGAAAACATTGGAAATAAGAATGTTTTGAAAATCATCGGCAATATGTTGTGGAACTCTAGTTCTTTTAATGCAATATTTGAAAGCAAACCCAGCGGACTTTGCTGCTGAGTAATATTCGGAATGATAAAAATTAAATAGTTAATGGAAAACATGGGAATGAAGAATATGAGTACATAGAGAGATTTAAAGGGTATGCGAGTGGAGAGTGACATCAAACGGATCCTAGAATCAAGAATGTTCGTACTATATTGCGACAAAAGGACTAAACTGTACGGATGTTTAAATATATGTATGTATATAAATATAATATATATACATATATGTATTGGGGTAGGTTTTGTGATCCCTTGCTCTCAAGAAAAATCATTTAATAAATTCTTTCTTTACGCTCTCCTTTGTAATTTTTTATGTCTGATAAATATCGGTATTAGTATATAAAACTAGCAATCCGCAACTTTCAATTTCAAGTGGGATACATATTTTTTCAAATGGTTAAATATCCATTATAAACGCTCTTTAAATAAATTATTCCAAGTTTCGCTTACTTATTACTGAGATATCGCTCGTGTTATTATCTAAAACAGTACCATTTGGAATAGCATTGCTTACTGCGGGCTCTAGCGCTATAAATGAATTTATGAAAAGATATGCTATATAAATATGTACATACGAAACGTTTTGAAGAATCTCCATATTATCCAGTTGATAAATTCTCTTTTTGGATACTATGTGAGAATGTGGTGAGAATAGCACACCCGCAGAATAGGAAATAAGCCATATTCAAGGAACAGATATAATTTTAATAATAGATAACCATGTATCTATGATCATGAGTTGAAAACATCTCGCGATTTTCGACTTCGCGAATGGAGTGTGAGATCTCGTATAATATAATTAATTAGTTGCAGGATTTAGGAACATCAATAAAACTTTATTGTTTTCCATTAAGCGCCCGTGGCGTTTTTAGAGTGTAGTAGAAATTTGTCGTAATTGGTAATACCTTCATGGGTAAAATATTTTCGTTGATGGGTCGTCTTCGTTAGGCGTTATAGCTATACGTTCACCCTTGATGGAACATAAGATTTTTCCTGCTTTATATTTTCAGGAATCCATCAAAGTTTTGACTTTGGTGTGCAATTATCAAGGTATAGCACGGTGATTTGCATTTTTTCTCGAAAAGCATAAGATATGTGCTCAGTTTAAAAGAAATATATTTGTAAGTTGATTTTTGAAAAGTAATTTTGCTTGCATTAACATGAAATTTTTCAAGAATGTCGCAAAAAAAAGACATTCTTATATATGCAATGCAATTTAAACGAAATAAAGATCTTCGAAGACTAGAACGACCGTTTTTAATTTTTGCCAGAAAACAAAACCAATTGCCAATGGCCATCCTTTATTAACTCGCGGGCGTATGTTCTACAGATGCAGTTCGAATAATCATATTCGAAAGTTCAAAGGATAGTTAAGGCATAGGGGGGTGACACAATTTTGTAAATTTTATTTTCTGCGTTATACCCGCAACGATGGAATTGAGAAGTTGGGTTTCTCTTTAGCCCCTCACACGCCGAGCGAGCACGCTCTCCGTCTATCTTCCCCGTCGACCTTACATCCAACAACACCGACCTCCGGAGGTCGTGACCCTCAGTCCACACCCGACGTCCTTACCATTCCACCCCACTTTCAGGATCCGGGGGAGGTGTTGGGGGTCCAACGACAGAAACGGCTGGAGGCACGACGCCCTACCTCCCCGCCACCACAAGTCCGACCCGGGCGAAACGAAAGCGTTATGAGGAAGGGAGCGCGCGGTAGTAATTTAAAAAGGGTGGATGTTGGTACGTGCGTGGAAATAATTACGGAAATAACGGAAAGTTAAGGGTGTTGAGATGGCGTGTAGGAATGGGGTTGCGGCGATAAACGGGAGGAGATGGCCGGGATAAGAGAAGGGAAGCCACCCAGAAACGGGAGGGGGTTGAGGATGGGAGGGAGGTGAGGAGGGACGGGCGTCCTCTTTTTCGAGCGAATGGGGAGAATGATGGGGAATGGAGCGGGAGGGAGTGTGACGTTCTGATGGGAGAAAAGAGATGAGTTAGATGGATAAATGATCGCTCTTATTAAGGCCACATTGTGGCTCTCATTCTTCGCATCAGCCTCTCTCAGAGCTCCTCTCCCTCTCTTCCCCCCCCCACCTATCCTCTTCCCAGACCCTCCCTCGCATCTGGCTCCCATTCAAGTGCAATGGAAAGGGAGAGATGGGGCGGAGGACTCTTCCCAGTCTTCCTCCCTGATGGATATGCCTGGGCAATGAAGGAGAATATACGCCGTCCCACTCTTAAACCTCTCTTTTCTTCCCCCGCCGCAAAAAATCTATTAGATTAAGTGCAGGTTGCTGCGGTAAACGGAGCAATTAATCAGGGATTCGTAGACGGGAAACAATTCCCTTCCCCCCGCCCGCCCTCCACCGACGCGTCACTCAGAGCGAAGGAATCTCGACCGCGAGACTTTCCTCTCGTGAATCTCGTGTCCTTTGGCTGTGGAGTGTGATGTGTGAGCCTCGGTGCGAGTAAACAACGCGCCACGGATTGAGTAGGGCACAAAAGAGGACGGACTCACGTCCTCAACGCCGTTAAATAGACCGAGAGAAAATCGTTTATGTGATTCTAAATTCAAAGTGCGGCATCTTTGGCTGCAGGAGTGACCATGGTAGGCGACACGGAAGTAAATAGAATTTTCCCGCCGCCCTTGAGACGAGCAGTTTGTTTGTTGCGGCAACGCCTCTGCAGTAATGGCAGTCGTTCTGTGGAAAAGTAGGGCAAGAGAGGGCCTTCTCTTTATATTGCCAAAAGAACAAAGAATTAGTTAATATACGAGTATGTTTGACCGGTCATTACTGCTTTACGTCATTCATTAGTTTTTTATATATATAATGATGGCTCAGTTTAAAACAGATTATTTTGAATTTAAAGTATCCAGTGAGTTTGGTAACTCCCAAACAAAATCAAAAATGCGGTTTTACATTCATCAACTAAAGGCTGGCTTTCATTTGGTGGAATATGACCTGTGCCTGGTGGTAAAAATAAAAAAATATTTATCCGCCATCTGGGCATTATTTTATTACTCAGATATTTGATTAACTTCTTCACTAGTGTACCTAACGCTAGGTCCCCAGCATTCGATTGCCAAAATGAGCAGGTCTTTTCATTGGAACTCTTTCCCAATTTGAGCGGTTTTGGAAGTGGCCTTCAACTTCGGTCCATTCGTCTAAAGGAACGTTTAACCATGGGCTCCATGTAGCCTTTTATTTAAAGCTCGGTAATCCCAACGCTATTTCCTTCCCTAATTTCTCTCTTTAATCAAATGAGGCATCAGAACCCTAAATGGCCACATTAAGAAATCGTGTGTCTTCCTACTGTAATTACCTATTGCTGGGCCAGAGTAAATCGTTAAGATAAGTCGGGCGGCCGTAATTAAAAGACCAAGTATTCGCTGAAGTTTAGTTATATGGGATTGATAGAAAAATTAAATGAAAATAAATAACCATAGCGTGCTTAATTATGTTCGTAGGTACACTACCTAATGTGCCATGGGTTATGTTGTCGAGTTTTCTTTGACCATGAGCCTAATCCTGAGAAACGTCTTCATAAAATTCTGCATGATTTTCTTGTTTTCAGAGCTTAATATTTTTGCTTTGTGCATTTTCTACCTGGTTTTAAATTCTAATACAGTGCCTTTCGAGTTAATTTCCTCATTTTGGGTAGTATTTTATCATAATCTGTCCAGCAATATTATAACACTCCCACTTCATACTAAGTACAACTCTTCACGCCATTACCTTACGAGATCCCTTAAGGCCCCCTCTAATATTTTGGGCTCACAGCCAAAAAATCTGCATCGTCGGCGTGTATGGAAACTGGGTACATTTGTATCTCCAATCATTTTACCTACCTACCTTGCCTACGAATCCATCACTGTATTATAAAAATGATGATATTATAATACCCTATGTAAAAATAACTCGCATAACAATGCCAAATGAATTCGTCAGTACGCTTAGATTGCTTTCCAATGATAAAATTTCGTAAAAAAATTAATTTTAATTTGTGGATGATAATTAATTAATTAATTGAGTGGCGCTCTTTATGAAGAAGTATGAAGCTGCTTCTGTTTACGTCCACACTACCCATTCTATATCCTCTGAATGCTTCGTAAGTGATTTTTTGCTTCATTGTATTCCATCATATTATCATTGAGAAATCAGCTTTGCATGAAGGTAAATACATTTTATTTAACCTGAATTTTTTTCTAAAACTCTACCCATATTTTCTTCAGTTTTTCAGTCGACTTGATAATGACATGGCATAATGACCGATTGAAAATAATGTCGAAACGCGAATAAATTCAATAGATATTCAGTGCAATATTTGAAGTGTTAAAATGTATTCATTTAAACGCATTAATGGATAAAATATGTGACAGCATGGCAATAAAATCTGACGAGGGAAAAAAAGGATCTTATTCATTAATCGGAGAATTCAAAATGTTGTTTAAATTAAAGATTCCTTTCTATTTCAAAGCCTTTTCCTCTAATTTTATTCTACGTAAGCACACGATGAGAAGCATTATGCATTCTCTATGTAATTTACATTTGCTCGTTTCTATGCGCTGTGACAGAGGCGTATCTTTCGGAATGAATCAATTTCACCTAGCCACCTACATTTACCAAAACTTAACGTATGCACATGCGAGTCGCAAGCGTCGACAGGAAAGCCTGTCATAAGAAAATATTGAGCTTGATTTGGTGCGCAAGCTACAGATGCGTTATTCATCCATGATATCGACGAATAGATGAATAACGCACAGAGATAATTCGAGTTCTCTCTCACTCCTGCGGTAATGGTTTCCTTTTTTTTTGGGAAGGCAAAGGAAAATGATCGCGGTAACAACCCTTTTCCAACCCCCAAGGATAAATCCCCAAGGATTTAGCAGAACCCATTCCGTCCCGCATAATTAATTGGGGCGCAGAGCTCTCCGACTACAATATTTTGAACGACGTTTTCAACGAGGAGAGAGTGGGCGAGGGGAGAGAGACCGAGAGCTCAGAGAGGCTGGCTCATACCTATACATCCACGCATACACACACCGAAGATGGCGCTAAAAGAGTTTCCCAGACCACGAGAGGGAGAGAGAGAGAGAGAGAGAGAGAAGAGGGAGAGAAACTGGGGCTCATGGTTCGGTAGAGAGAGAAGCAACCTCGATTCCCTTCCCCTCTTCGACTGCTGAGATGGTAGAGGGATCAGAGATGGGATTATATAAGGAGGTTGTGGAGGAACCGGAGATGAGTGGTTGTGGGGCGGGAAGGACGCAATGCGGGCGGGGTGGAGGAGGCGGAGGTTCAGGGTAGTAGGAGACGCGTGTAACATCCGGGGCCCCGAAACTGAGGAGGAGCGGGAAACACGTGAAGAAGAAGGGACGAAGGAGGACGAAGATGGGTTTAGGCCGGAAGGGAGCGTGAAAGTACCTATATGATAATGGGCTTTGATGGATAAAGGGGGAAGGAGAAAGGGATGGAGAAGTTGATGGTGGGAATTTGGATGTTGGCTTGGCATTGTGAACCAATGGGCATAAATGGGCGGAGAAAGAGAAGAGGGGATCAAAGGTGGGAGGGAGGTCGAGAGAGAAAGAGAGGAGATATTGGGATAAGAGGGTTTCGGAAGCAGCAAGACGCCTCCTCCCAGCAGTAAGACCACACGCGCACCCGCGTACACACGAATGTTAAGGCGAGGGGCATACGCGAGAAGGGAGAAGCATTCGTTTAAAAAAAAAAGTTCCCCCGGTGGATGGGGATGGAAAACGGGCCCCCCGCCCGGCTGCGGAGGAAAGTTTGTCCCTGCGGCAGAGTACTCATTTAAAAAAATTTTATTCCCACTTCCAAAGCGTCGACACTCTTCTTTCCCTCGCCCCTCCCAGGGACTCCCAACATTTTGCATGCGTGCCGAATCCTTAACATTCGGAATGCCTAATGAACTCTCGACTTTGTGACTCTACTGATACCCATCTGAAAAAAAATGAGTGTCGCGTGTTTAAAGTCGGTTCAGTGGTAAATTTTAGGAGAGGGTCATCAAAGTCTGCATTTATCCCAGCTTTTCAAATAATAATGCACTCATCGAGGGCATGGCGTTTGAATCATGACGTGCTTTCAAGGGGTGTGAATTTTTATGGCAAGACGACGAAAGATGAATTTTTTGGTTTTGATGACAAGACTAATGTCGAAATTCGCCAAGTTTGGTTGGATCCAAAGTTGGTACGCTAGTCTCTTTCCTTTTCTCTTCTCACTATGATCTCTATTTTCTTCCCACGTCCCTCTTCTAACTGATTTAATTTGGTGGTTAGAATTATTTCTTATTAGTCTGTATTCTTCTCGAGCTCTTACCGTCATTTGTATTAAGCTGCCCCACATCTAATTTTCGTATTCCATCAAACCGTTGGAGTACACCTGTATATCAGGTGACGGCACACTGAAAATCAGTCAATTTTAAGAATTGTTATGTTCATTGGGAATAAATATTTCCTTTCTTGAAGACTAAGTCGTCTGAATGGAGAATAAAACGTGTTCACCGATCAGTTTCTTTATAATTGTCTTGCCTTCGACAGCTTCAAATCACGGATTTAATAAATATTACAGCAATAAATAGCCTACCTGCAGAAATGGACTCTCAAAAAAGGTAAACTGTAGCAATAATCTCTTGCTCTTTGGAGGGCCCCGCAATAATCTAAGGATTCCATTTAGTGTAGGGGACGTATCTTTGGTGTTTCATATAAAAAAATAAAAAGGATGAGTTTTCTCCAACAATAAATTCTTAGCTATTACTTGGCAGATTAATTCAATTTGTATTTATAAGTAATTAATCTTCGGTAGGAAAAACTTTATTCCCACGCCAGTAGTAGGGTTTGACAGAGCGATTGTAAAATTGCATCAACGCAGATTTTGCTACCATGGCCCAATTCATGTCGTTGCAAGGATAGATAATCGGCACTGTTATGGACACTAACGATCGGGAGCTGAGACTAAACGTCTGTTATCACGATAAGAAGCATGGAAAACTAATGATGGTGGCTGACTATGGAAAATGATGAGTTATATAGACAGTGTTTATGTTGGGCACGAAAGCCACCTGAATCCTCTTAAAGGGATTATCAATCGTAAACGGTCAAAGAGGATGGAAAGTTAATCGGATTTCGTAAGTTTATCGCGCTGTTATATTTTAATGTTTGGAAAATATGTCTATTAGCTCTAGGTACAACTTCAAATTCAAATAGCCACTAACTTATTTTCCCATTTTTTAGACAATTTAAAAATTCATACGCAATAAATTACGTCGGAATTTTTGAAAATTATTTACACAACCTTGCCTTTCGGAAGATGGGAAGCGATATTTCCATCGTGTATTTTCCAGAGAAAATATCAAGGATCTATTAACCAAATCTCCAACTCTCTCCAGTGAAGTTAAATTTAAATTTAAAACTCGTATGTTGCTATAAACCGTACTTATTTTTCCTTTTAGAAAATATTACGGCCATATAAGTGGATGAGGTGTGGTTGCGGCTCTGAAATTTCACTGTGGACTTTTTCAATCTGTTACAGCTTATCTATGTGGCTTCTGATGGCCCAACTGAATACATACTCAATGCTGCAAACGTTGTGTTTTTCGTTTACGTATTACGAAAAACGTATTATTTTCGAAAAATAATAGTTTCGAAAATTGATATTATTAAAATTCCGCTGTCGTGTAAAATCTTGTCATCAATAACAAGCAAATCTCGTAGTTTTAGACGTGATGTTGTGGAATTTGAACATAATAATGAAGAAATGATAGCACTTTTCCACTAGATATGTTAAATGGAAAAGAGCTATTATTTTTTTCATTGTTAATAACAGGATTCGGTATCAGTGAAAATAATTCGAACAGCATTGAGACTGGAGGAATTAATCATCGTATTGTGCCAGACTCTCTCTCTCGACCCTTTCTAAAAAAATTCAAATTTTTCGGACCTCCAGGTTATATCGTTTGATCGAATCGCCAGCCTTTATTCGCATTGTAGAAAGAAAAAAAGGCGAATTTCTCCCTCAACCTTTCGTTCTCCGGACATGTGAAAAAGTGGAAGAGACAAGAGGAGCGGCCGAGTGATGAGGTCATGAGTAAAGATGAGGATGAGAAGATTGCAGTCAAAGCGTTCGTGGAACAGTGCGCGGTGGGAACCGAAAGAGTACGAGGGGCAGAGAGACGGACGAGAGAGATGGAAGCCAAATAAAGGGCTTCGTTTCCAGCGAAATTGAGACTTAGCATTTCCATTGGCCGAGGCGGGAGACGGAGCGGGCGGCTATTAGGGTGACAGAGATGGGGGGACGCGGGGTCGTTTTGGCCAGGGAGGCGCGTCACGCGCCATCCGGAAGAGAGTGCTCAGGGTGGGGCGGGCGGAAAACGTCGTCGTCCCGCGCGACGGCCGACGCGGCCCGCATAACGACCCTCCCCAGCAGATGCTGTCTTTCGAACGGCCGGACTAATTTGGAAAACGACCATGTCGCTATCCTGCGGGTTTTAGGGAGAGATTCGTCCTCAGCAAGCACTCTACTGGGTATTTTCGAAGGATTTGATTGTTGCCCGAGGCTTCTTCATACTCACTGTTTCAAAGTAGGATCATGATACGGAATCACCAACAGGTAAAACTTCATTCATCCCACTAAAAACGCAACATCCTTCAATTTATTTTTTTTTATTATTTCACAGAAATTTTTAATTTTTCCAAATTTTTTCTTTGTAGTTGTGCGTCTCGCGTGGCAACTATCAAAATCTTGTTTGACAATTTGACAATCTTAAAGTGGGGTCGTGTAAAATATATTTCAACAGGGGACAGTTTGAACGATATAGAGATATATATTTAAATACTTAGATCTATGACTTTGTCCTCGTGCTACTGGGTTGTAATGAATCCGTTGTTACAGAAAGAAATTATCGTGTGTAGAAAATTTCATTCACAAGTACTTCATCATCATCATTTTCACTTATCATTACTAAGGTTGAAATCTGCAGCCGTTTATTCTTAATTCCACACGCGTGTATATATTATTCCATATTACTTTCCTGAAATCCTTTGTTTAAGGCAATAATTAATCGCCAATGACCTAGCTCCCACATTATGTTTTCGATTGTTCCTTGAAACTTATGTTTATGTATTTTTATTATAAATATGTCAGTATTGAATCAATTGTCTCTTTTCATTTCAAAATTTCTCGTTTTTTGTCCTTATGCAATTTTGAAATTATCTTTTTCTTTGGATTCTCATACCACCAAGTTAAGACAACTCTGTCTTTTTAAGTCAGGTGTTTGGATTATAAATGTTTTGTAATGCATACATTGCCCCTCCGCTCACTGGTGTTTTAAAAATATCAATCTCTAATTTTGAAATATTCGCTAATATATTTCACGGATTATTTGCCCCTTGTATCATTCTATAATTGAAACTTATGCTTTGCGCTTTTGTTAACCCGTAATCATGATTTATATATGGTTTCTTACATTGCCAAAGACGAAAGGTATAGAAGTTGAAAGAAGTAGTCAAAAAGTTTTGAAAATAAACGACCGTGACGAAGGACGAAATTAATGGAGACTAAGGGAGTGGATTAAACAACTAGTTTTGAGATACTTGAGTATAAGTAAAAAATTCAAGTGCCATCACTTAAAATTAAGGATTGATTGAAAAGCACGAAACAAGTCAATTTAAGGCTGGAGAACAATTGTAAATGAAGGAAAATAAGTCAATCTTAAGGTTTAGCAAGTAATTTATCATAAATCGACTCAAGAAAATCGTTTTACTTGACCCGGATGTTTTATTTTTCGCTTTGGATCCAATCAGATAACCATCAATCAGGTATATTCTTCATTTCTAATTCTGGGATGAGGGAATTTTATCTAACCAATATCTCTCAAGGTCAATAAATGACAAACGTGTAGCATTTTACTTCTTTTAACAAGGATTCTACAAGCTATTTTTCACTTAAATTATATGGATGGTAATATTATCAAATCTTTAATTAAAATTTCCGATCAATTTTTTCAGAAACTCCCATTCGAAGGCTTAAATTGCGGATTTTTTTATTGACAGTTTTGAACCTGAGTTTTCGAGCATAAAGGAGTGATAGGACTTTAAAATATGGTTCCTATAAATCGCATTTCACATGTGACAAGCTGATGGTTGCGCCGGGTATCTCTCCATGTTCCTTCTCACATCCCTAATTCCGATCTCACTTTAAACCACCGCCTTCCTTAATTGGTGAAATGATAAAATGTTGTCCGAAGCAAAACAATAAATTGGACGGTTTCCATTTGAGTGACTCCCGGTGATGCATTTGTCCACAGGTGACAAATTGTGCCTTTCCTTAAATTGAGTTTAAAAGGAAACACCTAAAGCTATTGATATCTCGATGTGGAGGTATCGATAGGCAGTGGCGAAATTTTTTCAGTAATCACCAGTGCTACTCATACCAAAGCCGCTTTCAGCTCGGTCTGAGAAAAATCTCATGGAGAGATAAAACACTTTGAAAGCTGGAAATTCGTGTGGAGTTGAGTCGCGTCGATAAATGGGAAGTATCCTTTACAACGCTATTCTTGTGCAGTTGGTTGGTTGTAATTATGCCTCATTCCACGAGGAAGATGTAAGGGATATGTTCTGCTCTTGACGGGGTAGGTCCCTCATCAGATTCCACGTCTTTTAAAACACAAACTACTTTTTTTTTAATTGAGCTATATTTTTCGCGTAGTATTGTCGTAGTTTCCAGAAACAAGGAACGATCAGAGAGAACAATGTGGGGTGTGGCGTCGCTCCGCCTTCGAGAACTAATTACATCAGGTTTTTGCCCACCCCAGTAACCTTTCTGGATATGAAATTGACCATACGACTCTCTTCTCTCCTCGTGGATAATCATCGGGGGTGGGAAAAGAGTTAGCTGGGATGTGAAAGAGATGGTAAAGCATTCGAGAGGGAGAATAAAAGGTTTTAACGAATCTCAGGGAAAAGAGAAAAGGATGAATGTGAGGGATTTCCTGAAACGCTGAGGGTGTGCGGAACTAAAATAGTTTCGCATAAGAGCCCTGACGAGACATTACTCTTTGTGTGTCCCGGAATTGCAAAGTTGCCAAACCTTTGCCGCGAAATAAAGCTGTGTACTTTCGAGTGGATAAAATTGCCATCGGGGGATTTTGTACAAAATCTCAAAATTGGTTACTATCATGGTCTGCGCCCCTCCATTTCATGAACCTTAATAATTTGTTTCCTTCTTCCCCATGGGTGCTAAGGGTTGAATTTTTCCACAAACCTTCCATTCATCTCATAAATGCGTCTTTAGTGCAATTCTTTCCAGTTTATTGTTAATTCTGTTATCAGCATTTTAAGTATTAATGTTTTCCCCAGCCGAACTCATCTGTGCCTATCGTCTATTCCTCTTTTCAGTGATCAGAATACATACCACACCAACTACCAGTATCCCATATTGGAGGTATAAACACATTAAGGATCATCTTTGCTTTTATTATAATTTTTGCCCTTCACTGTATACATTTGTCGCTTTCGTAATGCTCTATAGTATCCCTAATATATTTGCATACCTTACCTTCTTAGGGAAGTCCACTCCTGTGTAGATGCTTCCGGTAAGTTTTTTAAGTTACTGAGTCCGATTTTTTACCTTTCATCAGCCTTTCTTTACGTAAAAAGTCTTCCCAGCTTGCTGCGGGAAAAATGTTCTTTTTGGATAATGGAGTGACCATAACTGAGTTACTTAAAGCAAAAGCAAATAAACTAAGGATTTCCAACAAAAGTTTTTGTGCCTTCAATGAACAAACTGTTAACATAATTGCCGTTGAATGATTTAAATTAGAATAAATTGTAGGATTACTGATTATGCAGGCAATTTTCAATGACTAGATGTTAAGGGTGGCCGAAATTTTTCAGAAATTCTGATTCGGAAATGACTTGGAGAGAGAAAATGAAATTTATGTTCATTCCAGTGCTCGTACTTTACATTTATCTGAATCGAGGCCTGGGAAATTAAGATGCCAAAACAAGTTAATGGAGAGAATTTCGAGGAAATTAAAGTGACCAACAAAAGTCTTCTCTTGAAAAACTAGCGGGCCCTCAGAACTTCCGAATTCCCTCTAACTTTGGGAACATGAATCTATAAATTAACCCACCTCCCCGAAAATTATTTAAATATGGGACGACGAACGTTGAAAAAAGAAAAATAAACGGGCAGATACGGGTTAATTAGCAGACTTGCGAGAGGAAGCACCGAAGGCAAAGTTCCCCGAGTCGTGTACAGTCAAAACGTTAAGTCATGTCAAGGGTAGGAGGAGGCGACGTGGAGCAAGGAAAAAAACGCGAGTCAGGACTCAAAGACATGCCTACACGAGGATGAGAGAAAGAAGTTGAAGGGGAAGTGGAAGAAGAACATGGGAGGAACATATACAAACGCCTCGAGGGAGTAAAAACACGCAGTTAAACTTGAGAGAGAGAGAGCGGACAGGAGGAAGGAGTGGGCTCGAGTTGGCGAAACTCGAAAAAACCTCGAGAGGGATGATGGTCGGATGTGGGACGCCGGGAGGAGGATGGAAGGAAGAGGAGTCGGATAAAGTCGGCAAAAGGATCGGGTGACGAGGAGGGGAGCGAAAGGATACGGAGGAAAATGGGCGAGGGAGAGAGTAAAATGGGTTGTGGGAGAGGTTGGAACAAAGATGGAGCGGCTGATTAGATTAGATTGGGCGGGGAGAAAGGAGATGAAATGGGCGAGGGGTTTAGCTTTAGAGAAAAGGAGGGGGTGAAAGTTTTATTGCTTCGAGAGGGAGGAGGTGGAGACAGGTTAAGGGTGGTGGGATGAGGGATGGAAGAGATTCTCGGTTGGGGAGTGATTTGGTGAGCGGGAGGTGAGGGCGCGGTGCAGGGGCGATTCAGAAGGATGTGGCGGAGATGGTGTGCGAGGCGGGAGGGCAGAGGATTCGTTTTGGGCGACGAAGGGAAGAGGGGAAGGAGAGAAGAGATTTCCAGAAGCTAAAGTGGAGAGACCGACCGACTAGGGCAAGGGGTTGCGACACCTATCGAGAATTCCTCCCGATCGCGATCTAGTTAAGGTTGTTCCCCTCACCTGCAGCATCTCCGTGATTGGTGAGCGATGACGGCTTCTCAAGCGGTACTTCCCATCGCACGGCACACATTTTTAACGTCACGCCCGGAGATACGAGTTAATCTTCTGGGGAGCCGAAGGTTGACTGATATATCCCCTAGCAAGGGATGATAGGACCTATTACCGAAACGTGTGACTAATGGGTGTCTATGGATGGTTTCATCCATATGGGAAAAAAATGGAGTGCTAATGATGGAGCTGGGGCGATAAGAGGGAGGGAAATTATTTAACATCGAATCCAGGAATAGTTTTATTAATTCTAAAAATATTGCAATGCTGTAAGGTAGAACGTGATTTTTGGAAGTGTTAAATCAAGAGCATTAAGTGACCATTATTGGTTGAAATACGTGTATAAATAAATAAGCTTTTTCTATTAATTAGACTTTATTTAAATAATATCGTGAATAAGTCTGAGTAGATAATGCATATCGATGGGGGAAATTTGTTTATTAAAGTAATTCGTTTTAGCCTACCCCTATTTTTATTTTCCTATTTTGTTTCCAAGTTTCTATATTTTCCGTTCTGGTCTTCTTAGTTGCTCAGTAGCACTGTACACCATGGAACGCCTTGAGAGAACCTTTAAATAAATAAATAATTATTACCCTGGACCGAATTATCGAATGAAAGATAAGAGTAAGGTTAACTCAAATTCTTATCCACAGCTCTGTATGCGCACATTTTTCTTCGTCAATTCCTATTTCTTCCCCATTGGGAACACAGTCGGCTATCTTTAATGGGCCGGAGATAGCCATGTATGGATAATATATGCCATCTGACACTTGCACTCTCCATTCATTGTATTAACAGAAACGGGAAAGTCGTTGGTCAGTAGCATAAATTAGACATTTAGTAGCTTATTTGTACGAAATATTTATTTTTATTACATGTTTTCGTCACAAACAAAATAACGTTACGTTATTTCAATTTTCATTTGGCTGTATCAAATCTATTTTATGAATATATTTACTCTTCGCCAAAATGGAGAAATATTATATTGTTTATAACCTAAAAATGGCTCAAAAAACCAACCTCCAGGCTAATTTCAGAGGTTTTATAAATGTAAATATAAAAAAAACTATGGGAAATAATGAATAACACTGTAATCACATATTTTCAGATAGTAAATATTTATGCTTTAGTCACCTTTAGTACAGTAGTAGTAAAACATCATTTCATTAGAGAATAATTTAAATTAAAAGGGGGACACAGAAGAAGCTGAAGACAATGGCCTCGGTTTGCATTAAGACACAAGAGGACACTACAGTTATTCGTGGACATTCTACTGAAAGGGTGGGCAGATATATTTCAATGTGACCCTAAAATTACAAATACTTTGATTGTACATAATATGTTTGTCTCGCCTGTATTGCCGAGGAGTATAGAGACGTCCTGAGAAGTCGATTTACGTATTTTCCTAAAATTTTGGCAGCCGACGAAATATAGATCTAAAAACGTTGACCTAGAAACAATTTCCACAAAAGAAACACACCACTGGTAATTTTTTCCGGCGATTGAATCGGTGAACCTGAAGGAATAATTTTGATTTCACTTACAATTATCTCTTTACATAGAGTGGCCACAAAACCTAATTAAATAGCCACGATTGCAGTTAAAACGTACGTCGCAGCTTCCATAAACATGTTTCTATTTTGAAAAACATTTATTTACAAGCGTGGGGAGAGCCGTCAAAGCCTTGTGGTACGAAAATATAATCCATTAATCAGATATGCATAACGAGCAATTGTTGGGTACTGAATGAATGGAGAAATCGTTGTAATTCTGCTGGTACTAATAGATACTTATATTTAGATATATAATCAGATCGAGCAAATTTTGGGAAGAGGTCACTTCCCAAAATGTTAAATAATTAAAACAGTCTATGCATGTAAAAAATTTAATCAAATCGAATATCAGTTTTGTAGTCGGTTTCATTAAAAAAATACACCTGGCTTCACAGCCATCCATAGAAAATTACATCTTAGTGGAGTAGGTTCATTTTTTTGGAATCGGCACACGTGGACTCAATTAATTTTACATTTGACGGGACGCCAGGCTTTCTCAAAGGGACACGCACAACGCACAATGTGACATTAAATTTCGGTCAATTGTGGAAGCCGGGAAAGTAGTTATCAGCAGGCCGGGAGTTGCACCCCACAAGTCATTCGTTTACGGGTGATGAGCATTTTTTCCACGGAGGCCCTCTTTCAAAGCAACAGCGTTGAAGTGAGGGTTATAAGGAGACTGCACATTATAATTAAAGCATAGTTCCCGTTCGAAACAATGGTTGGGAAAAAAAACTCCACATGTCGTGTCACAGAAGGGAAATAAATGTTTGCGAGGGTCTTCCATATTAATGAAGTCCACGGGCGAACGCTTCCATTCAAGGAAGTTTTTCCTTCTCTCTCACTCCCGCCAATTTATTGTCCTGTTCTTTTTCCCCCGCCATGATTCCAAAGCCCTTCAAAGCGTGGAGATAGAAGAGAGGTGATGGTAGCAGCAAAAGTTTGAAAGGGGACGCTATGTCGATGAAAAAGGGAGGAAGGGAGGAGGAAGAGAAAAGATTTTAATTGCTTCACCGAGGTAAACGAACAATATTGAGATCGGGATGGTGCGGAGGCTACCGTACAGGCTTCCCACCGAGAAGACCCGGATTCAAATACTTTGACAACATATTTTTCAGTGGTATCCTGATCCCTACTAGAGGTGCTAATAGAGAGGGCTATGTGTTAGCGTAATACTAATTAGCGTCGATTCAAAGTAGAATAAACTAACATGAATCGGTTTTCCTTTTGAATTATTTTCACAATAATTGGAATGCGGACTGTGAATTTTATTCGCAGTAGAATATATTTCAGCACGACTTCTGTATGTGACTAATAAAATTGTGCATCAGGCAAGTGCACGAAATGGCTAATGTGACTCGATGTTGTGTAAAACCTTTGAATTACCTTTACTTTTTAATTATTCCGAAGAGATCGGGATGATGCGATGGCTAACGTACAGGCTTCCCACCGAGAGGGCCCGGGTTTCAATCCTTTAACAACAAATATGTTTCAGTAGTGTCCCGATCTCTACTTGAGGTGTTTTGTGGAGGGCACTTTGAGTGAGCACGACGTCCGTCGGAAGGGACGTTAAACTGCGAACCCCTTGGTGCCTTTCGACAAGAGTGGGCTAATGCCGACGCCTGGTTTCTCTCCACCCTTCCTTTCCCATTCATCCCTAGTGGTGCAAATGACCTCAGCTGTTGGTCGCCTCCCCAAAAAAACTACAACTACGAACGATATGACAAACGTAAACGAAGTCAGAACTTCCAGGAATTCATTCCGGTTAAATTTACTATCGTTATCCTTCCAAAATTTACAAAATTTTATGTCCCAGAGCAACGGTAAGAGATAGATATGCCTCTCCGAAATACATTGGTTGATTGAAATTTCTCTATCCCTCGGTCCTTTTTTCTCGTAAACATGGGCTTTATTCTCCACCTTGCACCGAAATAAACATCACCATATCCCTATCATTATAAATCTGTGATAGATTTTCCTTACAATTATGCCAAAAGTCATCATGACGAAGTAATCCTTTTTTACGCCATCAAATACCTTAGGGAGGTGCGGTACTTCACTTGGCAGAACGCTTGACTGCCGGGCTCAAATCCAGGTGACTCCTCTCAAAATACCCAGCTAAACCCAATATGTGTAATTTTACGAGCAGCGGAACTTTCATGAAAGCCGCAGGTCACACAGGGAATGGAACTGACCCCCTCCACACTGAATGTGATAACTTCACACGATGCTGGGTTTAGCGTAAGGTCTACCCTCACCGTGCAAAAGCAGCTTCACCACTGCGGTAACTGTCTAATAGACCCGGACGATACCTTTTCTGCGGCGTGGTAGGCTAGCGAGCAGAGCGTTCGAACGTCGACCGGAATGTCCCTAGTTTAAATTAGGCAGATGCTTTCGGACAGTCCAGGAGTGAAAATCCAGGCCTTGTGACTTTCTGGATTGGAGAACTTTGTTGGAGACCGCAAATGTTACAGGGAAAAGAACTCAACCTTCACAACCTTCCTTTCCGGTATTTCGAAAAGAACTCGACTCTTAACTAGAGGGACAACCTTTCGTGTTGCCTGAGTGGTATTGTGTGCATTACACTTAATGAAAATGCATGATTATTTTTTTTACAAAAGTAGCTTGAATTTAATGTTACAATTCCTGATGAATCGTTTATGGGTAGATATTTCAACATTTATTATAAATTGGGGACAATAAATGCACACGTGCAAAACATATAGGCTTAAAATAGAGTCGGAAATATGTCATAGATTTATTCCAATTTTCCATTCTGCAGTGTATCACCGTGATTTATTAATCGCTTTTGAAGTTTGCGAATGCTAAATGTATTATTCCTCGAATCTATTTCAATTACATCTAAATGAAATGCGTATCCTATCTGTACAAAATCTATTGAACATCGTTAAATTCAATATATTTTTACGTTTTAAAGATTGCTACAACACCTTCAAATGTGTTATCATATTCATCGAAAAATTAGAAAGAAAAAATGCTTTCAATATTAATAATACTTGGCTACCATTAGCTTCAATATTAATAATAAACAATAAAAATTGGCTTACAATATTCCTTCTATATTTTTCAACTTTTTAATTCGAAAGGTGACTAAATGGAGGAGCGGAATTAATTTTATTAATTAGTCGTTAATTCGAGGTTTAGCAATGTTTATTTCGACAAATTGAAGAGTCACTGTCAGTGGTTAGCGTCAGATATATAATGTCATCTTATATCTCTTCATGTCTGCAAATTTATTTGTTTTCACTTTTCACTCTACCATGTGTATTTTATCATGAATTTTCCTTTGTATTTGATTCATCCAAAAATTCTTTCCGCTGTATTAAGCGATGTCATTTGCCTTAAAATATCTCTTATGCGTGCTATTTGAAATCCAACAAAAATTCCGAAATGTAAAAGTCGTTCGAATTCAACGCAAACAGTTTTTACACTTTGGAATTGTTGCATTTTAGTGTACATTGGAGGACTACTCCGTGGCAGTTACTGATACGGAATCTCCCGTAGCCCTTTGAATTATGATTGCTTCTTTTCCATACTTTTCCAAGTTATTTTGTCCCTTGAATGGCTATTCGTGATCTCCGTTGAAAAATATTCTACATTCCTGCATGTCTTGATGAATTGTTTCATAATCCCAATATTATGTATTTTTTCCTGCGTGGAACTATTGATCCTACTAATGAACTTTGAATGAACACATTCGAAAATGGTTACAGTACAGGCATACTAGTGTAATAGTAATCGATACGCGATAAAGGAAATGTCATAAATGATCTACGAAGGGGAAGCAAATGCCTTCCACGCATCCTGGCGGCGATTACCCGTTGGCCCATTCAATCCAAGAACCCGATGATCCAAAACAATTTTTTTTCGTGCTCTCATCAACGAACTAATGGCAAAGGCTACCAAGGGAATTTTAGCAGTGCAGCCACTTTAATAAGTCACGCTGGAGGCTTTGGCTTGTTGCCGTATGGAGCTGGTAGTAGGCGAGGAGGAGAGGGCAGAGAGAAACCTGTAATGAGCGATGGTGATAAAATCAAACCCATGGCAGTCAGTGCAATGCGCTCGTGAGTGAGAGCTGCAGATGGACATGGAAAAGTAATGCGATAAATATTCATGGACCAGAAATGGATGGCACTCGGATATTACGCCGATTTAATTCCAACCTTGATTTTAAATGTTTTTGTACGTGCTAGTCCAGGGTAAGTGTGTTCCGTAACGTAAGTGTTTCATTTCATTTTGCGGTAATCTAAAAAATTGCGACTCAGAGAATTATTTATTCTGCCAATTCTCCCCCGACCCATTGAATGCGCCCCACTCACCCCACCCCACACCTCCACTCTCGGGGCCTTAGGATATATCCTTTTCGCTCCGCCTCCATTTAACTTAAAATGATACTCAATTGTATCCGCCGTTCTCTTTTGAAATGTTCACCGCTGCACGCCAGGTTGAAATTATTCACGTGATACCGGTGCTCGATATAGTACGCAGCAAGGTGAGCAGAGAGACAAAGCATTCTCTCTGTGGCACAGAAACGGGTTCATCTTGAAAAAATTGATATATCATGCTGCAAATTCAAAATAAACATCAAATAGTTTTCCATTAAATCAATTAAAATTTTCAATGAAACAGATCAAGGTTTCAATCTCCCTATAAGAAATTCCTTTTAATACCACAAAATAACAATAGTTTCATCAAATTCAGTCTCTGAATTTAAGCAAAATTTGCTAATAAATTTATGCTCAGTACGTTTTATCATTATTTTCAGTTAAAGTCATACGTAGAAATTCTTCCATAATGTTTTAATCTCCTACTTAACTTGTTTTCTACTTTTGAAGATAATTAATAATTAGAAACTATATGTTGAAATAATTAAAACTTTAAAAGATATTATTAATTATCTTCGAAAGTTTTCAATAATAATCTTCGAAACTGAGAAGTGTAATAAAATAAATGCTAATATAATCTTAGTTTTAGCTTTTTCAGATGATATGAACATAATAAAAGTCCTTATCTACGCCGTGACTTGTTTCAATGGCTAAGATTTGCAAATTAAACACAAAATGAGGATTTTATTTAAAATATATGACAAGTTCTGAAGACCTCTTAGGAGTTTCTACTATTTTTTTCTCGTTTCTATTAGATTAATGATAACTTTGAGTTCAGAAGTCTGGTAAAGTTTTAAATCTCCTTCAAATGAAGAAATATTTTGTGAAAAACAACTTTATATGCCATTAGGTTTCTTCATATATGCAAGAAGTAACAGTTAACCTTAATTCAAGGCTGCAGATGATATCCAAAAAGTATATAAAATACAAAATCTCGCGGTAAAATCTATGCAAGAACCGTTAAAAAATATGGTAAAAGAACTGTTACTCTCTGAGAAACTAATGACTCCCATTTTCAATGAGGCTTCCATGTGTCTGAAGATCTTTTCACCAGTGGAGTGAGAGAATAGGTAGGAAAATCTATTTCTTCAGCCCCTATCTTAATTCCAACACTCTTCATGTAAGTAGCTTCCAGAAAATGTGTGTAGGTTTATCGGCATGCGGGTATGCTAAACGTCGCAGTTTTAGGTTCTTTCTTTGACCATGGAAAGAAATCTCTCCAGGCATGATACTTGACATTTTCAAATCCACAAGATCAACCATATCCCGTCACATACCCAGAAAAATCTCTGCACTGTTTTGGCCCCTAAAAAAAAAATTATTTATAAACGACCTCTAAATGCTGACGTCAATGTTTCTCCTTACCAGGTTTTTCACAAAAATTTCATTGAAATGTACCTGTTAATGTGAAGCCTCGACATTATCTACCTAGTCATTACAAAATAACTATTGGCCGCTGTTTTCATAAGCAAACGGTAAAAGTCACCCGACTACTTTCCCTCCCTGTTATATAAATATTTAGATCATTGTAGGAGATGAATGTAGGAAGACAATGTAGGCTGTCTCGTATTAGTGAAACTGAGTAATTAGTTTTCTGGTTTTGTTTCAAATGCTTCCAGTTAAGCCTACATTCCCATTCGGCTCATAACTCATTGAAGTTGTATTAAATTGATTTATTTTATTTTCCATTAAAATAGTACAGTGCAAAATAGCAGTCATTGAGGTTTTCAAAGGTTTCTAGAGATGAGCAGTCAAAGATTTCTACATTTTATTCTATCCTGTACATTATATGCTGTTCTCTAATATAGATTAATTATCAGGGAAAGATTTAGGTACATCCAGAGATGTAATACTTCCACAGAATGGTGGTTACGTAAAATCATTCGATAAATTCAGGTGAAGATAATAAAAAGTAAAGTAATAGATTAACAACATTCAATTAATTTCGAGGAATGCATTATTTTATTAGAACAACTACAATTACGTTAAAAAATAAAACTATGAAGCACCAATCCAATTAACCTGACGGCCAACAAACGCATCGGTTAAACTGGTGAATTCTAATCCCACGAACACGGTGTTGTGTGATTATGGAACTGATTTTCCATTATTGTGCACCCGGGTATGATTTCATCCGTCGGACTACACAAAGGTTAATCAGTTTCTAAAACACAAGAGTTTTCCGTCTTAATTAGTTAAGAGACCAAACAAAGCAGTATATGATGCCATCAGCAAAATACTATTTCATGTTTCATCTCGCTTGTGGTTGTTCTTGTTTCACTTCTGTACAGGTATGGCTCATTTGATTAAACTTCCTCTAAATCTGCGAAACAACAAATTTAATTTCTTTTCACTTACTAAGCAACTAATTTGTTACTATCAAATTTGTTGACTCCGGCGTAACTTTACGGAATAAACATAACATGTTGGAATGAAATAAGTAACTTCGCTATTCCAAACTCACTGTACTCGTATGTGGAATTAATTCCAAGCAGTGAGCGAGGGATCACAAAGTTACTTATATCATTTCAATACAATTGCTACCATTAATTCAATCACTCCAGCCATCATGCGATTTATAATTATTATTTCTTTAAAAAAAGTATATTCAACGCATTTGTTTACCACTATATTCATATATTTTTATTCCTCATAACTATAAAACTATAACTACGATATAAATTTCCCCATAACTATAGCTCTCTCAAGCTCATAACTAACACCAACTGTCAAGAGATCAAATCCCTCATATTAATTTTGGATTTCCTTCCGAAGTGTCTGGGTGTAACTTTTAATTGTTTATCGTTGATCAATATTTTGTGATAATCTTATAGGTGACAAATTATTCTAGCAGTTCACATACACCAAGCATGTTTAATGAACAACTAAATATACCTCATCCAACCGAAGAAATACTAACTAGAGAGTGGTCATTTTCGATCGATAGATATCAGGGTCCTTCAGGAGATTATTTTGGTTCGTTAAACAGTTTTCCTCAATCCGAGTCCAGTTTATGAGATCCTAAAATTCGATGTCATTTTCCAAGCTCCCGGGCGCATGTCATTCGAGCGATTTCATTACTGGTTGCGCGGCTCAGCCAATAGATACCCCATTGGAAAAACTTAAAACAAAACCTGTGCTGGGCAGTATTTTCATCACCGAAAGATGTCCATTTCTTTGACCGTAAGCGATTGTATTTACGGTCTGTTGTCTTAATCTTACATTAAGAATTTCGAAAAAGAGGCTTGGCGTACGTAAAACGCCGAGAATCAGGTGGCCCAACCCTTAAATAGGGAAGATGTACCAAAAATGTGTGTACACAACCATATTTCTATTCCTCCTATTTTGCGAGTTTTCTTTTTACCGCATTTACTTAAAGTAGTACCCTCCTCCTTCAATCCCTAGGGCTCTCGGCCATGTCCGCCTCACTCGCGGAGACTTCCTCCCCATACGACGACTCATCCCGTCTTCGACCCCATCCTACGAGAGCGCACTCAGGAAAAAAGCCCCTAAAATCCTTACCCTGCCCCTCATCCACTGCCCCTTCTCCACACCCCCGGACCCTAAGACGACCGGTCCCTTGAAATCCACCGACCCTCCACCCCATTGCTTCGCCTGAATGGGCCAGAGGAAATAAAGGAGGGAACACGTCGAAGGACGAAAGGTTCCGATTCGGGGGATGTCTCCGCGGAAGGTCCGCCGTTCTCTTTGCCACAGGGCAGAAATAGGTGAGCGGGGGAAATTACAGAGTTGGAATCGAAAACGTAATAGTGCGCAAAAATTCCGCCTTCCCAACAAGGGATACGTGTGCAAAATCTCATTTTTTTAGCCCGGGAAAATATCTCTAGCTACCCCAAAGGGAGAAAAAGTTTCGAAGCTTTGCTCCAACAGAGCCTAAAAATTCTAATTCGCTGGATGGCGCAATTTATTTTCCAAATAGGGTTGATTTTTTTCCCGATCCATCCACTAAATGTGATTCGAAACTCTGGAAAAAATAATTCCGTAAAAGCATGCATAAGATTACGATGTCTTTAATGAAATATCCTCAAGATGTAACATAACCTAAAATAGTTTAGGTTACGCCAAAGACATATAAATATATTATATACAAACACATATTATATACATAATATATGTTTGCATGCATATATATACTCGTATATATATCATCAGTATTTCAATCATAGGATTGGTACACTGAAGTCCTCCATTCTATTGATACCTTCTCCTGTTTTACGCCCTTAAATTTTCCTATGCACAAGTCTCTTGGTCTTCCTCGTGGAATCTTCCCTTCTATTTTTCCTTCTATTATATTCCTAATCAATCCATTGTACCTCAATGCGTGTCCAGTCCATATATAAATAAATATATATTATATTCATTCACACATAAAAATAGACAAGGAAAGGGGATAGGTAACACATAAAAGACGAACACAGGACAGGTGGGGAAGGCGGATTTGAGCAGATCACAAATGTAAAAATATTTCCTTAACCGGGACTTGAACTGAAAGGTCCGGTATTCAAGTCCCGGTTAAGGAAATATTTTTATATTTGTGATCTGCTCACATCCGCCTTCCCCACCTCTCTTGTGTTCGTCTTTTATGCGTTTTCCTATCCCCTTTCCTTATTATCTATTTCTATGTGTGAATGAGTATTTGATCGCTGAATGGCGGGATTCCGTATTTGTATATATAATGTATATATATATACAAAAATTTGTATATATGTATGTATATTGTAATATATATAAAGATATATAGAAAAAAATATTTGTTTGAACGTGTTTGTATATATATATATATATATATATATATATATATATATATTCATTCACATTGAAATAGAGATAAGGAAAATGGTAAAGGAACACACACAAAGGACGAATACAAGAGAGGTGGGGATGGTGGATGTGAGCAGATCACGAATGTAAAAATAATTTCCTCGACCGGGGCTTGAACACCGGATCGCTCCACTTGCCGGGCGGATGCTCTAACCACCTGAGCTATCGAGAAAAGGTACCTTTACACTGAAATCTGCTATCTTATAAAGCGTCAAAGTATTCCGAATCATTACTATACACACACACACACACACACATATATATATATATATATATATATATACAGGATAAAATCTACCGCTCCACCCGACCACACACACCACAGAATGACAACCCCACATCTGACGCTGGACTCAACCTTTGCACAACCTATTTCCCCGGATCCCACAGACTGAAAACCATTCTCAAGGAACTTTATCCTATATTACATGACAATGACGCGACCACATCCTTACTGCCCCAATGCCCCTCTGTCGCTTACAGACGACCAGCCAATCTCAGAAACCTTCTGAGATCCACCAACCCTTTGACATCCCGCCCTGACAAATTTCCACATATTTCCCCTACCTGCAATCGCCCCCGATGTAAAACATGTCTCCTAATCAGATCTGCTCCCCTCTCCCCACATCCCCTCATTGTCCCTTCACCCCGTTCCCACGTTAATTGCCTCTCAAAAAATATTATCTATATTTTGTCGTGCAAACAATGCACCTCATTCTACATAGGCGAATGCATTACCCCCTTATCCATCCGAATGAACAATCACCGCTACTCATGTAGTTCTGCTTCACTCTCTTCTCTTCCTATCCCTTTACACGCAAGTTCACACAACCTATCATTTGACGAATGCTTTTCCCTAACAGTTCTAGAATCCCTACCCGATTCAGCCACCAACATAGAGGTGAGAACTCGCGAATCCGCATACATTCTATATTTCCGATCCTTTAAAATTCCCACCCTTAACCGCCATCTTTAATTTCTTTCCCAACAGTCCCTAAACCTTCCGCCCCCCCCTCCCCTCCCCAGGCACTCTTCCCTCAAAACCTCTCAGTCTGACCTGAAGAAGGCCTCGGAGTAGGCCGAAAGCTCAAATCATCTACAGTGTGAGTGTCCTTTTACGTGTTATCTGTTTTATTCTGTGTTCTATTGTGCCGTCCAAAAGTTATATATATATATATATATATATATATATATATATATATATATACACATATATATATATATATATATATATATATATATATATATATATATATATATATGCGGGTCGCGGTGGTCAAGTGGGTAGAGCATTGGACTACTGACCGAAGGGTCCCGGGTTCGATTCCCGGGCTAGGCACTTTGGGCACCTGCAGCTCCACCCAAGCTAGTTGATTTTTCGGGTACCAGATCTTCCTGGGAAACCATAACCGGCACAGGGAAAGGAACTGGCCCCCCTACCCTGATGTGTGAATATTCACACGCCGTCGGGCTTGGTACATGGGTGAGCTCTACCATCACCTACTAAACCGACCTTCGGGTTGATTACTGTGTTTATGGTTTTTATATAGATGATTTCTTCGAAGTAACACGGAAGTGTTGAATAAAAAACTTAGACAGTAACACAGAGCACGAGAACACATAAAAAGAACACTCACAATAATATCTTGATAATTTCGACGGACTCGAGCTCCGTCTTCTTCGGAAGAGTCATATCTTATCGGACTCGAGCTCCGTCTTCTTCGGAAGATAAGATATGACTCTTCCGAAGAAGACGGAGCTCGAGTCCGTCGAAATTATCAAGATATTATTGTGAGTGTTCTTTTTATGTGTTCTCGTGCTCTGTGTTACTGTCTAAGTTTTATATATATATACAAACACGTTCAAACACGAAAACCCGCCAAATTCCGAACACACTTTCATTTACATAGATATAGATATAAGGAAAAGGGATAGAAACTCATGCATGTATAAAATAATCGGGCACTTTGTTCCATAAACCCCCTTGTAGTACCTCCTGTTCATTTTTCTGCCGGACGTCTATCTTCAAGAGGCCATCGTGGTTCAAATTGCGTAGTTTTAGTAATTATGGGGAAGACCGACAGCTTATTTCATCTGTGCCATAAGCAATTGTTGGGTAATTTGGGAGAGGTAGAGTGCTCGGGGAAAGGGGAAGAGAATCCTAGCATCGGCATTTACCACCCATACGGAAAGGCACCAATGGATTCACAATTTTCGTCCCATCCGACGATTGGCGTGCATCACTCGATGTACCTTTCACTTAGTACCCCGAGTAGAATAGGTGGGGATGTCTCTGAAAGAAATCTGTCATCACCAGGGTTTGAACCAGGCCACCTGGGATGGGAATCCATATACTAGATAGCACGTGAACCACATACCCCCACAAATTTTTTCCGATTAAGTTATCCCTTCTTCTTCTGTGTTTTCATCACATTTATTTTATCTACTATTATTTATCCATCATTATGTGATAACACCACATTTACACATTTCCATACAGTCAATCCATTAAAATAAGTACATAACTTTTCTACCAAGCTTAGCGTCACTTAGTAAATGATTTTTTAGACTGATTTAATTTTAAATAAGTTTTAAAAAATTACGTTTTGCAGCTCTCTCCCATTTTTCCACCATAATTCACGCTTGATAATAGTGATATCAGTAACGTTTATTTTATCTCGCATATCCGCGGACATACGTATCTGCATCCGTACATGGTTCTAACGATGTTTCCTGCCATCAAATCGCTTTCCATTCCGTCTCATTCCCACTGCTACAAGCAGTATTTTTAACGCAATCTGTAACGTGTCCGCCTAGTGGTAGAAATTCGACTACTGATCAGGGGCTACTCGGCTCAAGAGGTAGTGTTATCCTGAGATTCACTTGTGTGATTTCCTGGGCACTAGGACCTTACGCTAAAATTCAGGAACCACAGTGGCCGAGGATGGAGAATTAGTAAATATTTACGTTATTCGATGGCTGGTAGCGTTAAACAGATCAAAATGCAATTAAATACGATTATCACTTTACTCACATCGGGGTGTACTATAAATATTTATCTGAAAATATTGGCGTAAGCAGACATTGTCACCTACTCCAGGGACTGCACGGTACTGGAGATTAGCAGGCCAAAGTCGACCGATTAGAATCATATACTTCTAGTTGTTCGACTTAATAAAAAATTACGCACTAACCGTATTGCTTTAATGTGTTCTTTTTATTGTGTTGTGTTGTGCGATGTGTTCCATTCAGGTTTCCCTTGCCTATATACCTGTATGCCGCTTATTTATTTTGTTTTAATATCATCTTTAGCCTAGTCCGATAGTTTTAAGACTAATCCGATTAAATCAACAGCGGTTGTAAATAAATGTGTCTACTTTATTTAAAATTGTATGCAAATTCAACAAGTCATTCCTTAGGCTGATAGTGACACAAACTTGATAACTTTTCAATTGTTCATTGAAAGCCGTAATGTTTACTCAGATGTTTGTAAGGTATTGATTTCTAGTCTCCTCTCTTCAAACGGTATCCTCAGGGCATGACGCAACGTCAATATGCCTACCCATCGGGTGATGATTACTATGGTTTAGAACCATAGAAATAACGACTGCACGGTCAGAATAGACTTGTAACGTGGTCAGGCTTGTATTAAGTTCATCAATTTTGAAGGGTCGGGGTTCACCAAGTGAAAATTTGAGTGAACCAAGGAATGTATCTTAAAATATAGAAACTGCACTTGATTGAAGCGTTAATTTGATTCATGATGGAGACAACACTAAACAAAATGCAGTTCCTCTCAAGCTATATACAGCACTGGACGCCATGTCAATTTCACCATTTCCAATTGAAGAAGGCTTCGGAGAGAGAGAGAGAAAAAGATGTTGCCCCCAATGACCTTCAGCGAGAATACGCATCAGAACGACATCGTGTAAAAAAGAAAATTTGACTTCTTTCGGAGATCTTTTTCAATTTGTTTTTTATATTTCGATTCCCAGAAAATTCGGAAGACCTCTTTAAAAATTTGCGGTTTGCGACTTTATTGATAGCTTCCCCCATCCCGTTCCAAGGTCTTCATCTTCTTACAACTTCTACCTATTCTTGGTCCCTATCCTTCTTGTACATCCAACGTCATGATCTCATAATCTCATACTATCGGCAGCCTAATGATGTCTTACTTATCAGCAAAAAGATGTACATTGTGACATTAGATTTCCGCCCACATCGGCATGCTTCGATCGTCGTCGGCGTGGAGAAACGTGGTCAAGACAATTCTTGAATTCTGAGATAAAAGAAATTAAACTGCTATTTGCGTCTACTGTACTGCGCCTATTTGCATTGACAGCACACTTTTTAAACAAATATTGCTATTGTTACCTCCATGCCTGTAACCGCCTTTTGGCTTCTCATAACTTTCGTGAATGAGAAAAATCATAGCAGCAATAGCACACGAGCAAAGTGTATTCTCACGTCTACAAAGTCCAACCAAGAGACGGTGTGGCTTAATTCTCATGTGTTCAATGTCCTAATAAGTTCTCTATAAAATATTGGTGGGTCAGATCGCCATGGCTTCAGCGCGACTTTGATTGCGCAAGTTTTTTTCGTTTTTTCATTGACAAGAGTAGTAGTGAAGATGTTTCGCTGAAAGTGGGAGAAGAATTAGTCCAAGAATAGGATAATAAGAACGATTGGGAATACGTATTGGCTATATTTCGAAGAATATCATCTTGCTGAAGACATCTATTGAATACGAACATAGTGAGCTACAGGGAAATATCGCCGATGTGGTGCATGTATCAGGTGATAGATGTCATGAAAAAAGAGATAAATCAACGTGTGGAACTCTTAACTGAAAGGCGAATCGTATATTAAAAATGTATATTGATTGATGAACAATCGGTCGACGACATTCTACATTATTCATTATAAAATTAACACATAATGCCTTTCTTATTCGAGGCACTGAATATTTTAATTTGCTCGGCTTTAAATATGAAAGAGCTTCAATCAAACAAGCTCCAACGATCCGTTTTCCAGACTAGTTTTTGCAAAATCTAATTAAGTGTTATTATTGGCTTGGGTCAGGCTAGCAGGCTTAACGTTCACTGGTTAAAGTGGTCAAGTTCAAAATAGGTATGTTTATAAAAATGTAATAGGATTCTTCATTAGCGTCACATTGTAGTAACATCATCAGATTCATTTCATGAATTTGGCATATCAAGTGGAAAGCGATCGGGTATATGATTTAAATGAAAGCGCTATATACATTACTCCAGTTTGGGAAATGGTCATTTTCCCCATACGACCACCAAATAAATGAGGTATTTTTCAAAAAGACCTACATAGAGATTTCGTTTTGAATTCAAATCTAAAATTAGCAGAAAATTCCAACAAAAATTCACCATCAGATAATAATTTATATGGTAATTATCCATTCGTCTGATTATATTTAAATTTCTGAAGCATGTTTTCAGCCAAATTAGAATTTATTTATTTCTATTTTTTATTCATTTTTATTTAATGTGTTGCATGTATTTTGAATTAATTATTGCATGTAATTATTTGTTTTATTTGAAATGACGAAAAACTTGTAATGGATCTCTATAACTGAATCCTTTCAATTCACAAACCGGTATGCCTCACATAGTAAATAATTAATTATAAGTATCTCCGGCTTCGCCCGAAAAGGAATTTTCTTAGTTGTGAGATCGTTTTCTAATGTTTGAAAGCTAAGGATTCATTTACAAAAGAAAAGAATTGCATAATCAAATTAACCAGCCAGTAACCTTTGGAGATAAAGTAGTAAGTTGAAATCTTTGGAACAAGCGTCAAACTGCATTGCGTTTCAACAGGATAAGAAAAAAGCATTGTAACCTGTGAATTTAAGGTCATTGAAATTTAGATCTGATGCCTTTTACTTGAATCGTTATTTTCATTTATTGAAAATATGACTCAGTATTTGTTAGAAATACTAATTACTCAATAAAATTAAGTTATATGTGGTTATATTCAAGCTGAAATCCACTTTCAGAATTAAAATGTATTACTTTCCCCTGGTGTGTTCGTTGTTGACTCTGAGATGTATACATTACCGTAATCCCGCGACGGTTCTCGTACAGGTTTCGTTCTTTCTTAGAAATCGACTCATTTCCGCCGTTAAAAAGGGCAAATCGATATTCTCCCGTCCGCGTAATCCTGCGAGCATGCAAATGACACAGGTGACCTAATGGGACAAGAGAAGCTCTCTCATGTCTCGAGTCATGGGTGGGGTCGGAGGTCAGTGCAGAAGGGAAAAGAGGGAGGGTTCGGTCAGGCACGACTTCCCCCGCCACGAAGATGACCGGTGCGTCTAATCAGACTCACAAAACTTTTGCTTCCACGACTCTCCCCCACCCCCAACAACCCCCGCTGCACTTCTCCCCACTCTCCACTACCTTCCGCCCACTCTCCCCCGCCTCTACTCCCTACCCGCGGACGCCCACCCACCCGCTCCAGTCTGGCTCACCCAGCGCGGGACGAGCGACACCCCTTCCGGCCACTTCCCCATCCCCCGCCCCCTACTCGCTCTTGCCTCTCGAAACTTCACTGCCGTCGACACCGCCGGGGGCGGCAGTGGAGTGTAGTGGCGGAGATGGAGGGGATCCCGCCCCCTGCCTCACTCAGAAACCGCCCCGACCCACCAGTTCCGGACCCGCCCGCCGGCTCCCACCACCACCTCCAACCCCTTTTCACTTCCTCCTCTCGAATAAGTCCATGATATACCACGGTGTGTCGAATGAGATGTGCTGCGCACAAGCGATACCGCATTGCGATATAAATACGGTCTCGGGAAATGGCTGAATACGGTGTGGAGACGATGTATACGCACATGCCATCTTCACTGACCGTTCGCACTGAGACTCGCTAGGTCGCGAGAGAAACTTTGAGCCAAAAATGAGTAAATAAGACGCGAGGGAGTAAATTCGACACATTCGTGAAAGGGGAAGGATGGAGAGGACGAAGAGAGAGAGAGAGAAAAGGAGTGAGACTCTTGTTATCAAATAAATAAAATTCTAAGGCATCGTACAAAATGAAGAATTCACGGTGATAACACGTTGCAAAACTCTAATGGTACCAGAACTGTATTCTCAACCATTTTCCATTTTTAATGTCAACCCTCAAATAAACTTTCTGTTCATTCTGTAGATGGTAACATGAAGAAGATAAATCAAAACACTAATTTCCTTAAGCAGTATTTTAAAATCGTGCTTACAATTGGGCAGTAAATTGGTACTCTGTTAAAAATCTCCTCAAATCGCATGTATTTAATCTTTTAGTTTAAAATCCAATCTGAGAGACCCAGGTGCGGTTTTTAAATAATATACACTATTTTGTCGATTTATGTGTGTATGTTGATGCATTGACGCACTTTCGACGTTCAATTCATGTGACACTGTGATGCTCAAAATCAAGAGTCGCCCAACCCACTCTCAAACACTTCCCGATTACTTGTCCTGCCTAGAAACCCTGCCCCAGCCGTCCTCACCATCCTTCTCAGCTTCTTGGCAAGGTCTTTTTTTTTATTTAGCGGGGGAGTAAAAGTTTCTCTCTCTCTAACTCGAGCCAGTTTGACAGATCCGACATGTTGCCTCCCTTTCCAGTTTTTCCCGTCTCCGACATTCTCCCCTCCCTTCCCATTAACGTACTCTCGCAGAC